>JBBPCZ010000023.1:979660-1001873 GCA_037974445.1 Brycinus macrolepidotus | reverse complement strand
GGTGGGTGGGTGGGGTGTTGACTGTTACATGTCTTGTGTATACTGACTCAATGGTGTCTACAATCACTGAAACCTTTTATAAAGAACATTTCCAAGGGTTGAGGCAAGACCAGCTACGCTCCTGTGGATGGCTGCAATTAAAAGCGGCCAGCGGGTTAGATATTGCTTATAGAGGCTAATTAGAACTGGATGTAGAAATCTAGGGTAAGGTGTTCCCCTCAGTGGGGATTCTGGCGGTGCAAGATCCACCGGAAGGAAAAAAAAGACACTGTACCAGGGTTGGTGGGGATGAATGTGCTTCGGTGCTGTTTGCGGGAGATGCTTGGGTAGAGTGTCCATTCCCCCTGGGCCTTCTGTTCATCTTCTTGCGGGATCCATGAAACTGGTGTCTGCAGTATGGAGACAGGGGCTTTGCCCTTTGGTCCATTTTGTACTTTTTGAACCAGGAGAACGAGAATAGTACTTGCCACTGGATTTGATTATTCCAAGTTCTTTACTCTCCGTTGGGAACGGCACAGTGCGGGTGGCGATAGTTAATGTGGGGAGTCAAGATTGGTGGGTAAGGACACGTACCATCTTAGGACAGTTGAATATGATTGATGTGTGCCCAGTAAGTAAGCCTGTGTGTTATCAGGAAGAGGAGGGTACACAAGGTCCCGCTGTTCTAATTCAAGTAGTAAAGGCTACCATGTCCCAGCTGCCTGGTCTGGTTGACATTTCTTGGCCTAATTTGACAGATTTTCAACAACAGCAGGCTAAGTTGTTGTTTCAGAAGTACAGTGCAGCTTTTAGTTGTGGGGAGGGAGACTTAGGGTGCACTGCTTTGATTGAACATGAGATCCCTTTGTTGGATGATATACCGGTTCGGCAGCGCTATCGAAGGCTCCCACCCTCCCAGTATGATGTTGTGAAAGCTCACATCCAGGGGCTGTTAGAACAAGGGGTAGTGAGACCATTCTCTTCTCCAGTACCTAGATGATGTTGTGATCCTTTCATCCACGTTTCAGCAGCATTTGGAACGACTAAAGCTAGTGTTGGGCAGGTTGATTCATTAGGATCTAAAGCTTAAACCTGAGAAATGTTATTTCTTTCAGCCGGAGGTAAGAATTCTTGAACATGTTATCTCGGTTTCTGGAGCTGCAACAGATTCCGATAAGATCTGTGTTGTAAGGGATTGGAAAATACCTTCAACTGTAACGGAATTATGCTCTTTTCTTGGGTTTGCATCATATTATCGATGTTTTGATGAGGGGTTCGCAAGGTAATCTCTGCTGTTATAGAACTAGTGTGCCAGTGGTCCAACGTGCGAGAGTGTGATGGTGTTCTATACCGGAGAAGCCATGTTCCTGGCAGTAGGGAGGAGGTTTTGCAGTTGTTGTTACCTCAGCAACTTCAAGTTGAAGTCCTTACCGCCCTATATGACGACCATGGTCATCAGGGAGTGGAACGGACCACAGCACTTGTTCGGCAGCGGTGTTACTGGCTGTTTATGCGAAAAGACATTGAGCGTTGGTGTCATGAATGCCAGCGATGTTTGGCTGCTAAAGCAGTGCAACTGAAGTTGAGAACATTTATGAGTAGTCTGTTGGCTTCTAGGCCCTTAGAAATTTTAACCATTGACTTTACCCTGCTGGAAAAATCTGGTGATGGGAAGGAAAATCTTTTGGTCATAACAGATGTCTTTTCTAAAATTATGCAGGCGTACGGTATAGCTGACCAAAAAACAACTACTATGGCCCGTGTTCTTACTGAACAGTGGTTTTATATCTGTGCCGTTCCGCAACGTATTCATAACGACCATGGCCGAAATTTTGAGGGAGAGTTGTTCCAGTGGTTGTGTCAATTGTATGGCATCCAGAAGTCCCGTACCACCCGGAGGGTAATGGACAATGTGAACGATTCAATCGAACGCTGCACGTTTTGCTTCGTACCTTACCCCCAGAGAAGAAGAGGAGGTGGCCTCAAGTGTTGTTTGCAACGTATTCATAACGACCATGGCCAAAATTTTGAGGGAGAGTTGTTCCAGTGGTTGTGTCAATTGTATGGCATCCAGAAGTCCCGTATCACCCGGAGGGTAATGGACAATGTGAACGATTCAATCGAACGCTGCACGTTTTGCTTCGTACCTTACCCCCAGAGAAGAAGAGGAGGTGGCCTCAAGTGTGGTTCGCATATAACACTACAATCCATCAGTCAACTGGGTTTTCACCATATGAACTGATGTTTGGTGGGAAGCCCACACTTCCGGTTGACTTACTTCCTGGCACAATAGATACACCAGATGAATTGACCACTGAAGAGTGGGTGAGAGAACATCAAGAGCACCTCTCTACAGTTTATCACCAGGCACGGTCACACCTTGAGGCAGCCGCTGCTGGTCAAGCGAGGCATCAAACGTCTCCCCTTCCTATTTTACCTCCAGGCACGTTGGTGTTTCACTGGGGCACACCTCCCTGGTCGTCATAAGATTCATGATTATTGGGATAGCATGCTGTATGAAGTGGTAAGGTATTTAGATGAGGTTGGCACACTTTATAAAATTAGACCAAGGGGCCAACTAGGGCAGGAGAAAAACATACATCGGCAGGAGTTACAGGTCCTTCCGATTGAGCCATCTTTACCCCTACCTACACTTGTAGGTACGCAGCCTAGATTGGAGGGTTTGTTTTTGGGCTACGTTTTTTTTGTAATTGAGCTAATCTGTAAAGTGAGGCTTGACCAGTGGGTTGGGGTTGAAGTGAAGACCCGTGTGGTGCGTATTGTTATTTGATTTGTGGGTTTGCTGTTTGTATTGGTCTGTGTGTGCATGTGTGTGTGTGTGTGTGTGTGTGTGTCTGTGTAATTGTCTTATTTGGGTTGGGCTTAGGTCTGCGTGCAATAGTTCCTACAAGGGGTGTTCATTTATAGTGGCTATAGAAGATTGGTGTGGGTTCTGGTGTGGTCTTATCAGTGTATGAATAATGCTGTCTAATTGGTGTGGAGTGTTTTATTGTGTTTGTGTGTATTTGTGACACTGTGTATCCAATGTAATTTTTTTTTTATTTCTTCCTCTGGGGCTGTAGCTGTGTATGTCCTAGTGCCATAAAATGCCCTATGTCTGTCTGATTGATTTTTTTGGTGTTTAATAAATTGTAATTTTTAAACAAAAGAAACAATTTCTGTCAGCCCCATTAATATTCCTTTATACGAACAGCCTGCATTGGTGTTTATGAGAATATTTTAGTGGCAATTCGCTGATATTGAAAGTTGAGTGCCTGGGCCCACTTTGATGGTTACACTTGTTTCCCCTCATTTTACATCTGGCCTTTCCAAACTTTGGCCAAACGAAGTTATAAATAAAGTAATATTGCTCTGAACTATTTTTCAAAATTTCTGTATAATTCAGATTCGTGGGATGCAAACAAAGCCATTCAGGGAGTTTTGATGTGAAATGGTGTATTGTAGAAAAACTTACCAGCTCCATGGTACCAGGGGTCATGATGTCTATCACACAAAAATAGGAAATTTATTTATTATCTAAATTTACCAGTGACTCCACATGTGTCTTCTGAGATTTCATATTGTTGCACTGTTGCAACTGATCCAACTGAAAACCTATTAGTGTGTGACAGCAGTATGTAGTGGTGATAATGGTACATTTGTGATACATGTGCTTCAAAATAGGTTTTCTTTGGTTGTTATTTTGCCTACCAATGCCCATTTTTAAAAAATGGGTTTTCAAATATACATTTGATTGTGTGACATTCTACCCTGGTAGCTAAAGCAAGAACCAACCAGGAGAAAGTCTGAGAGAAAAATACACCCCTTTAGCTGCTTCACATTTTCAGCTCATCACTGGATCTTTTGAAACCAAAGTTGAAGCATCTACAGAGAAGCACTTATATCTGGCCTTCACATTCCATACTTAGTGTAGAGCCATGAACAATTTTAGCTCCCACAAATCCTGTGCTGTGTAGCTTTAGTATTTAAGTGCAGGACGCACAGTGAACCAGAAAATATTTTCAATTATGAAGGAAGCTGGGTGTAAAAAAAGCTAGTGCCATGTCAGGCATCTTAAAGCGAGCCCTGTATGACCATTTAGAACAGGTGCCAGACTTCATTGGAGGCTTGTTAACAAAGGCATACGCTGAACCTGGTGGCATTCTCAATCCTGTCATTTGGAGTAATGACTGGCAGGTCTATTTATAGCATCTCCTGGCTTGGCAGCAAAGATAGGTCCAGATGGCACCACTGTCTTCATTTCCCAATCAAATTAGCAGATTTCATCAGCGTGTGAAGCACCGCTGAGACCATTGTATTGTCTTCCCAAGTCTATAAACAAAATCAATTATTCACATAGAGAAAAAGCTGGGCAAGATGGACATTCGCCCTGGGCTATTTAAAGTGTTCAAAGGCCTTTAAATGGCAGGATCACTATGGGTGTACAAATATAGTCAAGAGAATGATTACATTTCAATCTAAATGTGTCTGCGCTGCACATTTGGACATACTTATACAGACACCTCAGCATTGCTATAAATATAAATGCATTTAAATCCAGAACTACATTCTAAAAGACCATTTTAATGTGTTCCAAGTTAACAAATAGTGCATATAATTGCGCTGTCAGTAATAATGGTGCCAAAAGAGTTCTTTGGAGGGATGCCATAGAAGACCCACCTTTGGTTCTCCTGAAGAACCACACTAGATGTTCCTTTAAAGGAATGCTCCAGTGTTTTTCAACCTGATCTTTATCTGCTGCATTTGTATCATACAATCACTATGGACTTTTGCTTTTCCCTGCGCTTAGAAAAGAAAACTCATTCACGTAAATCCCATTTTACTAGGAGTCATTGGGCAGGTGCTTCAGCACGTGTCCTCTGTTCTTTCACTAAGTAAAGGGCAACTTGTCTGTATTAATGTCAGTTGTAAATGACTGCGTGTTACCGGCAAATGAAGATAAGCCTGAAATATGCTTTAGTATTTCTTGAGTATCTCTTCTGTGTGTTTTTTTACATTTCCTTATTATGCAGATTATGGGATCCAAACAAGGTAATGCAGAGTGGTGTGATGTTTAATGGTGCATTGTAGAAAAACTCACAGATTAAAGTTTTACAACAAAACAGAATTAACAACAAAAATACTATTACTACTACTACTACCTAGAATAACAAACAACAACTACAACAACTATTATTATTTTTCATTATTTTTATAGCTGCAGTAATATAGAACTATAGAGCTGTTGAGGGTGATTTTTCTGTCTTATTAATGCCTGCTGTGAAGGTGAAAATGTGATAACAGGCACCTTTTGCTCACTGTTGCTGTACTTTAATGGAAAACAAAGAAATCTTTTTTCACACATGTTTTGGACTCTACCATTGATCCTTAAACTGCAAAACGACCAATGGTGTAAACAGCTATTTTTCAGCTTTAAATAGTGCTCCTGAATTTTCAACACTTTGTCAGATAAAACAGTTCTTATCTAGGTTAAGGGAGGCACTGTCTGATTGTGGTGTCTGAAACACAGCGAAAACTCGTACTTTGGTAAACAACGGTGGTGGACCTGTTTTATCTCTGCCCCAGACGGATTTGGGTTTGACAAAGTGTTTCAGCTCTGCGGTGATTGCTCTGAGTGTTACTGATCCTATCACTAAAGAAATAATAACAGCGATGGAGGAAAGGGCTGGCTCTGTTCGCAACACTTCTTTTGGCTTCTGCACCCATCTGTGGCCCGCTCCAGAGGAGGGGTGATGAACCCCAGAGTGGACACAACAACAGACATGCTTCTTATCCTGTAAAGTCATATGAAGCCAGCAATAACTGAATGGATACACCATCTGGGCTCATGCTGAGATGTGGGGATACCCTAACAAAAGACAACATGACTGCCATGGTGGGCAATTAAAGAATACAAACCCAATCTTCTGCTGAAACGGCTGTTGTTTGAAGGGTCAGGTGAGGTTATCTTGAGGTTACCTTCTATAATATGAATTTGTTTGCCGCTTGTTTGGAAGGGACATTTACACCACTTGAATGAAACAAAGAAGCACTGAGGCATCATACGAAAGAAAAAAAAGGATAACACCTCATTTAAGCAAAGTTGGTATTCCATGTACACAAAAAGCATATGCATAAATACCAAGCCTGTCACTTTTGATTATATTGTAATATAATATCAATGAAGAGCAAAGTAGAAAGCAAATTATGTGGTGAAAAATGCATATAAATGAGTCAGGTTCTGTTTCTTGCTTAAGAGACACCAGCAGGGGCATTTAGAACATAAATGATCATATCTGGATAGCATATTACCAACTAATTATTGCTGATTCACCAAGAAAGATATTTTGAAACAGAGTAATGAAGTTTAATCAAATAACTGTAATTAGCACTAATAAAAAAGTGTTGAACCATGAGTGGAGCACGGCTTGGCGTTCAGGCCATGAATAGCATGTTAGCACTAACACCAATACAAATGAAATATTATTAACTATTCTATATTAAACACAAACAGCAATGTAGGCAGGACTTCCAGATGACATATTTGGGACCACACAGGTGAGTTATGTTTTCTTCTCACAAAACTGGTCCCACCAATTGTATAGGCTGTATCAAAATTGATATCTGCAAGGGGAAAATCCTGGTAAACAGCTGGGCTTAAGTCTTCCAAGCTGAGGGTTCATTATATGGTCTGTATCAAAAATGTGAACACAAACTCCATGTCACTTAATGTTTCTAGATTCTAAGTTATTCCAAGTAATAGAGTGACCATGAGCTAAATGAATGATTCACAGCTTGGAGTGAATCATCCTGCTTTAAAGTGAGTCACCACCTGTGTACCATCAGTTTCTTTGCACTGCAATAGCGGTCTATTTTAAGAAGGCTCATTCACTGTTTCAATCTTAGGATATGTTCTCTTAAAATTTGATAGCCACTTGGTACACAGGGGCAGCAAGGACCATAACTACTCCCAAGGGTTTTAATAACAGAATGGTGGCTTCCAGTGTAAAGTTTATTAATGTCAATGTCTCAATAACGTCTGCGTCCTTACCTCTGTTTGCTCTTTTCTGAGGGAAATGAAGCCAACCACATCTATTTGGGTATGGTGTGCTTCTGACCACAGGATCTGGAATCCAAATGATGTGCAGGTTTATGACCTGAGTGAATGTTTTATGAGCACACCTATATGCTCTTTCACCTCAGCTCACATAAGGCATCAAGTTCCAAGAGACATTTTATTACGGAAAGGGCACAGCAAGAGCAGTATCTCAAGTAGCTCTGGAATACGGGCGGCACTTAAACACAGTTCTGGGACTATGGGTAGCTAGAGTGTTCTCTTAAAATCAGCTTGATACACCAATTTGAATCAGAAGAAATGATTTTTGCTGAAGAACTAAGGACTCCTAAAAATAATGATGAAAAACTGGGACTTTGTAGCTCATAAAACAGTGTTTTCCAACCCTAGTCCTGGAGGCCCACTGCCCTAAACATTTTAGTGATTTTCTTGCTCCCTACTCTCCTGATACAGTGAATGAACTAATTAAGTAATTAAGTCCCTTCTGAGTTGAAGTAGGTTTGTTAAAACAGAGAAGGCACTAAAATGTACGGGTGAGTGGGCCCCCCGACCAGGGATGGAAAACACTGCCTGTTAACAGTGTTTCCAACTCATCAACTGATTATGGAGCTCTTAACAAAGTAGATCAGGTTTTTTGAGGCAAGGAATGCATGAATCTGCAGTGCTGTGGCTTGCCAGGTGAAGGAGTAAAAAACTGCTATAGCAGAATCACTTAAAGGTCCCTGAAGTTCTCAGGGCCCCCCAGACATCGTTTCTGTTGGGAGTTAGAAATGAACAAAAATGTGGACTGTTATTTACAGAAGCAGTTCATAAAGAACCATTCATCTGAAGGTTCTTCAGAGCCAGTGGTTCTCAAGCCTTTTAGTGAGTTGCGCAAATGCAAAGAACCTCTGAAGAACCTCCATGTAATCTAACAAGTGTCTGTCTAGAACTGCAGCCAAGAAACCTTTAAGAACCTTTATTTATCAAGGGCCCATGTCCTACATTTATTTTTATATTTTGAGGCCCACTTACAACACTTTGTGGTTTTATATACCAAAAATAGTGGTAATTCATATTTATAAGAACATTTTTTCAACCTCTCTTTAGTCTTTAAAATTGAAATGCCTGTTTTTTAACCTTGCCTTCAAGATAAATGTAAATGACTGAAACACTTCTTGGAACTTCAGGGTGAATGGGCAGGACAAAACTACTACAGGCTGACTAGGTAGATAAACACTGGTGAGCCGAAACCTTATGACTACTCGCAGTGGCATTTCTGGCCATTATGGTGCCCTAATTGAGGTCATTTCAAATGAGCCTACCTCCCAAATTTTGGACTGGATAAGAGATGGTGTTCTCAACTGGTGGTGTCAGCCAGTTTAGTGCATTGCATTTCAAATAGCTAAAACCAGAGACAGACAGATGCTTTAAAAAATGTCTGTCAAAAATATACCTCTATACTTTTGTCTCCTTTCATTCTCATCTTTCCTTTTCTTTCTGAACTGTGCCTGTGTTATGACTCAGCATGATGGGGTTTATTTTTTGAGCTGGTTTGTGGTTTGGTTCTGTTGGTTATGTGTTTGTGTAAATTTATTTTAGACAGGCAGTGGTCCGGACAGCTACAAAGACCTTGGACTGCACTTCTAGGTAGCGTCCATTGGCTAGCTCTGTAGTAATGAGGTAGGAGGGCACAGGGACCACCATATTTAAGATGGCTGCCTGGCATTGCTTAGGAGGACTATTTGATGGATGCAGATTCTGATGTGGTGGACAAATTTTTTTTTGTAGATTGCTGTTCTCTCTTTGCCTTTGGTTCTGCACTTGGCGTGAGTGAGCAGCACCAGAGCCAGAGGGGTGGCAGCTTGACTTCCCTGGATTTTGTGTGCAGGTTCCTTAGTGTCAACGTTGTGGGGGTGCATTTTGCCATGAGAAACAGTGCAAGGAGAGAGTGGTGATAGTGGCATGCAGTGGGATGTGGAGGCATGTGGCAGTGACGGGGGTGAGAGACTGAACAAGCCAGACATCCATGGTGCACTCACACAGACCATAAAGGGAAGTAAGCTTTCCAAGCAAGTGATTTGCAATTAGAGGTCAGGTTGAATACAGAGGTGTCTGAGTCTGTGTGAATCTAATACAGTTGCGGCGAAGGCACGCGGTGCGGCAGTGAAGTGGGTCAGCAGCCATTCAGATCATCAGCAGTGGAGAGAGTGGTGTCAAGGAGCTGAGGGATTGGATGGGCCACATCAGACTGTGACGGAGCTCCACCACAGCTGGAATTAATCACCATCAGCACTAGAGCGAGGGAAGGACAGAAGGGAATTATCTGCTCTCATGTGGAAGGCCAAAAGGGACAGGCGGTCTCACAGAACCAGTTAGAAGTGCAGCAGGACACTGCCTGGACAGTGTTCTGAGTTTTCTTTTTTGTTTTGGTTGTTTTTGTTCTGGCCGGCCAGTGGTAGTGGTTTGGCTGGGGACTGAGAAATTTTCCTTTGTTTTTCCTAATTTTTTTTTGTGTGATTTATTTGGAGGATTTGGGGCAGTTGTTATCTTTTCTGGTGTGCTCTCTCTCTCTCCCACAAACCTGAGATGGTCTAGGTTACACTGCTGAAGAAGCTGATGTGATTGACTTACCTGATTTTAAAGATTTCTTGAGTGGACAGACTGAACAAGACTGTTGCTGTGAACTGTGTACATGTGTTAAGGGAGGGCAGATTGGGAATCAGAGTGGGAAGAGAGCAATGTTTCACTGTAGTGTGCCCCAAATAAACCACTTAACCATGTATCATTCATTGCTGCTGCTCCAGGAGATCCTTAGCACGTGTAGGAGGGGGAAATGGTTGGTAAAAAATTTCAGTATTACAGATCGGCTTTTTGAGTTGGGTGGTCTGAACCCTTAGATTACTTAGATTTTTTTTATTAGTACACCAGCAGAAAAATTTGACCTCTCCCCCACTGTCTCAGGTAACTTATAACAGATAAAGCGTTAATGTGTGTTTTGTAATTAATAAAAAATACACAGGAATGGTTTGAGTTCACGGTGTTGATTTCTAAACTTTGTTATAGCTTAGTTTCCAATTATAGTTGATGTGGAACAGAGAGTGAATGTGTTAAAATACTACAGCAAAAGCAAGGGAATGTGATTTCTCATGATAGGCACCCTTTAAGAGTGCAGGGTAACAACTCTGCTCACAACTGCCGAGTGCCACATGTAACATATCTTTATAATTGATCTATTTTGAGTCATACTTCGATCACTTGGCCCAGCCTCTAAAGAGGAACACTTGACCAAGATCTCACTGTTTTTTTTTCTCTTTCCACCACCATTATTGTGTCCCATGATTCAATTTTCCTGACT
Organism: Brycinus macrolepidotus; assembly: GCA_037974445.1. Taxonomy (NCBI): domain Eukaryota; kingdom Metazoa; phylum Chordata; class Actinopteri; order Characiformes; family Alestidae; genus Brycinus; species Brycinus macrolepidotus. The sequence goes on along the minus strand of JBBPCZ010000023.1, from coordinate 991,482 downwards.
GGGAATGAACGTGTGCTAATTCCAGTTAGCCTCAGATGAACTGGAAACCAGAATTCAGGCGGTGCAGCCAGACAATGGAGCGGCTACCTTATGAGTTTCTAATTAGCCTAGTTAGTCTCGGACCCCTGGAGGTTCTCTCCACAAGCCAGTGTTTCTTTTTTTTCTTTCAAGCTTCCTATCTGGTAAATTGGTGTATAAATGTATATTCTGGATTGGCCAAGATTTCTTGTTAATATGCAAATTGTCTGATAGTTAATACATAGATGTGATCTCAGAGATACGGGTGAAGAATAGGCCATTGTGGCAGGGTTGGCATGTCATTGGAATTTTGGCCTTTAATTAAAAATCCACATCTGAAGTTCCTACCAAAATAATCGCTGCACTAAGATCAAAAGTGTTGTTTAGGAAAAAAACATTTTTGAAAAACAACACTTTCTGTGTTTTCCAAATTGCCTCTGCGTTGTCCACTGATAATATGGCCATTAGCCAAAGAGATATAAGAGAATAAATGAGGATCTAAGTGACATGGATTTTGAATGAAGGGTTGAACTGGATGCAGTATTTCAATGCTTTCAGTGTGTTCTAACAGATGCTTTCGTTCATTATCTTTGTGGCAGTTTTTACAGAGCGAATGGTTCGAGACAGAGAACAATGGTTCCGGTGATTTATTTGGCATTAAGGGGCATCAGGGAAATATTTCAAAGCTGATGCTCCATTTATTGCTCCCTGAAAGGGCAAGGTGACAATTAATAAGGCTTTTCTGTGGCTCAGAAGTGGTCTTGGCTGACTTTGGGAAGCAGAGGGAGGGATGGAGGGAGGGTCGTATTAGGGTGACCATGCCACTTCCCCTTTACTAAAACACAGCCTGGGTCTTGTGAAATGGGTCGCCCCAAAAGTTTTGTCAGGTATGAAAGTATGGGTCTGGCCTGGATAGGGGTGTCTAAAAAAACAGTTCCAGGACAGCTAAATGTATCCACTCTGGAGAGTACAGCTACACTGTGATGAGCAGGCCAATGCCACGAATTGTCACGCTGTAAAGCCTGGAGACTACTGCAACTAGTCTGGCATAGAAGACTCAAGGAAATAGACCATACTGTCCATTGTGAGCTGTTCCGACCATTAGTCAACATGATTTCACATGATTCCACACTCTAAAGTAAGGAAGCCAGAAATGGGTTTTTGTATGATGCCACAGAAAAAACATTTTTGGTTCCCTAAAACAGAGGTTCTCACATTTTTTTTCAGTGAAGGGACCCCTTCCAAGCGTGGAAAAAAGACCCTGAATCCGTGTTGGTTTCAAAAACCAAAATCAAAAAATGAATAATTAGCTGTTTTCCAATTTCCCATTTTGCGCTCAAATCCAAAATGGAAAAAACGGAGAACGAGCGCTCATATTCCATTTTGGTTTTTCATTGGGTGCAAGTAGCATAACCCGGAAGCAACTGTTACGCATGGTTGATCACATATACACCATGGTGGGTTTAGAGGACTACGCAGACTTGGTGAGAACGCTATCTGATACAGGCTAAACGCACGCCGAGATTTCCACCACACTACAACGGTCAGGTGTCCTCAGATGCTCAGAAATGACGTTCAGAAGATTTTGTACGGAGCACCGGCTTCAGCGAAAAAGACGTGTCAGACACATAATTGGAAAGGGCAATAATCTCTATAGTCCATAAGGTAAGTTTTCGCATTTAAATATTAACAAACATTTGCAGGTTTGCAGGTCTGTAGTTACTGCTCACCACTGCTGGAGTTTGTGACTGTAATATGTAGACCATTTTATTTACAACTGGAATTCAACACAGTGTTCATAGTCAGGGTGTACGTCTCACTCAGCGCTAATGCAAACAACACGCTGGCCAAACTTTATGGATCCATCATTTGCGAGCTGCAAAACTCACTCCCAGACAGACTGTTTATTGTTGCCAGAGATTTTAACCATGCAAATCTCAGGTTAATTCTCGTTACATTCCATCAATATATGGACTTTCTGATGAGGGGAGTGAACATGCTGGACTATGTTTACACAAACATCACAGGCGCATACCATACTGAGCCTCATCCCCACCTCGGCTACTCTAATCACATGTCTGTCATGCTGGTCCCAGAGTACAGACTGCTCATCAGACATGCCAAGCCTGTTCGAAGGCAGACGAAGATCTGGCCCCCAGTTGCTGTCTCTGCTCTTCAAGGCTTCTTTGAGCACACTGACTGGGACATGTTTAGGGAGGCTGCAACCTACGGTGGCTCTACCAGCCTGGAGGAGTGCACGGCATCAGTGACTGACTACATCAGCAAGTGCATGTTACTGTCTCCAAGACCATCACCACATGTCCAAACTAGAAGCCGTGGATGACTGTGGAGGTGTGCACGCTGCTGAGAACACATGACATCAGGTGATAAGATGGCCAGCCTGTCCTGGGTCATCAGAGCAGCAAAATATGCACATGCTCAGAAAATCCACAGCCACTTCTAGGACACTGGCGATGTACTGCACATGTGGCAGGGGGTCCAGTACATCACCAACTACAGGACATCTCCACCTGCCTGTAATGGTGAGGCCTCCCTTCCAGATGCACTGAATCACTTCTATGCACAGTTTGAAGCACAAAATGAACATGGCACAGAGGAAGACCACCTCTGCCCCCAACAACCAGGTGCTCTGGCTGACCATGGCTGATGTGAGGAAAACTGGTTAGAGTCAACCCACAGAAGGCTATTGGACCAGATAGGATTCCTGGTTGTGTGCTGAGAGGATGTGCAGACGAGCTGGATGGTGTTCTCACAGACACCTTCAATATCTCTCTAAGCACCGCCATCGTTCCAACATGCTTCAAAGCCACCACTATCATCCCGTGCCAAATAAGTTCAGTGTCCTGCTTCAATGACTACTGTCATATTGCACTCACACCCATCATCATGAAGTGGTTCAAGAGGCTCGTTATGAAGCACACAGCTGCCCCCTCTCACTGGACATCCTTCAGTTTGTGTATCGTCCTACAAATGATGACATAACAACCATCCTTCATCTGGCCCTCACCCACCTGGACAATAAAAACATTTATTTAAGAATGCTGTTCATAGACTTCAGTGTCGCATTCAACACCATCATTCCTCAGCATCTGACTGGGAAGCTACGACTGCTGGGCTTGAACATGTCACTCTGTAACTGGATCCTGGACTTCCTGACTGGGAAACCTCAGTCAGTCAAGATCCAGACTAACATCTCCACCACCACCATTTATCCAGGGGTGTGTGCTCAGTCTCCTGCTGTTCACGCTGCTGACCTGTGACTAGCAGTAGTGCACAGTTCAAACCACATAATCAAGTTTGTCAATGACACAACCGAGATGGGTTTGATCACTGGGAATGGTGAGGTGGCATACGGCTGAGAGGAGGTTTGATGGCTAACAAACTGGTGCAGAAACAACAACCTGTTTTTGAATGTGGACAATACAAAAAAGATGTTTGTTGACTTCAGGAAGGCATGATGTGATCACTCTCCACTGAACATCAATGACTCCTCAATGGAGGTTGTCCAGAGCACCAAGTGGCTTGGAGTTCACATAATAGAGAACCTCATGTGGACCCTCAACACCAGCTCAATCATGCAAGACCCTACAGAAGATAGTGAGGACATGTGAGAAGATCACCACACACACACACCTCACACACCCTCTTCCAGACTAGCAAAAGGTTCTGTGGCATATGGGCCTCCACTGCCAGAATGGGAAACAGTTTCTTTCTGAACTGAATCATAAACTGTACCCCCCCCCAAACACACACAGACATCCCCGAACTGAACTTGATTACAAGATGGCAATGCAAGTGGACGTCTGTGTGGCGGCTTCTCCATGTGACTCAAAATTGGTGGTAAATGTTTTATGTCATTGACTATGTTCTCCTGATGTTTTGTTGCCTACATGCTCTAGTGCCACGCACATCTGTGTGTATGACTGCAAAACTTCTAAAATAAGACAAGACTACACTGGATGTGATGGTCCTAGACACCTTGCGGGAGCTTCGCTTGCTATGCAGAGTCAGTCATGAGACCTTGGAGCAGCGTGGAGCCACTGGGTGGCTGAAGTTCAACTGAAAACGTGTGACTGAACCTGCTCTCCCATCTCATCTGCTGGCAAATACATGCTCTCTGGATGACAAGATGGACTACTTAAAGCTACTTAAAGCACACTACATGAAGGGACATTGTGCTTTAATTTTCACCGAAACTTGATTGAATGTGAACAGTTGTAAGAAATAAGGTGTCGGAGTGTGCATTTATACCAACTGTGAATGGTGCACAAATATTACGGTAGTCACTAGACACTGTTCTGCTGTGGTAGAGTTTATAGCAGTGAAATGTCAGCCTTTCAACCTGCTGCAGAGTTTAGCTCAGTTGTTTTGTTTGGTGTGTATGTGCCACCTATCTAACCAAGTGCTAGCAGAGCTGTACAAGGCCGTAAACAACCTGCAAACTGCCCACCCCAGTGGGGCTTTTATCATCGCTGGTGACTTCAACCACGTAAACCTTAATTCTGTTCTATCCAGATTCTACCAGCATGTAAACTGTGCAACCAAACCATGTCAATACCAGGATCAAGGATGCTTACTGAAGAGTTTAGAGAGGCTGCTACTCATGAGGGCTGCACTGAGTAGTACACAGCAGCTGTGACAGGCTACATCAGCAAATGCACTGAGGATATTACTGTCTCCAAGAGGGTTACCACAAGATCAAACCAGAAACACTATATCTACAGAGGTCCAGAGGGAGCTGAAAGCCCAAGATGTTTCATTCAGATCTGGAGATAAGGCTGTCTCCTCTTCAGTTCATTTACCTTACCAACTGGTCCATGGATAATGCCATATCCACAACACTACACCTGTCACTGACCCACCAGGACAAGAGATACTCTCATGTAAGGATGCTGTTCATCAGCTTCAGCTTAGCATTCAACACTATCATTCCACAGAGACTTTCCACTAAGCTGAGTGGGCTGGGCCTCAACACCCTCCTTGTGAATTTTGGACTTCCTGAAGGAAAGGCCTCAGTCAGTCTTCATCAGCACCAACACCTCCAGCACCATCACACTGAGCACAGGAGCACTATAGCGCTGTGTCCTTAGCCTTTTGCTCTTCATACTTCTGACACACAACTGCTCAGCAGAGTCTAGCTTGATCCATTTAATCAAATTTGCAGATGACATGATGGTGGTCAAAGTCATAGTCAAAGTGAACTTTATTGTCATCTCATCCATATACAAGTATACAGAGAGACTAAATGGTGAAGCTCAGGTTCCACAGTGTACATATAGTGCAACTGGCATAAGGCATTGTGAAACAAACAAAACAGTACAAATAAGAAGTATAAAAAAAGGTAAGGGTGAGACAGTACCCTCTGCAGGCGCTTGCGGTCAGACATGTTGCAGTTGCCATACCAGGTAGTGATGGAGCTGGTCAGAACACATGTTCAACGGTCCCTCTGAAGAATGTGGTGAGGATGGGAGGTGGAAGGCTTGCTAGTTTCAGCCGTCTCAGGAAGTGAAGTCTCTGCTGGGCTTTCTTTGTTAGGGAGGTGGTGTTGCTGTCCATGTGAGGTCCTCAGTTATGTGCACACCGAAGAACTTGGTTCTCCAAACAATCTCCACAGCAGAGCCATTGATGTTAAGTGAGGTGTGGGTTGGATGTGACTTTCTGAAGTCCACAATCATCTCTTTAGTCTTGTCGACATTAAGGGAGAGATTATTGTCTCTGCACCACACTGACAGCTGTTTCACCTCCTCTCTGTAGGCTATGAAGAGCATTCCGACGTATGTGTCTTTCTTGTCCAGTGTCAGTGCCAAGAAAGTACCTGTGCAGTGGAAAACATTGTGTCGGTACCAAAGAAGGTGAACCCTTGTGCCCCATCTGACTACAGGCCAGTTGCACTCACCTCACACAGCATGAAGGACTTTGAGAATCTGGTCCTGGACACCCTCCGCCCCATGGTTAGGCCAGCGCAAGATTCCCTTAAGTTCACCTAAAAGGCCAAGATGGGAGTGGATGATGCCATTATCTACCTGCTGCACCGTCCCCACAGCCACCTATACAAACCAGGTGGATCCATGAGTATCATTTTCTTCAATAACTAGAGTGCCTTCAACACCATTCAGCCAGCCCAGCTGGGAAATAAGCTGTCAGGTTCATGCTCCCTTAGTCTCGTGGATTCTGGACTACCTGGCTCATAGGCCACAGTACGTGGGATACAGGGATGTGTGTCTGACACAATGCTGTGTAGTACCGGAGTTCCTCAGGGAACATTTCTATCACCATTCTCCACCCTGTACACATCTGACTTTAAATGCAACACTGAGGGCTGCTGTCGGCAGAAATTCTCAGATGACTTGAAATAGTCTGATGTTTTAGGCATGGAGACGACTTGAAATATAGAATAGACGTGGGCAGTTTTGTTGCCTGGTGTGAGCTGAATCAGCTCCACTTCGACATTTACAATACCAAAGAACTGGTGGTAGACCTGAGAAGATCACAGTCTTCTGTTACTCCCCTGTCTATTGGGAGGTGGATGTGGAGATTGTTCGGAAATAAAAATACCTTGGTGTGCACATGGACTATAAACTAGACTGGTCAAAGAACTCTCTGGCCACATACAAGAGGGGTCAAAGTAGGCTGTACTTCCTATGTAGACCCTGAACTTTTAGATTCTGCAACACCATGTTGCAAATGTTCTATGAGTCAGTAGTGTCCAGTGCCTATTTCTATGCTTTGGTGTGCTATGGTGGCAGCATGAAAGTCCCAGAGACTTAACAAACTGATCAAGAAAGTGGGCTCAGTGGAGGGTGAGGAACTTGACAACTTGGAAACTGTGGCTGAAAGGAGAACATTGTCTAGACTTTTCCATCATGGACCATGCTGATCACCCACTCCACAGTGTTGTGGATGAACTGAGAAGTACTTTTAGCCACAGACTCACCAGCATAAAGTGCTCCACTGAACGCCACAGGAAATCTTTCTTTCCCACTGCCATAACTCCTCCCTCTATCACACATCCACATAATAATCTGTGCAATACCTGATGCTTCTTTTTTGTGCAATTGCTTATTGGGTTTAAATAATCAGCAATAGTCTACCATGTGCAATATTGTGCCATTTTCTTATTGGGTGCTAAAACATTATCATTATGTGTAATATCGTATTATTATGTGCAATAGCCTTACCACGTGCAGTATTGTGCAGTTTTCTTATTGGGTGCTATATAATTTCATTATGTGCTGTATCTTATTATTAGAATTTGCAATAGTCTTAGCCTGTGAAAAATGGCTATATGTCAGTATTACTTATCTACTACTTATCTTTGTTATGTGCAAGAACGTATTCCTAACCACCATTTGTGGTATTAGTAATTCACTTAACTGTAAGTTACTTACCTATAGAATTTATACCCCAGCATTTGTGTATTTAGCATAGTCTATATCATATTGAACATTTTCTGCAGAGGTTTTATGGGATTATTTAGACATTTTATTTTATATTGTTTTTGTCTCTGTGTGTCTGTGCAGTCATAACATAAGCAAGTTCCTCTGGCATCAATAAAGTTTCCTTATTCTGATTCTGATTCAATTCTGATTACACCACAACTGCCACTGTAAATACCCCTCAATTTATTACATACTGCGCATCCTTTCTCGTGTTGCGACTATTATTTGCATGATTATTTTTTATTACTGACTGCCTCCATTCTGCATTTTTGCACACTCAACGTCACCGCTGCTGGAATATAGTATCTGTCGTTACATTGTATTCATTCAGTCATCAGCTACACGAAATATTGTCCTGTTTTGTTGCTTGTGATTTTCTTAATAATCAGTGTACAATGTGTACAGTGTGTGTTTGGATTGGCTTTAGTCCTTTGATATTGAAGCAAAAAAGAAACTGTTTTGATGCTCTCCTTTAATAATATGATAACTCATTTCCGACACATTTTGAGAAGTAAAGAACATGATCTAAATTGTGTCACTAGCTAATGTTTTGAGCAAGACATGGATCCTTCATACATCAGGTCACACTTTTACTGGTAGTCATATAAAACAAATCAGTGTTAAACTCCCAGTCATCTGAAATATATTCTGAACATGTGCTCTAACAGACACTATCAAAGTGCATCCAACAATAAAGGCAGCATTGTTCTATTTTTATATAATTATAGAAAACACAGTACACAGAAAGTTTAGTTTACAAGCTTATTCATGCACATGTCCCAACCTCTCGCATGGCAGATTTTAGCAAGTATAGGGGATAAGGTCAAAGTCTGTATAGCAAATAGTGCTTTTGGTATTACTGAAGTAATTGACCTCCTTTAGCGTTTTGTTGATTACAGACTAAATTGTGTGTCTAATATGTCCAAGGTACTTGCAGTGCACCCATTTTGCAATGATAATTCCTTTTTTCTGAAGATTTACACTAATGTTGTGAAGCACTCTGTTCACACTTTGTGACACTGTTCCCATAACGGGCCCCCTTTTACTCCAGCTCACTCTTTAATGCATTTAAACGGATCCCAGTGCTCGCTGCCCTTGTAATCCTGATGTATTTTTTAAAAGCTAGTGAAGTACTGTGTAACCATGCTTTGGGCAAGCAGGGGGTTGGAGGCTACTTTGAATTCAGACGAGGGCTCATATAGTTTGGAATGAGGGGGCCGCAATTCATGCCAGATGTTCCGTGATTGACGCCTTGTCCATTTAGCCTTCTCATGAGCATGCACCTTGAAAACAGGAGTTAGTGGGTAATTACTGGAACAGAAAGTTTTTGGTGGAGGAAAAAATCACTAGAAGGGGCATGAAAGAAGAGAGGGGGATAGAGGCGTGAGACCAAAAAGCTTGCAGAAATAATGCTGTACTTTTAGATACCCATGACTAAGGGCCTTATATATGTACAGTCATATGCTATTTTAAGAACACATGTCTGCACGTTTTAATGTACAGTTACTTTTTATTTGATGAATTTAATGCATTGGAAAAAAAAACATTGTACAAGTTTTAGACACATTTTATATTTTATGATTTTTTTTTAGTAAATGGGTGGAAGTAGCGTAGTGGGTAAAACACTTGCATGTGAACCCGATGACCACAAAGTTGCAGGTTCAAACCCCACTCTCTACCATTGTTTCCTTGAGCAAGACACTTAACCCTCAGTTGCCCCAGGGGAACTGTCCCTGTAACTGATGATTGTAAGCTGATCTGGATAAGGGTGCCTGCCAAATGCCATAAATGTAAAACAAAAATAAAAGTGAAAAAATTGTGCCCTAAAATGAGCAGAAAAGTATCATATGTAAATGAGTTCACTGAAGTTACTTACACTTGGAAAATCAACAAAACAAAATTTTTATGGATATCAGATTGTGCACCTATCTTCTCTTTCATTAAGTTCAATTACCGGTGGTGCTACAGCCATCTGCTCCAAATAGCACAACAGTCTTTGCTCTGTCTCTGGGTGGAAGGAGTGATGCTGGCCAGTACAGGTGTCTGTTAGCTGATGTAACAGAATTGGTGGCTAGCCTTCTCAAATATGTAAGGCTGTCAAATGATGTTGCATTAAGGATGATGGCTAAATTGGGGAGAAGAATCATCCAGAACCGCACCCCCCCCCCAAAAAAAAAAGCAAAAAAAGAAAGAAAACATAATTTAAATAATGGGGAGGGAGGTTATTGTATGTGAAAAAGTCCAGTGCTGTCAAAGTATTGTGGAAAACATATGTGTAATTCTATTCTGGGGGTTTCTACCTAGGCAGTTGTCTAGGGTGATACCAGCAGGGAGGTGCCGACATAGTAGAATGTCTCATCCCTGTTGACAAAATTTTGTTGATCATCCAACCCCCAACCCCTCCCCAAGTCGACAAACATTCTGTTGATCACTACCCCCTTATGGTCAACAAAATCACCTCCAACACCCCCTACCCCCTTCTACAAAATGCACCAAAGGGTTGACTGGCCAGACTGGCCAGAAATGCCACTGATTCTGTAATACACTATTATACACAGTTTGGTAGTTCTTCTCCTCAAATACATTCTCTAAACTTGGCAATTAATTGGTGTGTTTGAGCAGGAAAATCACCAAACTGTGCTGGACACTGGCCCTCCAGGACTGGAGTTGTGCACCCCTGAACTAGAACATACAAGGTAAAAAAATTATCTGAACACAGCTCTATCTTTACAAAAGGTCTGGTGCATCTAATCTTGAATATCAAATACATGGGTATTTCCAAGCCAGTTTTCTATAAGACATCTGTAAATTTTAAATACTTTAGCTCTTTGTAAGATACAATTCTGGGGAAAAAAAGAAGAATTAAGATAGCAATGGCAGGAGAAAGAATTACTCATTGATCAGTATAAAGTAGCCACACTCTCATCTCTTTGCATCAGCTTTCAGCCCTCCTGAAATGCCTCTGCAAGATATTTGCAATCATTAAAATATTTAATATAAACACTAGAAGGAGCATGTAGCTTTGAATGCTGTATTTTTAATCATGGGGAGCATTGAACCAATCTGGTTCAAACTCATCAACTCGAGAGTTGCCATTCAGACATAATTTACCACCATGCCAGCCAAAGCAATTCAACATTCAAGGACTGGGTGATTCAAAGTGCCGCATCTCAGAAGCTCTGAGAATTCTCACTAACCCACAAGGATGGTTCAACTCACATTTTTTTTTCTAGTGAAGGCAGAAATGCTAAATTCACCCCTGCTAGGACGGATGGGAGTTAGATATACATGTGAAAAATGCAGTAGCATTTCACTAATGCCTAGATCAAAGAATTCAGAGCAAAATATTGACAACCACTTTGAATAATAACTTGTATGCATTTCCACATATCAGAATATCAAAAAAGGCTGTTACTTTTACTTTGCTAGGGCCAGATGTATTATTTTTATTTATTTATTTATTTTGTGAGCAGGCTGCCCAGGGGATGGAAAGGCATAAGACACTTTACTGTCAGTGCCATACAAATTGGTATCCACCAATCAAATACAAAGTTTGGTGTAAGCAAATTAATGTGTATAAGGTTTTTTTTGCAGGTCCTGGAGGGCTGAATTCATGTACAGATTTGTGACTCAAACACACCTGATCTCATCAATTATTAACCAGATTTGGTTAGTGTGCTGTAGCAGGATAATCCGCAAATAAAACGGGGTGCAACTGGCCATCCCAGCTCTAAAACATTTTTCATTTTTTGATTACTTTACACCAGGGGGTGGGGCCAAATATCAACCAAATACTGTTTCACACCTGCTGCTGGTTCAAAGAACTGTAAGAGATGTTCTAATGATATTTCCAAATTTCAGTACAATTAAATCAAGCAGATGTCAACAAAGTTTTTGATCAACACTATTATTAACATTGAAGGGGCTACATATAATTTCATATAGAATTTCACATAATAGTAACTTATTGTCACATGCACCAGACACATGACGCGCGTCACAGGGTATTTAAACAGGATGGAAGGTACTACCAGTCGCTCAGTCATTGAGTCAAGTCCCTGGCCAACTTGTCTCCTTTCTACGGTGCCGTGAGTAACCTGGGTTCTCATCCCTCTTCTCTATCTACCCTTTTGTGTGCATGAGTGAGAACGCAGATTCCGGTGGGAATCTTTACTCATTACTCTTTACTCTAATCTTTACCCAGCGGACTTCGCTAGACTGGTGGAGACGGTGCATAGGCAGGCAGTCGAGATTGTGAACCTGCAGAAGGAGGTTGGTGGGCTACGTCATAAGCTCGCCACTCTGGAGCAGGCGCATCTCGCGCTGTCTGCCCGGCACCCGTCT
>JBBPCZ010000023.1:968351-979560 GCA_037974445.1 Brycinus macrolepidotus | reverse complement strand
AGAGGATAGGATAGCCAATCAGTGAACAGCACGCTCTGATTGGCTTGGTTTCACTACACCCGATTTTTTGGAAAAAAAGTTCTTGCCCACACACAAGGAGTGGTCGAGCGGCTGCACCTGGCGTTGGAGGATTTGCAGGGGTGCTCGAATACAAAGGCCTACAGTCCATACATACAATAATTTTAATTTTAATTGTAATACAGGGGTGTATAATTTACTCAGACAGCCAAGAGTGCGCTGTATCATTTTCACTGTCTTGATCAACTTTTTAATGAATATATTTGGAAAAAAAAACGCAATAGAGTGAAGCCACGAAAGTCGAAGCGCGGAGTGGCGAGAGACGACTGTATAGCCATATTGTGTAAGTTCCCCCACAGCTCTGACTTACAAATTTAGGCATGGACTTCACAAGACCTCTATAATTCTGTGGTTTCTGGCACCAAGACATTAGCAGTAGATCCTTTAATACCTGTGGGGCCTCTATGGATCGGTTTGTCTGGCACATCCCACAGATGTTCAATTGCATTGAAAACTGAGGAATCTGGAGGCCAAGTCAACACTTCAAACTCTTTATTATGTTCCTCAAACCATTCCTGAACAGTTTGTTCAAAAATCTGCTCAGATCTTTACTCTTGACAATTTTTCATGCTTCCAACACATCAATATCAAGAACTGACTGTTCACTTACTGCCTAATACATTCTACCTGTTGACTGGTGCCACTATAATGAGATAATCAATGTTATTCATTTAACCTGTCGGCAGTTTTAGTGTTGTGGCTGATCAGTATATCAGCTCCATTTGTCTTATAGTTGCTCGTAGTGTACACCTGCTTCTCTGTATAACTAGTTAGCCTTCTTTACACCAGTTATCAATGATCAGGAACCCCATAAGACCACCAGTGAACAAGTATATTTTGGGTGGTTAATCATTTTCAGTACAGGAGTGACACTGACACAGTAATGGCATGTCAGTGTGTATGCTGTGCAGACTGGATCAACACACACACACACACACACACAAGCACGCGTACACACCCACCCACACACACACCCACCCACACACACACACGCGCACACACATGACCATTGATGTATGGGATACCAAATTATGCAGAGAAATAGATCTGCAGTACAAAGCAGGAGTTCCTAATAAAGTGGACAGTGGAGTCTAGTTAGCTTCTTGTAATACATGAATGTTGGCAAATCAAAATGATAACATTAAAAATATCTCTGGTCTTCTGAATATGAGAAGCTCTTCATTGAACATTCCCAGGGAGACTCGCCACTTTGTATGTCTCACACAAAAAGAAATGCTAAGAAAGGGGCTCGCCTCCACTGTGTTTTGCTTTGTCATTCTGGCAAGAGTTTAGATCTAGTGAGCCTCAGGCCAAACTGGAAACAACTGTGTATATTTTAACCTGAGTTGTAGTATTACACTGCAGGTGTAATATTAAGATAATCTGAACAAAAACTAGGACAAGCTCTTATTCTTGCATGGGATTCAAGCAAGATACATGTGGCTATGGAAGGTTATAGCTAGCTATTCAGGGTAATTATCATTTAGATAATTTAGATAATTTAATTATGATCGTAGAGATATGCACCAAAATACATGTTTGATTTGATCACTGTAATGGAATATGGAATCGTCACTTACATAGTGTTTGAGTTAATCAAAATGGCTTAAGCTAAACCACTTTTAAATCCATGTAAAAAAACAAATTGGACCTTAATGAATTTGGGACTTCAGAAGCCTATACTATGTTGCATGTATGATGGATGACTGGATGGTTACTCCCACATCTACCATATATTACGCCATGTGAGTGCTGTATGATACCATGCATCAGATGCATCACACATTCAGTGGTCCACAGGGTGCAATGTCCACTATTGTTCACTATTTCCTACATAGACTCTAATCTTTTAGAGTCTGCAACACCATGTTGCGGATGTTCTATGAGTCTGTAGTGGCCAGTGTAATTTTCTATGCTGTGGTGTGTTGGGGTGGCAGCATGAAAATGACACAAAGAGATTCAACAAACTGATCAAGAAAGCGGGCTCAGTGGTGGGTGAAGAACTGGACAATGTGGAAACTGTGGCTGAAAGGAGAACATTGTCTAGACTTCAGTCCATCATGGACAATGCTGACCACTCACTCCACAGTGTGGTGGCAGAACTGAAATGTACTTTTAGCCATAGACTATTGTACTGGGTCTTTACCCTGGAACCTTGACATTATGTATTTTTTCCTCATGCTCACACATCTCATTTGCAAGAATAGTTTTTGTCAAGAGCTGTTATTAGCAATGTTCTTTAGAGAACCTAATGTGGCATTGCTTCAAAGAATGCTCTTTGGCACCTATATTGTCAAAGCTGTATCTTAAAATATCGCAGTAAATTCATCAGACTCTCATGAATACTCATCTTAACCCCCTCCATGTTAAGACATCATAGGAATCCTGTTTTCTGTGGTAACTACATATATATTCCAGCTCTACAGGTAAGATCCTATTATACCCTCTAGTGAACATCTTAATTGAAGGCATAAAGCATTCTGCTTATGCACCCATACATTTGATTACATGCCCTTTTACTGGTGAAATCCTATTATACCTTCCAATGAAGATCTTAACTGAAGGCATTAAACATCCTCTTTAAACATCCATACAATTGGCTACATGTCCTTTAACCCAGTATCATTAGTGTAGGTCCTACAATGTAGTTGGTGAAGGAATTGACTATGCCTCTGTTCTGTGCCAGAAGCCATCAATCCTCCATGTCTGTCAGTTGCTTTGCTTCCTCTAAGTGCCACAAGCAGTGTTACACACTAAATGAATAAAAACGAGATTGGGAATGAAGTTGAAATTATTTATTGAAATCAAAGAATAGGATATGAGAAAGGGGTGGGGTGTTGGTGGTGGAGTCAAATCTGTACCTCCTGTGCCAATTTGTGTAAATCCTTTTTGACGTGCACTGAGTTGAATAAAAATGAGGCTGCCATGGTTGTGGGGGCCGTGGAATCAATCACTGATGACAGGGACTATTAGGTGGCAGCTGGTGACACAACATGACGTTTCCTGAGAGTGCACCATTTCACCTCCACTGCTGACACTGCTCCTCCAGCACCTTCCACATAAGATAACGAGCAGAAACATATCAGCATCCTCAATAAAACAGTTAGGCATTGCAGGGATGATACAGTAATGGTGTGACTGATAATATCTATCTACATGTCATATTTTGTATGTAACATTATGTTGAATGAAGCAGCTAAGATAGAGGTTGTCCCAAATGACTCTATGAAGAAAAAACCTCAGCATCCACTTGATGTTTTATCTGGAGCCACAGTGTTTTGTCTAACTGTATGCCTGTAAGATGACATATAATGCGATCTAAAGCCCTTTATAATAAGAATTGTTATTCCTTTTTAAAAGTACTATTTAAATATAATCACCTGCTAACAAATTAAATTACATAAACAGTCATGCCTTTAATTACATTTACATTCCTTATTCATGGGTTCTGCATTGACTTTTGACTTGTTTGTTTTAATGCAACATGCTCTCTACTCTAACACCACTGACCACTCATGCACTTGATCCAGTCAATCAAGAACTTTTGCAGGATTAAATTAACTGGGGAAAAAGTTGCAGATTTTGTTGAACAGAGTCAATGATCAACAATGTAAAGGAAAGGGTTTTTCTTTTTGCAAAACAAGACATAACACTTCACTGAAGCATTCATGATGCTTCATTACATGTGTGTAAACCATTAATTACAACTAACATAAACCTACATAAATATTTGTAATGGCTTATTAAGTTTTAGGTGAAATTACATTTACCAGAGCAGCCTTTTACTCACACTTATTAGAATAGGCTCATTCTAAATGTTTATTTAGATTCATGTCAGTTGTCATGAAAAGCTTGTGTGTCATGAAGTCTCAGAAATACTGCCTGTTAGTGACATAAGTTTTTAAGAAATTCGAATAAAAAAAATACGAGTTTGGGCTTCTTATTATTAACACAATGTTGGGTGGATTGAAAGTTTTGAATCTGTCATTCATCTAAATTTTCTGTAATTCTAATTTCAAATATACACACATGCTTACATCTCACGAATAGACTTTTGATTATATGGGCTATAGAGCAGTGTTTTCCAACCTTGGCCCTGGAGACCCATCACCCTGCGTATGGTACTGCTTTCACTGAGCTGATTATTTGAATAAGGTGTGTTGGGAGTAGGGAAAACACTAAAATGGATAGGGTAGTGGTCCACCAGGAAACAATGCCATAGAGAGACTATTCTCTCAGCCTTGGAAATTTCCAACTTGGATACTTCCTATTCTTTGTTAGCTGCTAACACAGTAGTGTAATATGGGTCATTCTGTAGTTCATAACTGTTAGTAAGAATTGCCTCTAGTAAGCAATACAAGCCTGAAATTTCTGCAAATTCAAGACATAGACAAAATATCACCAAACATCAAAGTACATTCCAGTGTGCCCAAAAAAGAAGCAAAAAAAGAAACCCAAAGTCTGGATAAACAAAAGAATTAGACTAGAGCAAAACAAGAAGATATTGTTCAGAAAGACATAGTTCTCTAACATCAAAATTAATTGCTCGGACAAACTGTGCCTTAGGCTACTTGTAATGGTTGATTCTAACAAAATGAACAACAGGATACTTTCTAGTGGCCACAAGATTTTTGGAAGCAGATTGCAGGATCAGATTCTCATTATTCCTAAGAATGAGAAAGTTCATGGATCAGGATCGTTCCTCTTAAAAAGGACAGTACAACCTTTCAAAGCAAAGAAAACTCATGACAGTTGTTGAATAACATGAAAGAGTAAGAGCAGCCAATTTATGAGCATGACTGGTTTTACATAGAGTTGATCTTAATAGTTTGATAGAAGTATTTGTTCCTCTATTTAATATTGAGAAGCTTCTCTTCTAAAAGCTAGGTTGCTAGCTTGGTATGGTATCCCAGGTGGATGCTAAAATGTGTTTGGCAGTTGCTATAAAATTCCAGGTGTTTTCAGGGGTATTTGATTCCTGATGGCCATGCTACCTCTGGTGGTTGGCAGGGTGTTGCTAGGTGGTTCCTGTGGTGTTCCAAGTGGTTACTAGAGTGGTACTAGGTGATTACTATGGTATATCAGGTGGTTGTTCAGGTGGTGTTGGTAGTTGCTGTGGTATCACAGGTGTTTGCTACATTTTGAGCGAAATTGCCTCAGAAATCACTTTTGCTGGTGTACAGTGGAGGCACAACAATTTTGTAACAGAACTGCTTTGGGGTAAAAAAAAAAAAAAGATCTCTGTTTAAAAAAGTATTTATTTATTTTTTATTTTTACATGTCAAATTCTACTCACTAACTATAACCCCCACCAGCTAGTTCATTATCTTGGAAGTATACAGTGCTACCATTGTTGCTTGGTTGTACTTCATTGTGACATTCCCTAAAGGTGTTCATTCAGGTCCACTGTGAGCAGTCATGGAAGGAGTCATTTAGAGGGCAATGGAGCTGAGGACTAGTGGCAATATTTACTGGCCATAAAACAGCTTCTGTCTGCCAGTAACATTATTACAGCAAAAGTCTGTGCATCACTGAGAAAAACTGAGAGGAGTTTGACACTGTTTGCAGTTATTTCATTACTTTTTTTATTGCACTCCCTGACCAGAGTGACACTCCATAATGGAATTTTAACTTCCCTTCTATAGATACTTTCCAGGAGAGACAGCACAGGATGAGCACTGAAATAAGATCGCAAGGAGCATAAAAATCAGTTGTCTGACACAATTTCTTTGACAGACAGACAGACAGACTCACTTCTTCCGCTTAGAATACTGACACAAATCTCACACAGACCACATTTCCATTCAGAACAGAAAAGCTGGCATTTAACTCACTGTGTTCAGCTGTCAAGAAAGGACTTTCGAGGATTTTTCTTTACCAGCAAGTGCCGAACTGAAATCTTGGTGAAGGTTTGGCTAAAGAGACACTGAAGGACTAAATAACACATATGTCAGCTGTCACCATGATTTCAATGTTAACAAAAAGGTGACATAAGAACACACAGTGGGGATGTGAAGAGTAAGCTGAGATGATTGATGAGTCCATGTAAATACAGAGAAAACTAGTTCAAGACTGGGTAACAATTTGAGGATACTGAAGAGCTTCATGCTTGGCTCAAACTTCTCTTGAAACCTCTCATGACCCATTCACACACAGAGAGTCCATGCTGTTGTTGCTAAGAAACTACATGTGCTTGGCGGCCCGCTCATGTGTCACACATGAAATGTTGTGGCTCCACTGATGATGTCAGGCCATTGACCAAGACTTCCTCTTCACTCTGGCTCATGGCTCCGACACACCTGATTGTACATTCACACTTCCATGGCGATCCAGCGACCAGTGCCATGGAGATCCAGAGGCCCTGCAAATAGGAAACACAGCTGGTTTTGTTTGATTTATGCAAAACAGCATCCCACAAACCTTAGCATTATTCCATTTTAGCTTATCTGCCCACTGTGCCAAAACAAACAAGCCTTGTTTAATTTTCTGCATGAGGCTAAATGTGTTTATTTCTTACACAAGCATACAGGTATTATTCACAGCTGACTAGCTTTCAACATTTAACATTTGGGTTTAACATTTGGTTAAAAGCTGCGAATGCACCCCGCTGTTGCCTGTGAGCAGAATGCGATGTGCCAAAAGGCTGCCCTGTTATGCTGCTGTGTCACTTGCACATGTTCATACTAAAATAACAAAGGAGACAAATAGTTTATCACTAACTGCCAGATTTACAGCAAAGACACTGCAAATGCACATTGATTATCAGACAATTGCTGATTTATAACTACTAAAAACAATGAAGTGGAAGCATAGAGGGCAGTAGGCATCAACTGCTGTCAATCACCTTTTTCATTTCTGTACTTGGATTGTCCTTACAATGAAGCAAAGATGCTGACAACTGGTAAGATCCTACAAAAAATCTATTCATGGCTTTTTACGGGGCAAAAAAAGTCAAATATCCTGAATATGCAGAGCAGTGAGCAGTGATCAGACACATAAATCCTTCTTTTTGGCCCCTGCAATTTTCTGATCATCATCTATTCTCTGTCTGAACCTTAAATCACCACCTCTGTCTCTGAGTGCTGAAAGCCTTGGTCTCGCTAAAGCCACCTTTCATCATGATGTAGCTGACCTTCATCTTTTATTGGAGTGGGAACTTAAGCTTGGGTAATTTGTACCCTAAATCCATAAAGGCTACTCAAGCAGGCGGAACTAATTTGGTCAGAATCACTCCTACCTTCCCCGGGTAATAGTCCTGCCAAAAGAGGTGAGTGAACGATGCTCTTATTATTAGCAACGGCACAATTACAGTAACCATGTGGTGGAAAAAAGTCTTGACAGACAAATCATTCCATATTTTCCACTTTCCCCAGGGTTTTTCTCTTTTTTCCTTGATAATCTGTGCACTCTGACTCTCGGCTGCCTCACCAACACTTTAGCTCTTGATGGAGAAAAATGTGAGAGTGCAGTATGAAAGGTTACACTCATGCTGACATTTCCCAGCACTGCTGTCTTTATCGTAGACACTTTTGAGAGGCATACTTCTCTAGGCTGCCAACAAGTACGTCAGCACATTCATCTTCTTGCTGCAAGTTTATGTCCCAAATCCTCGACAGGCATAACAAGCAGCTAGCTCCCAAGGGGCCAGTCAAAACAGTCTGGACATCTTAAACAGAACATGCAGTTGTAAATAAAGTTTGTCTGCAAACAAAAATAAGACAAAATAGCCAGTTTGGAGGATCTGTTGATTTGTTTTATTGATTGAAATAAATACAGCAAGATGGTGCAAGGAAGAGAAGAAGCGGCTATGAATGGACGCATGAGGAAAGTCAAGAGTGTGGGAGTGAGCCCTCTCATCCATTTTTATTGGGTTAGTGAGTGCGCAAGTCCTCTGAGTAGGCAAATGAATGGACAATGATGTTTTGGCCAAGCTGAATGAAAAGCGAGCAACTTGACACAGAAGCGGGCACCTTGGTGAATTGATGAATAAGGATACGAAGGAGTACCTGAGGCTAGCCCTAGGGGTAGCTTGTAGATGACAGCATGAACCTCCTACCAATGGGGAGCTGGATGTAGGTCCATGCAATCAACTTATTTTCTAGGTAATTGTGCCAGGTCTGCCTTTAGATGGCACATTGGGCTCAGGCGAAGAGGCACACTTCGTGATAGAAACCACAGAAGGTCAACTCCTTTGTTTTGGAGGTGTCTCTGTGAATTCCTTTCCCATTTTCACTCAGTGTAGCCTCCAGTTTCTCATCTGTGATAGTTACATGCCTCATAACAAAACTGTCAGAGCTACGGCCACACATTTTTTTCCTCCAACTGGGCTGCATGGCCCATAAGAACCATGAAATTTGATGGAGACATACTTTAAAAAAGTGGATTAGATTGGCATGCAAAAAGCTTAGTTTTCTGAGAGATAATGGTTCATCTCAGATATTATTTAAATCAGAAATAAAACCAGAAATAAAGCTGGTGAGACAGCCTTCAGTCTCAATGATGAGCTGCATTTGAAGCTTTGGGCTAATGCATTCCTAGGAGACTTTCATGTTTCCAGAAATAATTATGCAATTCCACTTTTGTCATTTATGATCATTTACATTAATTGTGAAAATGGATTATCTTACTTTATTACCGTAGCAACCTGAATGGCCAGGACCTTAAAGGCACCAAAGGACCCAAGCTTTCACCCGTGTTATTTCAGGCTGGTGGCGGGAACAAACCGCTGTCACTTTAATTCTGTTGCTGGCTAGGTGACAGCATACACAGTGGTACAGAAACAGTCTTGACAGTTGGCCCAGCGCCTGTGCAGAGTGGGAGGAGTGTTTTTTCAGGAGGCCGTGACGGGAGCAGCAAGCGTTAATCGTGGCCATCTTCTCTGCTGACAAAGTGAGTCTTGATTAGACATTGCAACTGCAGTCAAGTAGTAATTACATGACAAGGTCTGTCTATCTCTCTCATATCTGTTGCAGAGACTTTTTGAATTTTGATATGCTGTCAAGACATTCCAAAGGAGCTGGGCAGGAACTAAAGCAGACAAAATTTGATGACCTTTCTGCTGCAGATCCCCTAGGAAAGAAAAGTGAGGTGAGGAAGTAAGAACAGAGGAGAGGCTAAACAAGTGTTATTGTGGACACTGGGGGCCATGTTCTTGTCGAGCATTTAATAATTTACATGGCTGTAGTTCTCCCGGACCTCTTTTAAAGGCACACTGAAACTGATTTCTGCAAAGTCAGGACTAGGTGAAGATGCCAGGCAAAGTGGCAGGACTGACAGTGGGCGCATACTCAACACCGGGGCTGTAATTTTCAAATGACAGCCCAAGTCCTTCTGAAAGTCAAGGACCGCAGAGGAGCCGCAGTCATCAGCACCTACATGGTGAATCAGGAATCCAATACAGCTTCCTTGCTCTCTTTCTCTCTCAGTCTGTCTGTCTGTCTGTCTGTCTCTCCCTCCCCTTTTTCCTCATCATCTCTTCAGCATTTCTCCTTTCCTTCCTCCATGGCATTTTTCAAATTTTCTGATTTTATGTTCTCATTTGAATGTCTCCAGGGAACCATGCCATTTTTACTGCTCTATTGACAAAGCTATAACACAGAACCAGACTGTTCTCAGTTAACCTGGATTAACGACACTCTTTATTGATAGATTAACACGAACGGGCCATGAAAACAAATTATACCCTTTCTCTTTCGTTTTCACTTTTTCCTGTCTGCAGACTTCAGTTGATCTGGTTTTGTTTCATTCAGGGGAACCAACTGCAGTGATATTGTTCATCATTCATTTATTGCTAAGAGAAAAGAAAAATGTGAATTGCGTGTGCGCTCATGTGAGAATGTTTATGTGTGAGAGCAGCCATTTTTCTTCACAAGAGCATCTGCAATCATGCCAATGAGCACCCGTACCATGGTCCTTAAATCAAGCATCATGTCAGAGGACATCATGAATGCTTGGGTAGGTTGAAATTGCCAGGCCATAAAATGGTAATGTACTGGGGATCAGAATGCCTCTCCATATGGCCGGCCAGAGTGCCACTGCTAAGGAAGAATACGTTAAAAATAAATGTTTTAGGTTGTGTTCATTAGCATAATGACTTAATGACACATCCACATCCTTGGACACTTTATTAGAGACACCTTCTTTGTACTCCTACTCGCTTCAGCAATATTTAATTGTTTAGTAATATTCAGAAATATTTAAAATGTAAGTAATATTTAACTGATTGAAACATTACTTAAAAATTCAAGCTTGAAATGGGCCTTAAACAATTGAGTATCCATGCTACACTCCCCTCAACAGGGAAATTTTAAAAGCATGCTAAAAATACTTGTGGACAGAGAGCAGTTTACAATGGCTAAAATATATTAAATCAATCTCATGTTAAGAAGTAATGTATGATGAAGGGATAAGGCTTCATTTGGAAGATCTTCACTTGTTCAGTTTTAAGGTCTTGGTGATTAATAGCACAGAAAGACCTTACTGATGTAAAGAGCTTATGAGAAAAGTCATTGGAACTCAGTGCAGTAGTCTAGGCTATGCTCTAATCTAATCAAAGCTATTTCATTTTAAACAAGAATTGCAAACTCTTCACAAATTTTAGAAGACTTCACCAATGAAATATGAAATCATTTGATCTATGGTGGGAAAGAAATGGTATTTTCTTTGTGTTTATTAAATACATTAAAGAAGCATGACTGCCTTTAACTTAGGCACTGCTATAAGATTTGTTCTTAGAGAAGTTCAAAATGTACCTGCAGCTGATCTTCCATAAGCGCTCAGATTTATGATGACTTCCCTTGAAGAGAAGTGAAGTGAAGTGACCATTTGTCATATGTGAACACACCACAGCACACAATGTGTACAGCACGAAATTCTTCTCTGCAGTTTCTTTCCCCTTGCCATCACCCTCCTAAAGAGCTGAACTGTCACACTGCTTCACACTACAGTACTGCAACTGCACTTTGTGTACACTTTGTGGGATACAGTGCCTTGCAGAACTGTCACACTGCTTCACACTACAGTACTGCAACTGCACTTTGTGTACACTTTGTGGGATACAGTGCCTTGCAAAAGTATTCACCCCCCTTGGCATTCTCTCTATCTTGTTCCCTTACAACCTGGAATTTAAAAG
>JBBPCZ010000023.1:946522-968251 GCA_037974445.1 Brycinus macrolepidotus | reverse complement strand
TAGATCTTTAAGTCCATCTCATGAAAAATGGGAGCAAAAACAAAAGTGTTGCGTTTATATTTTTGTTGAGTGTAGATACTGAAAACAATATAAATGAATGATAAATGTTGATGTGGTTGGTCCAGGTCAGGTCCATTGCATACAAATATTTGGACCACTGCTTTGATTAGCATTTTGTACCTAGGTGACTGGTTTTGATGTTTATTTGAACTTGTTTAGAATTGGGTGTGAAAAATGTATAACAGCCTGGCAAAAAGTGTGGCATAACAGAGGTAAAATTGTAACACTTATCTTCCTGCTGGGCCATTTTTTGTCTGTGTAATCTTTAGAAGACTGCTGGTTCTGGTTTTCATTTCAGCAGGGGGTGTTGTGCCAAACATGAGTGAGTAATAGTCTGTGAAGTCAATTCAATTTTCCGCTTGCTCACTTTGTAGGAGTTACAAAAAGAAATGTTAATGTATGCATGATATTTGTTGAGTGGCCAGATGGAAGGTGTGTAAAGGAGAGAGCCAAGGTCATGGCGCACTCACTCACTTTTCCTTTCTCTCTCTCTCTCTCTCTCTCTCTCTCTCTCTCTCTCTCACACACACACACACACACATTTAAGAACACTGTGGCACTAAATGTAAGATAATTGGGGAAAAAAGCGTAAAAGGACACGAGCTAGACAAGGCAGGTGAAAGTACTGCATCTTTATTGAACGTAAAGAACAGCTAACCTAGACACATGAAGGGTTAAAACAACATTGGAATACTGTCATCAGTCCCACTTACAGATCACAACAGAAAGGATAGCAAAAACACCTCAAAGTCGAGTTTCTCTACAAAAACAACAAAAAACAGAACAAAAAAGCATTATCATTTCTGACAGTAAAGCCATAACTTCTGACTTTTATGTTTCTTACACAGCAACACAGTGGCAGAAAGAGGCCATCGCTAAAGCGGCCATTCAGGGACTCTTTACCTTCAATGAGAATGTTACTCCAGTTAGTTTCAGATTTGCTAGCTATAGATCAGTACTTTTCAATACTAAAAACAGTGGGATATTTGCAAACAGTTCCTTTGCTTGAATACAACCTTCTGTATTTTAAAGAATGTCACCATTCAACTGATTAATGTTGGGGCTCCTCTCTCAGGTAACCTAACTTAGCCCTCAGATGTCATAGTTGTCAGCAGTAGCAGAAAGAGTGTGTATTGTCTTGGTCTGGGTGTATGCTCTTGTTTTGCAGAAAGAAAAAAAAACTAATTTACATGGAAACACATGTTTGTATATGTATACTTAATTTAGTGTAATGATTATTATATAATAACTTGCATTTAACCAGGTAATTAGTTTTAAATAGTGTAGCTAAACAACGATAACTCCAGACTTCTGAGGGTTAAGCATAAATAGTAGTATAAAGTGTGTAAAATGCTTGTTACATCATATTTACACATGAATATAGGGTCTTTCCTCGTGGTGTATTGCCTCATTACTATACATAAACCACAAGACAGCGCATACTCTTCTCAAGTAGTGGCCTGACCTAGGTTGAACAAGCAAGTATTCCAACTCTGGTTAAATGGGTTGTTGACAGGGGAGGCTGTTGACTGTGCTGTGCAAAAACAATGAGAGGCGGGCAGTCATGCAATTAACACAGGCACTGAGTACAAAAATCAGAAGAAATCCTTAGTTGATTTATAATTAATAACACAGAGGTCCTTCAGTGCAAGGAAGCCTGTGCAGGCACAAGTTACCTAGCTGGTGTATACTTTTGAGACTTAAAAACCTCCAGGAACGTTTTCAAATATTTATGTGGGCTTGGAGGCATATTATACCTTCTTTTGTCTTTGTTACTTCTGGGAGGAAAAGGGGAACATTTGGCCCCAATTCTCTAAAATGTCTGTTACTCGATTGTACTGAGCTTGGCAGAAGATTCGTGGCAGGAAAGAATGAGCTGGCTGTTTGGCTGAGGTGTTGAATGGCTAATGCAGTCGGATAGGTCAGTTCCTTCACTGCTGGGGTAAAGCCTCAATCACCGCAGCAACGGCGTAATAGGCTGGCAAATAACAAGCTATGTAAATGGAATCTCTGTCACTAGCATTTTTCAAGCTACCCTGTCACAAACACCCTCGTGACATTTCAATGCAAACGCGACCATAGCATGAGACACACCCACCCACACACCCACACAACTGCAATATCCATGGGCAAATCAGTTCCTCTGCACTCGTCTCAAAAGGTCATTTGGTACGGAAGATAATTTGGCAATAATCATGATGTATAGCTGAGGCAGCAAGTCGCAAACATAACACTTTGTTTTTGAGGCAGGCAGCTTTGTCAAGTTTTAGTTCTTTTTTTCGGGCAATCATGGTGCCACAGTATACAACCCATGCATCTTTGTGACTACCTTTCAGACAAAGTGCTTGCGGTCGTCCACAAAATCTGATTTATTCACAGCAGAATGGGTTACATCTGCTGGGCCTTTGTGTAGTTTGACCCTGTCCTTTCTCTGTGTGTACTCTTTTTTTGCAGAACCACTTTCAACTCAGTGCTTTGTTTAAAAACTTAAAACCCCTTAATTAAAAAGTTCAAAAGTGACATCACTCCAAACCACCCTTTCATGACACTGAGAGGTCTGGATATGAAATTAAAGCCTAAACCTGACCCACACCGGTAGCTTTCAGACTCGATTCAACCTGGCCTGACTCCTACTGCTAAATTTAAAAACCAAACCCAAACTAAGAGATGGATTGTCACAAATCTGTTTTGTTAATAAGAGTTTGAGTTGAAATACTGAAAATGTCCTACTGGGATTATTTATCTGTAGTACACAGTAATAAACAATGTTTGCTATCAGGATATTGTGGAATTACTGTGGAACTGCTTATCATACCAGTCAGAGAACAGTATCCACTCTGATACAGCCTGCCTATGCTTAAGGCTTTTCTCTCTATTCACAGAAAAGTTTCAGCTGAAGAGAAAGGACAAGAAGGGAAAAGATCCATGATGAGAGAGAGGGAGTGAGGGAAAAAGTGTGTTCATTAGAAAACATATCCAAACCCTAACCAAGTCTGATGATATACATAAAAAATCAACCCAAGCCCAACATCTTTTTGGGTCCCGTCAGGCTCAAGTTGGCTAGCAGACCTCCAGTGACACCTTTACTTTTTAAGAATGCGCTAATAACATACTCTTGTCAAGGTTTGTGCAGATCCACACTTTTTCTTGTGTAAGACGGATCCTGGCCCTGTCACTTTTAGTATATAATCACAGTGTAACACCACAAAAAAAGTAATAGGCTTGCATGCGCCAGAGTACAGCTCACACAACACAACTAACCACCAAGAGGCACGAGATTGATACATCAACGAGCCAGTTTTTTTCCTCCAACAGACCTCAAACGACTCTGGCAGACATCTTTCAGCTTTATATGATCCTCCATTTGTAAGCCTGAAAGCACTGAACATACAACCTTCATGGCTTTCCCTAGGGTTGCCTAATATGTATACATCACAGAGAGTGGGGCCTTTATGAATAGGTCTAGCCCAAGACATGGTGTAGTAAACTGGCAAGCTGGCTAATCTAAGATCTACCAGAGTTCACCCATCCAAACATCTTAAGCTGTAGTGATTCTTTGATGCTTTGGGACATGCAGTTGAAAATAACAAGAATACTTTTTCTTCTTTCATACAGTATGTACAAGAAGCCTCGCAGATAGAGGATCTGCATCTTCACAGTAAAAATTAGGAAAGAAAGTGCACACAAAGGCAGTACGACTGGCAGAGCAAGTATCTGGCTAGCAATATTAGCCAGTGCACAGGAGAGCAGCTAACAAGCTATAACCAGAACTATAAAACACTCAGAAAGACACCTTACGAGGCAATAAACAAGGGAGTTCTCAATGCAGTTCCAAGTTGAAGATGTACTGTAATACGCTTAGTAGATTAACTTATTCTAGTCTAGCAACAATAACATAACTGGCAGTATTACAGAGATCAGCGGTGACAAACTTACAGCAACAACCTTTCAGAGGTTTCACTGATCATGGCTTAGACAAAAATGGAATTACCCATGTATTACAGTAAATATCAACACACCATAACTCCCTTGCATTTTTAGCCAACCCTTTTGTTTTGTCCATAAAAGTACACAGCTGGAGTACTGTAAATATTCCCAAGCACTATTCGTGTGCATGTGTTTGACAGTAAAGTTAAAGAGAGCTGTTTACAAGAATTTAACAGACTACAGTTTCCAAGTACCCTATTTAAACTGGATTCACAATATCTACAAAATATCACATTTTTTTTCTTTTCACTTGGCCTTAGATTTGAATATATTTAATTGGTCTACTCATTACACTACATTGCTCTACCAATCATTGAGTTTGTACAATTGCACTGATGCTATAGAGAATATATCTCGAACTGTATAAAACATATCATGTACGATACTGTATATGTGATTAGCATAAATAGATGTTTATATCCCTATATAAATATACTCCTCAGATATGGTTTCATTTATGATTTGCACTATTTGTGTCATCAGACAATACTGAGATCATTTGAACTAGCCCTACCACACTGCATGAGGGACAGTAGGGAACCTATAGACTCCAAACAAAGATATTTGGAGGAGCACTACAAGATACAAAGACATTAGGCCTCATACTAAAGTATGACATGGTAGCGTAACTGAAGTTGACAGACAATAATGAAGAGATTGTCATGCATTAATCTACTATTAACACAGGATGTGGTGTGTTTATGGGACAACCCTCATCTTCCTTTCACATTCCACAAACCTAAAATAGCTTTAAATCATTCAATGTATTAATGATGAGTGAAATTCTGCATTGTGGATTTGAAACTATCAATCAATAGCTACTGTAATGAGAAATGGAAAAAATGAAATGGTCAAGGTAATGTTTTTTTGCTTAATATAGCTTGCTGTCACATAAGTACATACGCAACTTTTTTTTTTAACTCATCTAAAAAAATGTCTTTATTTAAAATTCACATGTAAACCTGGCACTTTCTAAGTATTGAACGCAAAAGTTCATTATGGTTTGGCACATTTCCTTAAATATTAACATCAATATGTAGTAAAACTGAAATTTCATACTGCCACAGTAGTTACTGGGAAATGACAGACAGCTGTGCAAAAATAACTAATCACATGAAGCCTAAGTACGTCACATTAAATTCCAGTTCCTAGTTGCAGAACAGTTTGGCCCTCAATGAGGACACAGCACAGTAATCTGTCTTTAATTGCAATACTTCTATGTTGTGTCTAATTTATAATGTAATGTGGTCTTGAGATTTCTAATTGAAACAGTAAAAAAGTAAAATTGAATAAAACTTGGGACAAATACCACAACAAAGCATGTGCATAATACTATATGGAACAGAATGTAGCAATGAACATAGACTACTCACACTATGTGTAAATAACTTAAAATATCTAAGTTATATTTAAATAAAAATAAATAACAATCAGAACTTCAGTGTGAAGCAATGGCATTAGTTTACTGTAATTTTTTGGTACTGGTCCAAACCTGAAGCACACTCTTTAAAAAAGGCCCACCACCACAGTTTGCACGTATGTGCATTACAGCATACAGCTATCATTTGCATGATGCGCCTTATGTTCTCTAACTTTAAACATATGCCACAGGTGGTGATTAAAGCGGGCATGTAAGGTAGGCTGGTGCAGTGCCTTGCGCTGAGGTTGCCTGTATTAAATCAACTCTCAAAGAAATGTTCTCAGCGGAGCTTACAGCAAGCCTACTGGAGTTCATTTAACATGGACTTTTTTTTTTTGGTTTTGCAAGGAAAGGGTGAGCTTAAAGACAGCGTCAATGTGTTAATCAAATCATCTCAACAGGAAAGGGATTGAGAAGGCACACAGTTTCTTTACCTTTGAGCCTATCTGGGCTGATAAAACAATAAGAGTTGTCGGACTGGAAAACACAGTGACAAAACCCACGGGGACAAGAAAGCAATTCTAGATGATATTGCTCTAGGTCAGGTGAATCTCCAAGAGCAGACACTGACGATTATTAATGATGCACCTATGGACATTGCTGCTGGCTGCTGAAGGCTACAGGCATTTGCCATGACAACTAATGACCAATCATTGCACAGAGTTTTCTGCCTGATAATGTGCAGTGTATGGTGTGAGCATATAACCAGCTAGATGGCTATGTGATCATTCTCAATGGAGCGGCACCAAACAAACTGTTCATTTTCTGTCATCATTCTCAGTGAGGAAAATAATGACATGACTTATTCAGACCATGGCATGAAACTATTCTTATATAAACAACAAAAAATGGAACAATTTTAAACAAATATGAAAATCTGTTTATATCTACATGTAAACCAACAAATGACCATAAGGAAAACAAACATAATAAATCTAATAAATAGCAAACTGAATGTGGTAGCATTGTATGGCTACTCCAGACTTCACTGGCAGTTCTTTTTTGTCGTTTCTGTGGTTGTTTTTTTTTTTTTCTGTTTTGGGTTCATTTCTGACCATTGGACCTTGTAATGGATGGCTTCCTGTTGACGTATGTGGCCCAGTAGGCCAGGTTGAAAATGAAGAAGAGCACAGGAAAGATGATGCGTGAGATCTTGTCCACTTTGCTGACACGATTGTATGATTTCTTCACACCTTCTGTGATGTACTCTCCATCCATCCTGGATAGGCGTACCTCTCGAACAGGCTGAGGCTGGGCAGGGGCTGGGGTGGTGGCACTTTTAGCGATGGTTGTCAGCCCAGGGTCCTTTCCGACACTCATCGGGTAAGTAGTGCCCACAATGTTGAAAGTATTGTTGGCTTTTTTAGAGAGGGAGGTCGACTCACGTGTCTGTGGGTGAGAAAATCAGTAGTAATAAATGATTGGGATTGCTGTGAATAAAGAATGACACAAATCTGCTTTGTAAGCTCTCAACAGTTTTACAGCAACTGCAAAAATAATACTTCCAACAGGAAAAGTGAATCTCAATTTATCTCACAAATGGCAGAATTTATTTTACTTACTAGACAGAAAGTGTTTGAAAATAATATACAGGACAATATTATAACATAGTACTAGCCTCATTCTAAATTTAAGGAAGCACTCAAAACAAGAAAAATGACTTTGTTTAAATGGGCAAAAAATAATTTAAAATAGATAATCTGGCATCTGGGTCTGTATTCATTAAGCTTCTCAGAGTGGGAGTGCTGAACCAGGATCAGATTTTTCCCTTATTCACTATAACTTTACTAACAACAAAAAAAAACCACTCAACAAAAACACGTGCATGCAAAAACACTAAACATAGCTGATATAACATGAAAAAATGAGGAGATGCTAAATAGTGGGCAACAAAAGCTCCATGTTCCTGCCAAGGAATATATACACCAATCAGCCACAACATTCAAACCAGTGACAGCTGAAGTAAGTTTATGAAGTAAGTTATGGCAATAAGTGGCACCTGTCAAAGGGTGTTATATATTAGGCAGCAAGTAAACATTCAGTTCTTGAACCTGATATGTTGGAAGCAGGAAAAATGAACAATTCTAACATGGGCCAAGTTGTGATGGCTAGACAACTGGCTCTGACCATCTCCAAAACAGAAGGTCTTGTGAGATTTTCCCAGTATGCAGTGGTTATCACCTACCAAAAGTGGTCCAAGAAGAACAACTGGTGAACCGTTAACAGAGGCATGGGCACCCAGGGCTCAGTGATGTGTGTGTGGGGAGTGAAGGCTAGCCCATCTGGTCCAATCCCTATAAGAGATACAGTAGCACAAGTTGCTGAAAAAAGTTAATGCTAGTTATTATGTAAAGGTGTCAGAACACACAGTACACTACAGCTTGCTGCGTTTGGGGCTGCATTGCTGCAGACCAGTCTGGGTGCCCATGCTCATAGATAGCATAAATGTTTTTCAGCAATTTGTGCTACAGTAGCTCTTCTGTGGGATCAGACCAAATGGGCCAGTCTTTGCTCCCCGTGTGCATCAGTGAGCCTTGGTGCCCATGACACTGTTGCCAGGTCACTGGTTGTCTTTCCTTGGACAACTTTTGGTAAGGACTAGCCACTGCATATCAGGAACAATCCACAAGAGCTGTTGTTTTGGAGATGTGAGATGTGAACACCACTTCTACTCATCCACTGGATGGAGCTCAATAATTTCAATGAGCATTGCCCAACAAATCAATTCTCAGCTCTTTCTCGCGTGTCTTTCTCTCATGTGACCCCACTCCAAGCTAATATTTCCTCAATGCTGCCAATGTTTTTTCAAAAGTGTACTTATTCCCTTATTCCCATCTCTCTTTATCTGACACTTCTAAGTCCTGTAAGCAACAAACGGCTTGGCACTCCAATCAGGCGAATACCTTGCTACTGTCATGACTGCAAGCTGATAACACAGTATGCCATGTCTGACTCATTGGCTGATGCTCTGCTGGGAAAGTCTCATCGAGATCTGAGTCTCCCTTGGAGCCAAGACAAAAGGCCAAGGTTTGTTCGTCTCCACTCCAGTAAGTGGCAAATCACATTGGGCCTACTTCCCTCTCTCAAAAAAAATATACATATATCAAAGCAAGCCAAAGAGGCTCCTGAGGGCCGTGTGGAGACTCATTACATGCGTGCGGGTCAAAAGTTTACACGCAGTGAGGGTAAGGGAGCACAACCACCACAGGCAACAGACGAGAGTATGGTTCACATGCAGTTGGAGGGCTTGTTATTTTCCAGTGCTATGATATATTTGCTTGGGTCCTCTGTAGTGCGATAGGGTGGATGAGCTGGCTGAGAGTCAGAGGTGGTGATAGCATGAGCTGGTGGCCCCAGTGCAATAAATGAGAGCACGTCTGCAGTCTTAATGATGAGAAACATAAGCCAGGGAATCGGGACATAATCTCAGACACAGACACAAATCCATGCAGGCCAGGGAAATCCGTAGCTCATGATCCAAACTCATGATTCAATTCACAATCCTGGGTTCAGGGTGTGATACATTTTATTTTAAACTTGAATGAAAAAAAGTTATGACCATCAGTGTCACTGCACCTACTAATGAGACAAGAACTGGGAGTGTGGCATATGATACTGAACATGCTGGTGTGTGTTAAGATGTCAGCCTTCAGTGTTTAAACAATGCAAGTTGCCCATCCAAGCTCTGCCCACAAATGAACTCTTTTGATACTGTTATACGGTTGGAAGCCTAAACATAGTATACACTGATCAGCTGCAACACTGAAGCCACTCATGAATCAGTGAACAACACTGATTACCTTGTGACAATGGCACTGCAAAAATTGTCCAGAAATAGTTTGAGGAACATGAAAAAGGGTTCAAATTTGATGACTTGGCTTCCAAATTCCCCAGAACTCAATCTGATCAAGCATCTGATGGATGTCTGGACAAACTAGTCCAATCCATAGAGGCCCCATGTTGCAACTTACAGTACTTAAAGAATCTGCAGTCTTGTCAGATACCGCAGCATACCCTCAGAGGTCTTGTGGAGTCCATGCCTTGATTTGTCATAACAGTTCTGTTTATCAGTTAATCATATATTCATAATCGACTTGTGAGTTGAGCTAACATAATGCTAAATGTGTTTCCAGCCTGACTAGTTTATATTAGCCGCAACAACATAGTACAGCTTTGTAGTGTAGCATTTTAAATGGGAAACTCAAGGTTATATAGCTTCTCTAACCAGAGAAGCCAAATTATCAGAGTTTATTATTTTGAATGGGAATTTTACCACTGGTCTTTATGGCCAGTCCAACCCTGCAACGGTGGCTATAAAATAGTGAGAGCATGCAGAGAAGAGCATTGACAGATTACTTTCATTGTATGCCATTACTAATACAGTTAATAGTGTTAACCTCCACAATACATTTTTAAATACGAGTGTATTGCATCATATCCATGTGTGTTAAAATTTCTAGTTTAGTCTAGTCTGGGTGAGAAGAATTTCACCTGTCAGTCTGCCTATTCCCTAGTTTCCTTGCAATAGGGTAATTGATAACAAACATATATCAGTAGGAGATATAATGGGTTGACAGGACCACGACAGACTGCCTAAAGGGCAATGCAAGGCAGCTATAAAAGGTAATCCAATTCATCCATCCACAGTGTGTGAGGCAAAGAAGGGGTTGAGAAGTTGGTTATGAATTGGTGGCAGAATAATGGACTGGATATGAAAAATGGATGAAGTTCTATTTACTGTAAAAGAGGGAACAGGAGACATTGGCAATGCTTTAATATGCAGAGAAGCTCTGAAAGCAGCAACCTACGATGACAAAGTATGTTACTAAATCTAGGTTCACTGTCATTTATGTGCGCAAAAGCTAGTTTGGTGTGTGTGTGTGCAACTATTTGATCCTTATGCATGTATTATCTGTAGCGAATGCTGACACAGAGCCCTGAAGAGATTTAAGCTCCACATTGTGTTCCTGACATTTAAAAAAGCAAGCAACTGACAAAAAAATAACAATCTGCAAAACAATGCTTTGAGGCCCCAGAACTCATTTGAGCAGACTGAAAGAAGTAGAAATGACTAGCACAAAACAGTATTTGGAGAGAAAGTACTGAGCTCATCTTTCACTTGAATTGAAGGGGGTGGGTGAGTGGGTGGTGGGGGAGGGGGGGGGTTGGGGGTGGTCATTCCAGTGCTTGGCCTCCTTATCTACTCCTGATCTCTGTGGAGAAGCACACACTATAGATAGTTGTGTGCCCCCCCCTTTCTTCCATCACAGGGCATCGATCCCTCCCGCACAGGCACCATCCTGGGTCTCTAAATCACACTGTGAGCTTATGTCAGCATTACGGGGGGGGATCACTTGGAACAAACTCCACATGACCTGGCCCATTTGGACTAGGCTTCTTTTGAATCAGGTATTGGCAACATGAGCTCCCAAACCAGAGCCAGCTTTTGAAAATCCTATAATAAGGATTTGTACATGTTGAATGCAGCAAATGCCGGCATTACACTTTGACTGCAGTTTTTTTCCCCAATGCATACAAAAAAGTCAGGCCATCTGAGTTTTATTTAATCCCACATTTGAGAAAGCCTCAAAATGTGGATGGAGGTACATCACAAGAAAAAAATGTTTTGATAAGTTATCTGTGGATAAATCTCAACTCATTATGAGCTGCTGCTGAAACTAAGTTTGAAAAAAATGGTTGATGGAACAAAAAAAAAGGCAGTGACTATATCCACGTTGAATATGATTAAGTTCAAAAAACAATATTGTATCTATTTCCTAGCAAGCTCATACCTTTGCTTTATCTTATTTAATCCAAACCCTAACAGTGTTGGAAAACCTCTTATTTGATGCACTAGAATAATATTTCGATGTTATATAAGGTAAAAGAAAAAAGCAGTATTGTTTCAACTTTTAAAGATACTTTGGTGAAGTCCTGATCTCTTCATAGGCAACTGTATGAGCTCTATCCAAGTTAGCCAATGAAGAAGTTATCCTTCTCATATTGACATGAAATTTAGCCTTGTCTCTAAACACATCTTCATGTTATCTCAGTGTTTGTACAGACTGCAGTTTGGGGTTTAAGTAGTGAACTAACGGAACATGTTTATGTTGACTCAGGCAAAATAAATTAAACATTTACTTGAAATTGCCTCAGGTTCTGCAGCTTCTCTGCTCTGAAGTAAAATATACCCTGTTCAACTTGCCTAGGTTACAGGCCATGTTTCCCTCTGTGGGAAAGCAAAAACAAACTATACATCACTGGAAGTTAATTGAATAAGTTTAAGAGTATTCAAAGTTTGGAAAATGTTTGTAACAACTGATATTAAACATCTATGTCATAACAGTAGAGAAGTAATGATTAATAGTACCAATCAATTCTGGGAAAGAAGAGGTGCTGAGAAACCCAGGCTGGCTTATGCAATAGGCCACTGACAATGAGAATGAATACTGAAACTTTTGACAAGTGGACTTTTAGCCCAAGGAACAACTATGACAAAATGCCAGAGAAGGCATTAAAATGAACAGCTAAAACATGTATATTATGATCTCAGTTAACAGGCTAATTATATTTGTGATGGGTAGATTAGCTGCTAGTTGCTAATTTGAAATATCTGCTTGTTTACAGGTTAAATTTGAAAGTGTTTGCTGCCCAAATACTGCAGGTCTAATCAGCTGAGAGGGCATTCTACTGGACTGCCACACTCCATCGATCGGAACGAGAAGTGTTCTGGCGGAAAATAAAAGAACTATTCAGTGACTCAAAGATTAAACTTTTGCATCCAGTTTTGTGCCCAATAAATGAAATTTACAGGTTTCATGTCGAGAAAACCA
The DNA here is from genome assembly GCA_037974445.1 of Brycinus macrolepidotus. Lineage (NCBI taxonomy): Eukaryota > Metazoa > Chordata > Actinopteri > Characiformes > Alestidae > Brycinus > Brycinus macrolepidotus. Next base: position 955,951 of record JBBPCZ010000023.1, on the reverse strand, counting down.
TCCACAATGGTTATAAACTGCCCACTTTACATGGATAGTTACACTGCTCAGTTAGACCCTGTGTTTGTGTGGATGTGTTATTCCGCAGGGCATGGCGGGTATGCTGACAGCTACAGAGGATGTGTAATGCCACTGGGACTGGAATGCGGTGCAGCCCCATTATGGCCCAGTGTGTAATGCATAAACTGTCAGGCAGAATGAATTATACATGTTCCAAATCCCTCATCAAGGTAAACGCTGCCTCTCTCTAGTGCTAATACTCCGCTCAGCTCCCCTTCTGTCTCACATGCTACATACACATGCACAGACCTACACATGCTGAAAATAGGTTAAACATTAGCATAGATTCAACAATTAAAATGATCTCTTCTCATGTGAAACGTGCCTCTTTTTTACTATTTCCTATTATCGACTCCTCAACACTGCAAACACAAAATGGAAATATTTGGTTTGAATTTATTATTTAGCTAGTTCTGCTCCTGATGTGCAATGTCATCATGAACATGGGTACATAAATACACACAGGTAAAATATCCTTGACTAGAATACTTGTATCTGTGACTTCAAAATCAGAACGAATATATCAGCTCATTGAAGAGATGATCCTATACAATCTTTATTTATGTTAACCCTTACAAGCTGAGTTTTGTTTTGCTATTCTGTTTAATAGTAATGACACATCTACAGATTTTATTTTATAGTGAGTTATCCAATTAATTACATCTGTCTATCCATTATTTGAGCGGCTTATCTTTAACCAGGGGTGCAGGAAGTGCTGGAGCCTATCCCAGCAGCCATAGGGCAAGAGGCAGACAAACATGCTAGACAGGTCGCCAGTCCATCACAGACTTTTGCATCTCCAATTTGCCTGAGATACATATCTTTGGACTTTGGAAGGAAACCAGAATATTCAATTTACAATAAATGCCAGACAATTATTTGATTATTATCATTTTTTAGCAGTTATATGATTAAGTGGTAATGCCATGACTGTGTCTAATGTTTCAGTGGAAGTGCAGTTGAAGGTTAGCAGAATAACTTGTTGCCAGCTTAAGAGTGATGTCTGCTGTCTGCTTGTAGTTAGGCACCACTCACACTCAGAGATGAGGAGAAGATCCACTTGGCCCATGAGTGACATGCAACCACAGCAAAGAATCAACTTGATCAGGACAGACTGGTAGCAATCCAGTTTGTCATTAGAGAGACAACCACCCTGATTTCCCTTTTGTTCTTTCCATCTCTGCAAATAAACTCATTCTCTTTCTTCAGGCCTGTCTCATCTGGTCCCTTTCTTATTACCTCTCTTCTTCTTTTTTACTTCTATTTATAGGACATCACTTTTGGCATCATCTTTACTCTTTAGAGCCTGTACTCAGTATTCAGTTTTGCCCCTTCCTCATCACTCCATGTTCTCTATATAAATAGCAGCTCCGTTCTTTTCAAGCTTAAAAACCAGCTAGTTAGAAAGCGGTCTCAGATGGAGCTGCAAGCAGGGGCTCACCTGTGGCACCAGAGGCCCAGGCCCCATCAACGGACAAGTGTAGTGAAGCCTGTCTCACATATCCAATTATCGCTACATCTGCTTGCTCAGCAGAGCCTGAATGCACACAAGACAAACCAGCCACCAGGCAGAACAATGTCTGACCAAAAAAGAGGCTGGTCTTTCTGGGCAAGAAACATCAACGTAAATGGCCAGGAAACATGAGCAGATAAGCGGGACCGTAAACATGTATATTCAGTAGTGCCAATCACTGTGATGGACATGTGCGTTAACAGGACATTGCAACTTCAATCTCAAAATTTCAGAGACTCTAAGGTGTGTTTAATGCATTTGCATTTTTATGCTCTAACACTTCTTTCTTGTGTTATGTTAATGTAATGGCTGTATAAGGCGACACAAAGTGTCAAGATGAGAGCTTAACTGAAAGGTACAAATGCTGAAACAAAGCTCCAGTTGAGTAAGGCTTTTTCATATCTGTGCTCCATATTTAGGGTTTCTCAACTTCTCCTCCTCTGATATGGGTCTTGCAAAAAAAAAAAAAAAAAACACATAAAAATCTGTCTTGATTAAAACTTTTAGCACAACTTTAGTCCTACTGGGTAATTTCTATAAGGCATTATACAACGCTTCACAGAACTGGGTCTTTATGTAACTGCCAACATTAATTGGCACTGTCTAAGTCTATCTATGTTATCAGCTATGTGATGTGCTATCTAGAGCTTTTTGTATTTTGTATTTAAACCCATTTCACTTTTCCATGGTTTCAACCATTTTCAGCACTTTTTGCTGAGGCTGAAATTTCTGTTCCAATGAATGTCTAATGAATAAATAAAGCACTCCTTAACAGACCTTGCAAGGCAGACTGCAGGAGGAGGAACTGGAATATTTATATCAGCATATTGCAGGTACAATATCCCCTCATCCCTAGAACAATATGGATTCTTGCTAAGCTTTCTTTAGAGTGTTTCCCAGCCTTTAGCTCAGAGTGCTTCATTTTTCAGAGGTTATCAGGCCCAGGACAGAAAAAGGCAATAAGCAGGAGTGAGCAAAAGGGGCTGCAAGAGAACGCAGGCGGCGTTGGACTCGTTGAGCAGGAGCAATCTCACTGAAAAATGACAATGTTGACAAGCTTTTTACAGGGTAGCCCACACAGGCCAAGGAGATTTGTGTGTTGTGGCAGTGCTGAAGCCAGAGTGTCCTGAGGCTGTCAAATCTGCCCACCTACAGCTCTTTGCCTGAATATATACTGTACATTATCTGGGGGACTAAGCAATGAAATGTAATTCGGTGAGTGAACCATGGAAGACAGCAGTCCATAATCCATTGAAAAAAACAGACACTGATAACATGAAATCATGCTGAATGACTCTAAATGCGTTATGGATTTCCAGTCCATGTAAGGGCCTTTTTATTGAGAAAATACAGAGCAAAACATGCCGAAGGATTGTACCTTAGTAATACTGTTCATAATGCACAGTTTATTTAGAACTGCAGTACTGTGTTTATTGAGCAGTGTTTATTGGTTCTGAAAACAAAAGCCAAGTCATTGAGCTGTAACTTTCAAAATAATAGGATAAGTATGGATGTAAATGTCCAGGTTGCTACTGTCAAATGGAAACACCTGACTGGCAAAAAATACTCATATATGACTCTCATCCTGCAGAGAGTAATCACATAACAAATAATTCTGAGGAGAATTGGAATAAGCTTTGAATAAGCTTTTTATGCAAGGGTGTAGGCTATATAAAACACAGGTTGCTCTTTTTGTAGCATAAGATGTTTAGGATGAGAAAATGCCATGCCTCTGCTTACCCGCATATCCTGGCCTTCCTTTTGGCCATCCCAGGCCCAGCTGCGCTTGGTGAAGTAGTTGACAGTGGCAAACTCGATGAGTGCTGAGAAAACAAAGGCGTAGCAAACTGCCATGAACCAGTCCATGGCTGTAGCGTAGGCCACTTTGGGTAGAGAATTCCTGGCACTGATACTGAGTGTTGTCATAGTCAGAACAGTGGTGACGCCTGGAAACAAAGAAGGAATCACCCCTATTTAACCTCTTATTTAACAACATTGTAACTTCATAACTAATTATAGCAAAAAGAAGTGAGAAATACATACTGGTCCATTAATGAGCAATGATATATACTGTATGTTTACTTATAAGATGATCCATCACTTTCAATTTCTGAAAAGGAAACCTAATTACAGTTGACTAACTAAGGACATTCAAAGTAATCATGTTAAACTCTGAATTTAATTAACAAAACAGATCAACTCCCCACTGACCTCTGCTGAAGTTAGTACAGTATATTGATGCAGATATTAATGGTATTTGATTGAGTGAGGATGCTGCTTCATCCTTAAATGACCTCTAGATCATTGGACTATGTCCTCTGTTACTCAGACTGAAGCCCACTGACTCAGACTATGGTACCCATATGCTCTGACTCAGCAATTCTGGATTTATTTCAGATGACGCATCATGTGCAAGCTAGCCTTGGCAGCACAGTGCAACCTGAAGAATCTCTGCTGTCATGCCGACATTTGCTCTGTTGCCATTTTAAGGTTTGGGTGGACCACAGGACGCTGCAGTCCCCTCTGCCCATATGGGAACTGGTGAAAGTAATATATGGTAATCCAAATATTGATAGTTAAGTGCCACTGTTGCTTCGGTGTATGTCCTTCCCTTGTCATCAGGATGACTGTGATGACAGCAAAGAAAAGGTGGCTTTGGGGAGACTGGTATCACTGCAGATATGTTACTGAAGTGTTACGTAAATTTTGGGGGGGAACTGACAGAAAAAGGAGTGGAGGACTCAGGGGGTGCATGTCCAGGTGACTGCGGCTGAAATGTTCCTGAGCAAAGATGAGATGAGATTTAAAAAGCAAGGTGAATTAATGATTCTTTACAGGATCTGATTGTCTTAAGGACAGAAAGTCATGCAAATAGGCTTCAGATAGTAAGTAATAGTAAACTGACGAAGGCACAGGCTCAAAGGTGAGCTCAAAGAACACTTTTACGACTTGGAAACTTCTACTGGACTGATATAATTGTTTAACAAATTCAGTTTTTTAGGAGTACAAGTACACCCCTGTAGAATGTTTTGGTAGGAGAAATTTTCATTCAGGCTTGTTGACTGCTTCACTATTTCGCTGCACCCTTTGAATCCTGCGCCTCACCAGCACAGTGCAATTAGTAGGCATTCCGTCTCACAGGTGGCTCGATTAGCTACAGACTTAGTAATTTAATTGTTAATTTCAGTTGCATTGTAAGCAATATTTTTCCCCACTGTGCCTTCTCATGTACATACATCAGGCACTGAAAGCTTTGAAGAAAGTTTTTTAGAACTGTGGTCTCTTAAATTGAGAGCCTTATTACCTTGCTAAAAAGTTATGGAAGGAGGATAATGTACTTGACCACCTGGCATCAATGTCTATTACATTGATGCCAGGTGGTCAAGTACATTACTCCATACTGTTTGTACTCCATACAAACTCCATGCTTTTCTTATAGGACCCTGGCAACAACGCAAATTTGAATAACTAGAAAGAGAATGACATGAATCAATTGCAGTGTTAAATCAGAATTCACTGTGCCTCACACTTTCCATACCCAGAATGGCGTTTGAGGAGTGAAATGAGAGAATGGTCCTGCACAGTTGCCCATTAAAGCAGATATAAGCAATCATTCCACTTGGTCTGCTATGTCCTGGCAGAAGACTAAAATGCAGACAGTATTGCGCTGCCTGCCAGGGAGCTGGCTTAATTCTCCCTTGCTGTCTCTAAAGAAAGATATCTGAAATCTGTGTTTTATGTTTGTGTACAAGATCAAACAAATATGGTATAGTGGATGAATAAATAAAACATCTTAGTAATATCAGAGAAAACACACTGTTATTGAGAGCAGCTAATAACAGGAAGGACATTCATTACGTCTTGTCTGTTACATTAAAAACAAGCTGTAATCAATTCAGTTTCAGTTTACAATAAAAGAGGTGAAATGCTAGGCAAGTAATGGCAATGTATCTTCTTGTTAAACTTTTCATCAAATCTCATCTCCATCAAAAAAATGGGGGGATATTAGCAAAGAATGTCACTAGAGATCACTGTATCGGCAAAGACAGTGGCCTCTTGTTTGAAATGTGTACCTGAATGATAAACCACACATTACATTTGGGCTGTCGAGAAAATTATAAAACAGGATTGTCCACATGAAATACAGGGTCAGGCTGCATAAAACTGGCAGCCATCCAGGGCATGAGTGATTAAATTAATATCAACATTCAAGTGACTCTCAGGTTTTGCTACATGGGCCTATGAATGTAAGCCTGAGATTTGCTTTTTGCCTTTAAAATGGAGCAAATTAATAGCTCCTTGTCACCAATATTTTGACAATTTCAAAGAGGCCAAGAGCTGCAAAAAGGGCGGCAATAAGTAGCAGACATTCTTTCCATGAGGTAGTGCTCTCAGTTATTGTGTGGCTGCTGTCAGGACTGACACCCAGGGAAGAGGAGGACAGAGTGTTGTGAGGAAAAAAAAATCTCCAGAATTAGTGTTCAGCCAAGCCAGGTTTGGGGAATGTGATGTACATGACCTCCGGGCAGCTGAAAGAACACTCTGTTTAACACGCCTTCCTTCTCCCTGGCTGGGCGCTCTATTACCCACAGTGGCCAGCCTGCGGCTTGCGGTCGACGCACTGCTTCATCACGTTTGCAGACATTGGTGGCACGAGCCCTGCGGAATACTAATAAGGTTGTGCTCTGCACCTCATTAGGACCTCCAGATTGGAGCCTAGCAGCACATCTATATTGGCTGTTGCCTTGCTGAGGCACATCTGAGGACCTGGGGACACAAAGATGGACTTTTCCTGTTCATGTTATGATTAACATTTCGGCTGTAAGGATTACAGCTGGGACCTCCAGCAGCCATGCCTCCTTTCTGCACATCATATACATAATGTAATTTATGTAATCTAAACATTTATTGCCTATTCCCACCTGCCAGCCTTGAATGAATTATCACTCTTTTGTTGTCTAGAGTACTGAATACATGAGGAGTTCCTTAAGGCATGTTTGTCAGGAACTTTTTGGGAATTTAAGAACAAAAAATGGTAATTGCCTATTATTAATAAAGCTAATGAAATCCATGCATTATTCATTACATTCCAAGCTGTTAACAATTCATTTTGATTATGCCCTTGAAGTACAGCAAGGTGTCTTGAGTGGCATAGTTGCTGTTATAAGGCTGGATTCTACCCCACCCTAGTATGAATGCTCCCTATACCAAGTCCCCTTGCCTGGTGTCCAAGGTTTTTAGTTGTTTCTCAGTCCAGTTTTGATGTAAGCTCAGGATGAATCATCTTACCTTTAGGAAAGAACACTTTATGACTTCAGAGTAGTGATCTGGCCATTACTACATTTAAAACATCAAAAAAGAATGGACTTTCTTGCAGTTTTTTCTCCCATGTTGTCTTCCAAAGACAGGAATGACTGGGGCTTTTCCATGGGCAAAATTTGAGGGATAGCAATCTGCCACACTTCATATCAGCCTTAGCAATAATGAGGTCTGTGCTTGCATTCTACACAGGGCTAGATTCTGGAATGGTGATCAGACTCTTGGTGAACACACATAAAACACACACACACTCTAACAGACAAGTATACAGTCCTCATGAAGCTCTTGGGTTTCCATGACATACTCTCAAGTGTTGCTTCTTAGGCAAGGACTAACACAAGAGAGAGAGAGAGAGAGAGAGACTGAGAGAGAGAGAGAAAGAAAATACAGCAGAACTGAGTGGGGGATGTGAAGAGGTAGCTTTGTGCTCCTTCATGTAAAACCCAGCAGCCAGCTAATGATGAGATTCTTACCCAGAGTGCAATCTCATTAGTCACGTTTGGGCCTCCTTATACCAGAGCTGGGTAACATGAGAGCTAACACATATGACTTCCCTCTCATCCTTATAAAATCGTATGTCCTTACCGTCATCTGTCCTCATAAAGTCAAATATCATGTAATGCTTAAAGCGGACCTAGTGTTCTCAATATCGGTTACATTAATATTTGAAAAAGTTACCTGTTATTTTGACAATTAATCCAAACACCATAAACAATAAAAAATGATGTGACTTAAACTGTCAGGTCCCTGGGCTAGAGGCCGCTCTTTGTTTTGTGTGGGAGAACTCTTATTTTGACATCCTGAGTACACTGGTTTTGGGTTAGCATGTATTATCTGTTTCAGCTGACCGGTGTAGTCAGTTAAAGTGATACTGTGTGTTGATTGGCCTCAGTGTCGGTCCACCATCATCCACTATAGTTCGGAGTACGTTGCGTTTGCTCCTGTCTCCTTTGTTCTAGTATTTAAGTTCTGTTACAGACCTCAGGCCGCTTTGCTTTGTTTAATAAAAGTTTAAAACCGGTATGGAAGTCTGCGATTGCGCCTCCCTTTACCATCACCGAGAGACGGGCGACATGACAGATGGATCGACCAATCAAGGCGCAGCAGACTGGGCTACGAGCCCAGGGGAAAAGACAGTATGCTCCCAGAATGAGGCAGGCTGGACCCAGCTGAGAGGTGGACCAACAGAGGCGAGGCGGTATTCCATCACCGAGTTGCTGGGTGGATTCAGCTCGGAGGACGAGGAGGAAGAGGATTGGGACTGCGGGAGCAGCAGGTGGGTGGATGCGCCACCAATCCTGGCTCCGGAGGTGTTCGTGAGCCCCCTCACCTTAGAGAGGACTGCGGGGGAGCTCCCGCTGGGGCTTGCTATTGTGCAAGGTGGGAGGTCCGCGACTCGGAGGAGAAGACGACGAGGTGAGTCAACGCCGCCGTCTCCAGTCCGCTGAACAGCTGCCCGAGAAGTCCATGACTTCCTCCGGAGATCATTCACCCAGGCTCATGCCCGACTTGCCTCGTAAGGTGAGTCCCAGGTGACCCCAAGGTGGCATTCGGGAAGCTGCAGAGCCAGCCCAAGGGAGCGTTCGAGAAGCTGCAGAGCCAGCCCAAGGGGGCAATCGAGATGCTGCAGAGCCAGCCCAAGGGGGCGTTTGGGAAGCTGCAGAGTCAGCCCTACGAAGGGGCTTGGTCCTAGAAGATGCGGAGGAGCTCCACAAAGGGAGCTCGGCCCTGGAAGACACGAAGGAATTCCACGGAGAGACTCCTCGGAGGGGGCTTGGTCCCAGAGGACATGGAGCGACTCTACGGATGGCTCAGTCCCAGGGGACACAGAGGGGTTCTACAGGATCCAGTTTTTGCTGCTACTTACCTCTTCTCCGCTCTTGTGGTGGGCCGGGTGGCCCGCTGGCGCCCCGGAGTGGCGCGGTAGAGGGGGGGTACTGTCAGGTCCCTGGGCAGTGGCCGCTAGAGGCTGCTCTTTGTTTTGTGGGGGAGAACTCTTATTTTGACATCTTGAGTACACCGGTCTGGGATTAGCTTGTTTCAGCTGACCGGTGTACTCTGTTAAAGTGATCCTGTGTGTTGATTGGCTTTTGAGTTTAGGGGTTTTGTATTTAGCCGTGTCTGTGTTGGACCTCAGGGTTGGTCCACCGTCATCCACCATAATTCAGAGTACGTTGTGTTTGCTCCTGTCTCCTTTGTTCTAGTATCTAAGTTCTGTTACGGCCCTCATGCCACTTTACTTTGTTTAATAAAAGTTTAAAACCAGTATGGAAGTCTCCGATTGCACCTCCCTTTACCATCACCGAAAGATGGGCGACATGACACAAGCAATCATGTTACAATAAAATAAATGTTTTTTTCCAAAGTTTTGAAAGGTTTCCTTTACAAAGGATTACATTTAGAGTAGAGTAATTTAGAGCTAATCAAAGATTTGTTAATCTAGGTGTCATGTCGGGGTGGAGAGGGAGGACGGCTTACAGGAGAATTCTTGCAAAAGAACTTCTTTAATGAATTCAGCACAAGGAAAAACACGTAGA
>JBBPCZ010000023.1:930463-946422 GCA_037974445.1 Brycinus macrolepidotus | reverse complement strand
ACATGCAAAACACAAGAAGACTAGAACATAACCAAAGCTATTGGCGGCCTCTAGTGGCCAAAACCTAGACCTCACACTAGGTTTGATTTCAAGCCAACTTGTGTTGCACCACTACATTTCATACACAGATGAACATTTAAAACCTATATCTAATTAAAACGTTGACCTACAAACTTTTGATTGTTTGTCATGAGTGATTTGCTAGAGCAAGTAAATACCGATAATATTGATAATAATGAAAATTGGCACAGAACTCGAACAAATTCATTCCATTATAGGCAAGGAATGAATTTAGATATTTCAACAGTCTATAGTTATTAGATCCTGGTTCAATGTCAACAGGGTCATGGATGAGCTTAGTCCTATTGCTTGAAATGTTCACCAAATTTGTTGGTTATTTTGAATCGAACGCCAGACATGCTTATTATTTAGAAGTGTTTAATATTCACTTACATTCACTTTCCCAATCAGGTTTACTCCTACTTAAGACATTTACAGTTAAGAACTGGTATTTACAACATTTATTCCGGTGGCGCCGGATGTGAAGCGAAGTCACGGATGGCAGCCAGTCTGGCATGCTCTCTGCATTTTCCATTATTTTTTGTTATTTTTCTCTCTTTCTTTCCCTCTTATTTATTTTAAGCTAGTTTTTTAGGTGTAGTACTTGTATTATACAATAATTATTTATTTCTCCTCTGCGATGGCCGTGATGCCACGTGGCTCCATTGTTTACACCCGGGAGCAGCTGCTGGGCCCCCGTGGAGATCAAGAGGAACTACCGTGGCTGCAGAGCAGGGAGAGCACAACGGCTGAAGAAGAAAAGATTCCCTCCTGCTCTCCCGTCGATAGTGATGGGGAATGTTAGACCTCTGGTGAATAAGATGGACGAGCTGGCGCAGCTAACAAGGACAGAGAACGTAGCGTTATGTGTTTCATGGAGACATGGCTGCATGTAAACATCCCAGACTCTGTGGTGTTAGTAGTCAGTCTCTGGCCATTTTATCTGCCCAGAGAGTTTTCCCTTGTCATTACTGTCATTGTTTACATTGCCCCCGACGCTAACGTGGCGCAGGCGTATGATGTCATCAGCTCTGTGACAGCGGACCTCCTGACCCAGAGCCCGGACACATTTATGGCCATCTCAGGGGATTTTAATCACACAAACCTCTCAACTGTTCTACCCACCTTTAAACAATATGTCAATTGCAAGACCAGAGACAAAAAAACACTGGACCTGATCTATGCCAATGCTACTGAGGTATACACCTCCGTCTTTCTCCCTCCCCTGGACAAGGCTGACCACTACCTTGTCCACCTCCAGCCCCTTTACAAACCTGCTGTCCAGAGGCAACCTGCAGTCGAGAAAACTGTGATGAGATGGACAAGGGAAACGGAGGAAACTCTGCAGGGATGCTACGAGGCAACGGACTGGAATGTTTTCTGCAGTTCCCATGGGGACAATATAGACAATCTGACAGACTGAATTACACAATACATTAACTTCTGTGTGGACACTGTTGTTCCCAAAAAAACTGTTCGCTGCTTCCCCAACAATAAACCCTTGGTAACCAAAGACATAAAAGCACTTTAATAGGTTTGACTGCCCTATCCCTCCTCCCCCCTACTCAGCTCTTCTCACCCACTCCTTTCTCCTCCTCCCTCTCTTGCAACCACAGCCTGTGTCTCTCTGTCCCTCTCAGCAGATGACATCAGAAGAGAACTGTGTAGGAGTCCGACTCAGTAAAGCTGCAGGTCCTGATGGCATCAGTCCCAGGTCCCTCAGGTGCTGTGCTGCCCAGCTGTGTGGAGTTCTTCAGCATGAGTCTGAAGCTGCAGAGGGTCCCGTCACTCTGGAAGACATCCTGTCTGGTTCCTGTCCCCAAAAAGATCCACCCGTCGACCCCCTGAGCAGCACAGGGAGCACCACAGGGTACTGTCCAATCACCCTTCCTCTTCACCCTCTACATGTCTGACTTCAGGTACAGATCTCAGTCATGTCACCTGCAGAAATTCTTGGATGACTCCATCGTGCCATTGTGGCCTGTATAAGGGATGGACGGGAAGAAGAATATAGGAGTGTGGTGGACAGCTTTGTTGAGTGGTGTGAGCTAAACCATTTAAAGCTCAACACCACGAAGACAAAGGAACTGGTTGTGGACTTTAGGAAGCAGGGTCCTCTTCCCACCCCGGTCACCATCAGAGAAACTGATGTTGAGGTGGTTGAGGTCTACAGGTACCTGGGGGTACACATTGGCTGCAAACTGGACTGGCTCATGAACACTGACATTGTTTTCAAGAAAGGGCAGAGCTCAGATCTTTCAGTGTTTGTAGGACCATGCTGACCATGTTCTACCACTCTGTGGTAGAGAGTATGGTGTTTTTTTGCAGCTGTGTGCTGGGGCAGTGGGGTGAAGGCAACCGATGCCAACAGGTTGAACAAGCTGATCAAAAAGGCTGGTTCTGTCCTGGGTGTCAAACTGGAGACCTTGGCAGAGGTGTCTGAGAGGAGAATGCTGAAGAAGCTTCTCTGCATCCTGGACAACCCTTTCCACCCCATACACGCCTCCTTTTAGGCCATCCGAGCACACGTAGCAAAAGACCCATCGCCTCAAAATGCAGAACGGAACACCACAGGAAATCCTTTCTACCTGCGGCAATAAGATTGTATAACTCTTCCCTGTTCTGTAGGTGAACTTTTTCAGTCTTTACGTCATTCCGTTCTCAATTGGATTGTGCAATATAACTCAACTGTTTAATCTGTACTGTCTGAATGTTATTGAATGTTAGTCACATCCTCTCATCACCTGCTGCTATCTCATTTTATTTGATTTCATTTAACTTCATTTTATTGCTTTTTATTTCATTTTATTGCATTCATCATATTTTTATGTCACTTTTCATAAACCATTTCCACTACTGATGTGTTATTATATCTTTTATAATTATTTAGTTATTCTGTTGCACTATTTTTATTGTGTTTTTTTAGAAATTCTCTATTGTCTTATCTTATTCCTTTTGTTGCACTGAGCATGCTTATGACAAAAGAATTTCCCTTGGGATAAATGAAGTTCTTTCATATCTTCTTATCTTATCTTGCTTGTTTTTCAACATCACTTCATGAATACTCAACAACTTGCATCTGCAGAGCTGATCATGCTAGACATTGTTATCAAAATTGTTGTTACCTGGTGTATGTTTAGTGTTTCTTTCATACATCTTTCAAACTTACATGCATCATATAGAACTTACTGCTCTGTCGCTATGGGATTTTCTCTTTCATTGGTGCAAAAAGTGTCGATTTCAGTGCTAATAATTGTAAGTCCTCAAAACAAGTGCAAGCTGCATCCATAAAATGAATTATACAGTGATATGTATCCATTTTTTTAGTTCCACTTATAATGCAGATGCACTTTGTAGTTTACAATTACAGACAGATATGTTTCTCTGCATCATTTGTTAGCCACCTTTACCCTATTCACCTGCTAGAACCCTCACAAGATCACCAATGACCAGCTATTATTTGGGTGATGGATCATTTTTAGCACAGCAGTAACAAAGACATAGTAATAGCGTTGTCACATGCACCAGGCACGTGGGGCGCACGAGGTCACAGGAGTGACGTCACCACACGTATATAAACAGGAAGCAGGGGCTTCCCTGCGCTCAGTCATTGAGTTCAGATGCCCACTCATCCCGAGCTGGTTATCTCCGGTACCGTGAGTACTCCTATCACCCCCCTTCTCTCTCTTCTCTATCCCCTGTATGGATGTGAGAACGTTGGCTCCTGGTGGGAGCCTTTACTCAGTGGTGAGCATTCTCAGAGCAAAGTGCGTAGTAAACCGACTCTCTCGTGTGTGTCCGTGATTGGGTTTTTCCACTACGCTACACTGGGCTAACTTTGGTTCAGGTACGTTCTCCGTCTTCTGTGACAGAATGACTGAGCCCTTGCAAGTGAACCCAGCTGACTTTGCCCGACTGGTCGAGACAGTCAACCGGCAAGCCAACGAGATTGCTAACCTCCACGACTCTGGAGCAGGCGCATCTCAACCTGGCTGCCGCGCGGCTCATCTCCCAGGAGGCAGACCTCCCCCCCTTCACCCCCCCCGTTTGCTCCCTAAAATATCTCTCCCGGAGAAATGGAATGGTGTGGATGGGAAGTGCGTGTCTTCCTCACTAACCTTTCTCTTCTTTTTGAGATTTAGCCAGACCACTACCCCTCAAACAGAAGCCGCATCGCACTTCTCGTGTCCCTCCTCACCGGGCAGGCAGCCGAGTGGGCTACGGCGGTCCTGAGGTCAGACACCGACGCTGGGTATTCCTACTCAGCCTACACCCAGCAGCTCAGGGCCGACTTCCAGCATCCTGAAAGCGAGGTGGAGGTGGACTCCCATCTCTACCATCTGCGGCAGGGTGACCATGCGGTCAGCCACTACACCACAGAATTCAGGACCCTTGCAGTCCAGACTACCTCGAGCGATTCCGCACTCCGCACGGCCTTTTACGAGGGGCTGGCTCACGGTATAAAGGACGAACTCGCCGGGCGGGAGCTTCCTGACACCTTGGAGGGGATGATCCAGCTGACCATCCGCTTAGATATGCGGATGAGCTCCCGCCTGAAGCCAGCTCCTCGTACACTGCCGCCTGGGAGTCCCTCCAGCTCCACAGAGCCACTTCCTCCTCCTTCTCGGACCAGACCTTCACCTCCTTCAGAGGCCCACTCCACCAGAGCCAGGGAACCTATGCAAATTGGACGCACCTCCCTTACTACCGCGGAGAGGGAGAGGCGCTACTGCGAAGGCTTATGAGGGCCGCCTGCCCTCTCCGTCCGGGAAACGACCAGACCAGGTGAAAAGGGAGTGGAAATCACTTGGTCGCTCTCTCTCTGCCTCCTCGCTGCCAGTCGTTTCCCGTCTTACGCTTAAGGTACACCTCCAGCTGGGCCACAAACGGATCATGGCCACTGCTTTTGTGGATTCAGGAGCGGCTGGTAATTTTATCGATCGTGCTTACGCTGCCCAGCTGGGGGTGGACATTGAGGCGTTATCCCAGCCGGTCACCATCACCACTGTGGATGGTCGGACCCTTTCATCTAGCCCCATCACTCACCAGACCTGACCCATCACTCTCACCATTAACGACCACACTGAAAGACTTTCATTTTACATCACTCACCTCCTTTCTCCTCCGCTCATCCTGGGACATCCATGGCTGCTCCAGCACGACCCCCTCATCTCCTGGACCCGTCACAAAATACTCCAGTGGGGCCCGACCTGTCAGGAGCTTTGTCTCAAAGCGATGGTTGGGACGTGCTCTGGGGAGCCCGAGGCGCCCGACTTCGGCCTGGAGGCCATTCCCGTCCTGTACCGTGACCTGGCTGTGGCTTTCAGCAAACGTAAGGCCATCCAGCTTCATCCTCATCGTCCCTACGATTTAGCCATCGAGCTGCAGCCGGGCGCGGTACCGCCCCACAGCCGTCTTTACTCTCTCTCGGCGGGGGAGCAAAAAACGATGGAGGAATACGTCTCCGACGGACTGCGTAATGGGACTCTCCGACCTTCGTCCTCCCCCGCAGCCGCGGGGTTCTTCTTTGTGAAGAAAAAAGATAGGGGCCTCTGCCCATGTGTCGACTATCGGGGGCTGAATAAAATCACGATCAAGAACCGTCATCCACTCCCGCTTACCAACACCGCCCTGGACTCTCTCTCTGGTGCTACAATCTTTACGAAGCTGGATCTACGCAGCGCCTACAACCTCGTCCGCATCAGGGAGGGAGACGAGTGGAAGATGGCTTTCATAACTCCCACAGGCCACTACGAGACCCTATGCCTTTCGGCTTGTGTAATAATCTGGCAGCGTTCCAACAGCGCATAAACGACGGTTTACATGACATGCTGGGTAGATGGTGCTTCGCCTATCTCGATGACATCCTTATCTACTCCAGGACCGTGGAGGAACACACCCAGCATGTCCGTGCAGTACTTAAGAGGCTGCTGGCCCACCAACTGTTCTGCAAGTTGGAGAAATGTGCTTTCCACCAGCGCTCCACCACATTTCTAGGGTTTGTTATATCAGCCCACGGTGTGGCCATGGATCCCCAGAAGCTGGATGCTGTGCGTAATTGGCCCCTACCCAATACGCTTAAGCAGCTTCAGTGCTTTCTGGGGTTTGCTAATTTCTATAGACGCTTTATCTGGGGCTTCAGTTCAGTTGCGGCGCCTCTCACTGCGTTCACCAAGCCCTCCAGTGCCCCATTCTGTCTCAGTCCGGAGGCTATCAAGGCTTTTCATCACCTCTGCTCCCTCTTCACATCAGCTCCCATTCTCATCCGTCCGGACTCTACCAAGCCATTTGTTATGGAGGTGGATGCCTCTGATGTGGGCTTAGGAGCCGTCCTCTCCCAGCGAGGTCCAGACCAGAAACTGCATCCATGCAGTTTGTTTTCCCGGAAGTTTAATCCCACTCAGCAGTGGTACGGGGTAGGGGACCGCGAGCTGCTGGCCATCAAGTGGGCTCTGGAGGAATGACGTCACTGGCTACAGGGCGGCAGTGACCCATTCACGGTCTGGACCAACTACCCAAACCTCATCACTATCCAACAGTTAAAACAACTCAAGCCCAGACAGGCGCTGTTCTTTGAACAGTTCTGCTTTACTCTATCATACCGCCCGGGGTCGAAGAACACCAAGGCAGATGCCCTCTCGCGCCAACACCAAGCTGAGAGCCCCCGGGCGGAGCCCGTGCCTGTTCTGGAACCTCACATCATCCTCTGTCCTCTCCAGTGGGAGTTAGAAGATCGAGTTCGCCAGGGGCAGGTCCTGGAGCCCCCACCGGCAGGCACCCTGCCTGGATGCCTCTTCGTACCCACTGCCCTCTATTCAGACGTCCTGCAGTGGGGCCACTCCCCTGCCGTAGCTGGCCACCCTGGCTCTGCACGGACCCTCTCTCTCCTACAACACGCCTTCTGGTGGCCCAGTATGACGGCGGATACTAAAGACTTCGTCCAGGTGTGCGCGGTGCGTGCCAGGGCCAAGCCTGTTAACCATCCACCTGCTGGAAACCTCCAACCTCTCCCTGTTCCTCGCCGGCCCTGGTCACACATCACCTTGGATCTTGTCACCAGCCTGCCGGAGTCCAAAGGAAAAAATACCATCCTCACTATAGTTGACCGTTTCTCCAAGGCCGTGCACCTGGTGGCACTCGCCAGGCTCCCCACTGCTAAAACCACCCTGGAGCTGGTTCTTGAGCATGTAGTCCTCCTGCATGGGTTCCACCGGGACATCGTCTCGGACAGAGGGCCCCAGTTCACTGCCAAGTTCTGGAAAGCCTTCTGGAGCACTTTCTGAGATGCTCTGTCGCGGATCGTCAGCGCTCCTGGGCACGCTACCTCACTTGGGCGGAGCTGTCTCACAACCTCCTCACCTCCTCTGCTACTGGATTAAGCCCTTTTGAGGTATGCAACGGTTTCCAACCACTGGTGTTTGAAAATCAAGAACCGGGGGTTGATGTACCGTCCGCCCAACTGTTGGTCCGCAGGTGCCGGCGGCTCTGGCAGCAGGCACGAGCTGCCATCCTCCGAGCCAACAGATGATACACCAACTAGAACTGCCGCCGGCACACTCCGGGGCGATTGTTCCATGTCGGTGACAGGGTTTGTCTCTCCACACAGAATCTGCACCTCCACACCGAGTCCAATAAGCTGTCACCCCGGTTCATCGGCCCCTACAAGATAACCCACCGGATAAACCCTGTCACCTTCAGGCTCCAGCTGCCTGCCTCTCTCCGGGTCCACCCTGTGTTTCATATGTCCCAGCTAAAACATGTTTTCTTTTCTCCTCTGTCTCCCCAGGCCCCCGGATCCTCCTCCTCCCAGGCTCATCGATGGTGGTCCCGCCTTCACTGTTCGGCGGATCCTTGATTCGCGATGCCGCGGCCGTGGCACCCAGTATCTCATTGGCTGGGAAGTCACACGCACCAGGCACGTGGGGCGCACGAGGTCACAGGAGTGACGCGTATATAAACAGGAAGTTGGGGTTTCCCTGCGCTCAGTCACTGACTTCAGATGCCCACTCATCCCGAGCTGGTTATCTCCGGTACCGTGAGTACTACTATCACCCCCCTTCTCTCTCTTCTCTATCCCCTGTGTGCGTGTGAGAACGTTGGCTCCTGGTGGGAGCCTTTACTCAGTGGTGAGCGTTCTCAGAGCAAAGTGCGTAGTAAACCGACTCGCTCGTGTGTGTCCGCAATTGGATTCTTCCACTACGCTACACTGGGCTAACTTTGGTTCAGGTACGTTCTCCGTCTTCTGTGACAGGCGTGTTAGTGCGTATGTTAGTGTGTGTGTGTATGTGTTTGTGCTGCTGGAGATTTTAAATACCTCAGTGTCAGTGCCGAGGATAATCCACCAACCAAAAATATCCAGCCAAAGGTGGCCTGTAGCCAGAAACCACACCGTATTTACTTACCTACTTGAATATATTTAATGTATACCAGTTCAAATATAATCCATAACCAAAGATAAAGTATAATGTGTTTAAGATAATTTAAAACATGCATAACTAACTAATCATTGCCAATTTATTGAGAAGGTAAATTTTACTTGATCTTCATAAATGAGTAATCAAGTGTAATCAGGTAATCTTGACGACCATATATGGCACTTACGATTGTTATATATTTTCATAATTATATTTATTGCTCAACATTTCTGTACCATTAGCATTTTTTATTGCGAGAACCAGCTGGTTCAATACAAATTCAGTTTGTGTTAGGTAACCTTTGTCCATGCTGCATTGTTATAAATTATTCACATTTCTATCCTCATTACTCTGGTGTAATGATCTATAGTGTCTGACATTTCAAAGATGCATTTTGATCTGCAGGATAAAAAATAAAAAGTCTTAAGGACATGATACCAGACAGAGAAGGAGAGCGAGAAAGAGAGAGAGAGACAGAGAGAGAAGAAACTTAAAATAACTCGTCTGTAACGTGGACCGTCTGGACTGGTGACAGGGTCAGCCTTAGTTGAGCCACAGGTCAACGAGATTCTGTAGGAACTTTTTATTTGTACTGTGGAATTCTCCTGACTTTTAGCTGGCATGTACAGCTTTTGACTCCTAACTTCACAAAAAAATACAGTAATGCTGGCTTTCAAATTGCTTTCAAGACATCTAAAAGCAAATTAGAAACTTTTTTGATCCTGGATCACAATTGCTTCCTTTCAGCCCAAGTTGGCTACATGCGTTCCATCAATAGCAATTGGCAAGTGTATAGATTCTTTGTGTTTTTGTAGCGGTCTGCAGAAAGTAGGGAACTGATGTTTCCACTGTGCAGCTGGCAGAGTTGAACTCCGCTTTGAACCTAATGTTGCAGCTGTAAGAAAAAAAAGTGTTGACAAAGGCAGACACCTTTCCAAAGTTAGCTTGGGCTCAATAAGCAATAATCTCTTAACTTCAGCCAGCTTAAACATCTTGCCAGTCCATGCCAATATCCTGCCACTTTTGGGTTTTATCTCCCCCCACCCTACCCCACCTCACCCTGAAGGAGCCCATCAGTCTGGCTTTCCAACTTCACTTTACTCCTAGTTTGGGTCCAGCTAATCTGTAATTAATTAGGTGCCTCTGCGGCGGTTGCAGTAATTACAGGTCAGTCCACTGATCCCTGCACACTATCAAAACTGAATCCATCACTGTCTGGGCTTATGCGTGCCAGCCGCTCAGCGATTTCCCTGCCATGCGCTTCAGTAAACTCAGAACTTCTCTTTCGCTCAGAGCAGAACTTTTTAATACTATCCCTCGTGCGCTCGTTTGTCGAAGGCATTCTGTAGCCAGGATGGAGAAAAATGATGGAGGAAAAAAGGAAGCATCCTCCCAAATGTGTAGAACTCAGATTTGTTTTGATATAGTTTTAATACAGTTGATCAGTGGTCTGCAGTCTCAAAGCTTGTGAGAAGTTTGACTGTGAATTTCAGGAGGACACTTGATCCTATTTCACTTAATGTTATTGTTGATGACGATGCTTAGAGACTTGTCTTTTAACTCATTAAAATTTGCCCCATGGATGCATACAGCTGTATGTGCATCCTTGTCCATGTTGGGCAGTAAAGTGCACGAGCATGTGGAATTGGAGCTTTCAGGGTGCTACAGTATTGGTACATGAAAAGAAGCACCATTCTGGCTTTGAACTTTCCGCTTTGTTATATCATGTTCTTTACATGTTGAAATAAGTGACAAAAGCATTGAGAAATTACTTTATTAAAGCAGAAGAGTAGATTAAAAAGCAGAGATAGAAACAGATTTAGGGATTTGCATTCAAGGGTGAAGGAGGTGATTGCAATAATGACCATACTCACCAAAAACAGTGCGCGCTGGCACAGACTCACGGTTGAGCCAGAAGGATACCTGGGAGAGGATAACCGTCATGATGCAGGGCAAATACGTCTGAATCACAAAATAGCCAATTTTCCTTTTCAGGTGGAAGTATGTTGTCATTACTACATATTCTCCTGTAGGAGGGGGAAAAGGAAAAAGGAAAAGAAGAAAGTAAGACAAACAAGAGAGAGAGAGAGAGAGAGAGAGAGAGAGAGAGAGAGAGAGAGAGCGAGAGAATGCATTATTAATGAGGTTCATGTCATGTCCAGACAATGGAGGCACACTGCTGAAATATTCAGAAATTTATTTATGAAGTTAATATGGAGAGAATAGAGAATAGTACACAGCAGGGTGCAGAGGAAGGAGCACTGAGCCGATTACTTGTATATTGCGGGGCTAGGTTGTTACAAACTGAGATTGCTTTACTGGCACTGCTGGACCAAAGTAGATCTTCCAGCACCAGCAGTAAGGACTGGCTGACAGACAATGTCTCATTGCTCCTCAGCTTATTCTAAACCTCAAGTGGAAAGTACTGAGTTGGGGAAAACGTCATTAAATCATAATGCACCATTTGATAGGTGAATTTGGAATCAGCTGATCAGTGATGCAGGGTTTGGGAGCATTCATAGTGTGATCTATGGCTTTCATTTATTTAGGGTATGGGTAAATCCAAACAAGTAGACAGCACACAGCATGGAAATGAAAAATCAGTCACTTGCACATTTAATATCACCTGCCAAAAGATTACGTCATTTATGTAAATATGTAAATATGTTCCTACATAAAAAACAACAAGAAAAAAATGCATGAGCAAGACAGATGGCCTGTCTCATTCTCAATAAACTGGGTTTCCAAAATGTCTCAGCTACTCTCGTGTTATAACTACACCCTGCCCCTTTTTGGTTTGAACATGACCAGAGGTGGCAATTCAGAGATCTATCAGCAAAAGAACATGTTCTTGCATCCTTGGGCACTGGAAATAAAGAGACAATTAAACTGCCAAAAACAGAGAACAAACAGATGCCCCTACTTCCCAGCAACAAACCAAAGGAAAGCATTTATCTTTTTCAGTTCTGCTAAGAAAGACTGTAAAAGTGGCAAAGTAGCTGCTTCGTCCAGAGATTAGTCGATTCAAAGCGGCACCATCATGCTACAGCCAATTTACACAGGGGATGTTTGAATGAACCCCAGAAGCCACTTTTCTCTCAAAGTGCTTGCTGATTTAGAATGCAATTTATGTGGCTCTTGTTAAGGTGCCTGTAATGTTACATGCTAAAAAAAAAAAATCACAGCAAAAATATTACACCAATATTACACCAGTCCAGACAGTCCATTTTTACAGATGTTTTTCAGTAATTATACGTCATCTACAAAGGACAGACTTCTGTACATCTTCATGCACAATAACATTCACTGTTTATTTGGTGAATTTAAAATACTGGGGGGGAGGGGGAAACAACATAGAAAATAGGCTGTGCAAGGTTATGTTACATTTTAAACTTTTGTTTATGTAATTCAATACACGGAAATTATGCAATGGTGTAAACTTTGCAGAAAAAACACCATATGTATGTTTGTTTACTGTAGAGGGTGTGTACTTATTTTTATTCAGAAAATCAACCATGTCATTTGTTTATAGTTTGTTTGTAACACTTGTAGTTGACAGTATAGCTATCCTATCTACAATGTCCACATAAGCAGATTACTTAACTGAATGCAGTTTGAGGCAAGTGTACAATTATTCATAAGCTTTTAACACATATGAGCTACATTAGTCTTAAAGCCTCAGTGTATGTTTGGCTATTGTGAAAATATTGTGAAAATATATTTTTGCCAAGAATAGCATCTCTCACACTGAAAAATGGAGGATGGTTTTAATATTATTCTTCACTCAGTCACAATGTTGACCAATTCCTTTATACAACACTGAATGATTTAATGTTTTTTCTGTTATCTCATGGATAGAACCTCTCCTACAGGAAGTATAGAAGAAAGAAGAGTAGCGGGTGTCTGTAAGAAAAGAGCTTGGAAGCCGCTGCCACAATCAGACTTTAACATCAAATGATGGACTGATCAGCCATGTTGGCAACAAAAATAGACTATAATTTCTTGCCAGTTCAAATGAACTCTAGGTCTGGTTTCAGTCAGTAGGGTGATGGATACCCCTCCACTTCTGTCCACATCCAAGGGTTCTTATCTGTACAGTAGTGGAGAGCATTTCCATATAAGAGAGCCAGAAAGTTGGAAGATTTTTCGCCTTGTGCTTTAAAAATTCATGCGCGACTCAATCTTAAGTCAAAGTGTGTGCTCTTAGATAAAATGCCAGTGGGTAGCTGCTGCTGTTGAGAGTCAGAGAAGATATTTTCTACACAGTCCTTTGCTTAACCCTTTAATGAGTGTTTAATATATATATATATAGATGTAGACCACCTTGTTATTTGTGTAGGCATGTGAGAGAGACAGTATAATAAATCAAGCCTCTATGTTTACAGTGAAAAAGCTCAATGATAATGACCATCCCTCTGTGTTTGTGTTTATGTATTTTCATATGTATATGTCTATATGTGTGTGTGTGTGTGTGTGTGTGTGTGTGTGTGTGTGTGTGTGTGTTAGAGAAAGTTCAAGAAACATGGGCTTGTCTCAGACTAGCCACCCTCTGAAGCCATAAAGTCAAGAATTTCTCCAAATGCATATACTACAGTGCCACCAGAAAGTATTCACACCCCTTCACTTCTTCTTACGTTACAGACTTATTCTAAAATAGATTTGAGTACAGATTTTCCTCAAAGATCTACACACAGTACCCCATAATGACAAGGCAAAGACAACTTTTTAGAAAGATGTGCATTTTTTATTATTGCCAAAAGCTTGTTAATGCAGTGTTTCATAAGTATTCACACACACGGCTTAATATTTTGTTAAAATGCCTTTGGCAGCAATCACAGTCTCAAGTCTTCTTAGGTATGCCTCTACAAGTTTGGCACACCTGTTTTTTGGGATTTTCTCTCATTCTTCCCTGCAGATCTTCTCAAGTCCAATCAGGTTGGATGGGCAGTGCCAGTAGGTCTTCTACCGGACATTTTAGAGATGTTCTATTGGATTCAAGTCCAGACTCTGGCTGGGCCACTCAAGAACATTCACAGACTGCTCCTGAAGCCACTCCTTTGTTATCTTGGCTGTGTGCTTCAGGTCATTGTCGTGTTAGAAGATGAATCGCTGGCCTAGTCTGAGTTCCAGAGTTCCGGAGCAGGTTTTCTTGAAGAATCTCTCTAGATTTGACTGCTCTCATCTTACCCTCTAGTCGCCCAGTTCCTGCTGTAGAAAAACATCCCTACAGCATGATGCTGCCGCTACCATGCTTCACAGTAGGGAAGGTGTTAGCTAGGTGATGAGCAGTGCCTGTTTTTCTCCAGACGTGATGCTTGGAGTTCAGGCCAAAAAGTTTTAGGGAGGAGTGGCTTCTGTCAGGCCACTCTACCATAAAGGCATGATTGGTGGAGTGCAATAGCTATGGTTGACCTTGACCAAAGAACTGGTGGTGGAGTTGAGAAGATCATGATCTCCTGTCACTCCCCTGTCCATTAGGAGGGTGGATGTGGAGATTGTTCAGGACTACAGATACCTGGGTGTAAACACTGATAACAGGC
Source organism: Brycinus macrolepidotus (assembly GCA_037974445.1). Taxonomy (NCBI): domain Eukaryota; kingdom Metazoa; phylum Chordata; class Actinopteri; order Characiformes; family Alestidae; genus Brycinus; species Brycinus macrolepidotus. The sequence continues at coordinate 932,408 of JBBPCZ010000023.1, read as the reverse complement.
TGGACTGGTCTAAGAGCTCTCTGGACACATACAAAAGGGGTCAAAGTAGGCTGTACTTCCTATGTAGACTCTGATCCTTTAGAGTCTGCAACACCATGTAGCAGATGTTCTAGGAGTCTGTAGTGGCCAGTGCCATTTTCTACGCTGTGGTGTGCTGGGGTGGCAGCATGAAAGTGGCAGACACAAAGAGACTCAACAAACTTATCAAGAAAGCGGGCTCAGTGGTGGGTGAGGAACTGGACAATGTGGAAACTGTGTCTGAAAGGAGAACGTTGTCTAGACTTCAGTCCATCATAGACAATGCTGACCACCCACTCCACAGTGTGGTGGCAGAACTGAGAAGTACTTTTAGCCACAGACTCACCAGCTTAAAGTGCTCCACCGAACACCACAGGCAATCCTTCCTTCCCACCGCTATCAGACTCTAGAACTCCTCCCTCTGTCACAAACATCCACACAATAATCTGTGCAGTAGCCTGTTGCTTCTTCTTTACTGGGTTAAATAACTATCATTATGTGAAGGACTATGTGCATTATTTTTGCTATGAAGTGCAACAGTCGACCATGTGCAATATCAGGTGTTAAAACATTATCATTATGCGCAATATCTCATGTGCAGTTGTCTTACCATGTGCAATATCATGTGACATTTTCTAAATGGGTGCTGAATCACTTCATTACATGCAATATGTTATGTGCAATAGTCTTCATGTGCAATATTACTACTTATGTCAATATTTCTTTTTAATTACTTAATTTTACTACTGATTCTTTACTAAGTGCAATAACTTACTCCAAACTACCATTTATGTCGGTAGATTTCATTCCAGCTGACTAACTTTCTCACAATTCATAACACTCCCATGTATTTAAAAACATCTTTTTATATGTATATGTATTTAAATGTCTTTTCTGTGTAAATTTGTATATATATTTTTTTCTGTAAAGTGACCTTGAGAGTCGTGAAAGGCGCTGACAAATAAAATGTATTATTATTATTATTATTATAACTGTGTTACTTGTATATGGTATTTAAACCCAGCATTTCTGTGTATAGCATAGTGTATTTTCATGTTGAGCTTTTTTTTCATTTTCTACAGACTTTTTATTTAGATTTTATTTAGACTTTATATTTTATTTATATTGTTCTTGTCAACATGTCTCTGTGTGTCTTTGCAGTCATTACATAAGCAAATTTAATAAAGTTTTCTGATTCTGATTCTTCTGGATGGTTCTCCTATCTCCACAAGGGATCGCTGGAGCTCCACCTTAGTGACCATTGGGTTCTTGGTCACTTCTCTGACCAATGTCCTTCTTCCCCAATTACTCAGTTTGGTCAGGCAGCCAGATCTAGGGAGGGTCTTGGTGGTTACAAACTTCCTCCATTTCCGAATAACGGAGACCACAGTGCTTTTCGGGACCTTCAATGCTCCCAATTTTTTGTATCCTTCCCCAGATTTGTGCCTTGACACAATCCGGTCTCAGAGGTCTACAGACAATTCCCTGGACTTCATTGCTTGGTTTCTGCTCTGATATGCACTGTCAGCTGTGAGACCTTATATTGAGAAGTGTGTGCCATTCCAAATCATGTTCAATCAACTGAATTTACCACAGGTGAACTCCAATCGAGTTGTAGAAGCATCTCAAGGATGATCAGTGGAAATCGGATGCACCTGAACTCAATTGAGTGTCATAGCAAAGGGAGTGAATACTTACGTACCTATTGTGTTTAAATTTTTTATAAATTTAAGAAAATGTCTGAAAACATGTTTTCATTTTACGCACCATTATGTATGGACATTATGGACCATTCTGTAGATTTTGTAATAAAAAAAAAAAAAACTATACTCAAATCTATTTTAGTATAAGTCTGTAATGCAACAAAATGTGGAAGAAGTTAAGGGGTGTGAATACTTCCTGGTGGCACTGTATTTGAAGGCCAAGA
>JBBPCZ010000023.1:887960-925488 GCA_037974445.1 Brycinus macrolepidotus | reverse complement strand
TATAGAGAGAGAGAGAGAGAGAGAGAGAGAGAGAGAGAGAGAGATGAAATAAACCTGTATTACGCTAATGTAAATTAAAGTACATGTTTTTACTTCTACAACTATACTTATCTACAACTATAGTTATCTGTAATATTTGTAATATGTTAGTCTGTCTGCCTACTGGAAATATCACACTCAAAAATGATACAAATGATCACATTCTAATTATACCACAGAAAATATGATAAAGTGCTGCGCAGATATTGCTTTTGTTCTACATTGCTAAAACAAACAGCTACTCAGATCTACCTGTTCTACGATGAAGTGTGAGAGAGAACGCATCATGTTCATTATGAATCCATAACAGAGCCAGGGAATACCAATAGCACATTCATATGAGAATACAAAACACAGCTTATGAAAAGAAGGGGACAATCAATATTAATAAATTCTTTAATAGATTACGGTTATGCTACACTGAATCCAAGGTGTACAATCAGAAAAATCCTACTACAGTAGACGGGGTCATCATCTTTGCATAATGAAAAGGAGCTATGAAAAAAAGGCTGAAATAACTTTTCTATGGGCAAATGCAGAAACATACCCCTGTACACACACATGCACATGCACACACATACACACGCACACGCACACACACGCACACGCACACACACACACACACACACGCACACACACACACACATCAACAGGAGACAGAGCAAACAATGGGAGGGTGGACAATTGTAAGTCTTAACACCAGTTATGTTCTTCACATGCCAGGCTATGGTTTGCTGATTAAATTTTGATGGCCAGTGAGAAAAGTTATTGTTTTATTCTGTTGGAAGACTGTTAATCAAAGGCTGAATGCATCAACTTTAATAAAAAGTGTATTATTCTCACTTCAACTGCATAGTGAAAATAGTGGGCAACTGCTGCCAGTGTTTGTGCTGAGGCATATTTACAGCCAGTATGCTCACAGGGAACTACTGAAAGTGAAAAGGTGAATGTTACTGGCTTTCTACAAACAGAATGCGGAGAGCCTTAAATTTAGTGAGGAGCTAAAACTCAATTAATGCCAAAATCTCACATGAGTGAGAGACAGAGGGAAATTTAAACTCTGTCTGTATGACAGACACAAACGTTCCATAATTTTCAAATTCTGTCAGTCTGTATAGTTCCTGTAAAGTCGTTTTATTTAAGACTGACAGACTGCAGTCATCTCCATGTAAAGGGCATATCATAAAACATCACATTTCCACTGCATTTTGGTAGAAAAGGATTTGTATTATGTAAAAACTGTTAAAGTTTTTACACAATATGCACCATTCACTTCCAAGTCGACAGGGTCCATATAACAAAACTATGCTGTTTGAAATCTGCACATTTATACACAACACCCATTCAGGCAGAAGTGTTGATACTACGGACAGTCTATAGCAGAGTCACTGAAGCAGAAGATGCAGAGAAAAAAAAGAAAAAAAGAAAATGGCCCTTTTGGCCCTCCAAAAGATCCATAAATGCACAAAACACTGCTTACCATCTCTGTACATTGGAAATGAACTTTAAGTGTTTATTTTTAATCATTTAGCAATTAGGAAATATTTAAAATGCAAGTTGAACTGCCCTGTTTTCAATCCCTTACAGCAAGAAAATAAAATAATAAATAAAAAATACAATAAAATGGTTTAAAGGAATGTTCCAAGAAGGCAGTTTTGGTGTCTATCCTTTAAATATCTTTGCTTTAAATTTCAAAGCCTTTGTTTTACAGACAGTTCTAGCAGGTGCTATAAAGTAAACCAAACTGCAGTGCAGCTCACCTGAAACCCATCAGTGGTCCAAGATTACAGAGAGAAATGATTGGTTTTTGAGTGTTGTCCATTGTTCTGCAGTTAAACAATTTGGTGCATACTGTGGGGTTCACCCACCCTTTTTAACCCCCTGCCTCCAGACATCTGAAAGGTGTGGCTGAAGTATATTTTTCTCTGACAGCTTGACAGAGATCATTTACATGTGTCAATCTTAAATCTTTAATTCTAAGTGATAACGATAACCTTGAAATATAAATACAGTCATACAAAAACAAATATAGAAATCAGTTACATAAAAACACACAAATATGTGGAAAGTGGAAAAAAAAACTGCAGAGCAGACTGGTGTCTTTTTGTAGTCAGCGACATGCATATGAGGAACCCTAGGCGTAAACCTTTTTTCCTGTGGGTATTTTTACTATTTATTTTTTCCAGAAAAAAGACTATTTCATCCCTGGTAAATAACAATGTTCCAAAGTCAGTGTTTCATCATTTTAATCACTTTATCCTCTGAAGAGGTTGTGAAGTCAAAATCTGAATATTTATGCATGCAAGGAAACACTGCATAGCATGCATCATGAGACTGCAAACCTTATCAACATATCCCATGCAAACTAGCAAGATCTGGAAGTTAAATTACGTTTGTAGTTTTTGCCTACATTTCCAGTATCTAGTAGTGTTATAGAGCTGTACCACTGTATTAAACCAACTTTCATGTGATGCTATTTTGACGTGCAGGAAGTGTTAGCTTGCTTGCAGTATGGATGGTCCGATTTGGTCTCTTAAAACCTATCCATTTGTTTGGTGGTTAGACAGTGTTACAGTGCTAACGGTTTACAATGGCCTTCCATGGTTTCCTAAGAACTGGTTTAACACAGAGGTATCCAATACTGAAAGAGCTGGTCTGGGTGCCCGTTTTCATTCAAAACAAGCAGGAGCACTCCTGATTCTACTTGATACATCAAGTGGTGGTCCCAATCATCAAACAATTATTTGTGCTCTCACTTTCTTGGATTGAAAACCTGCAGTCCAATGCTAATAAGACTAGGCACCCCTGGAACAGAAGGAAGTGTGAATGGACTAATATATTGTTTGATCAGGTGTCATAATTTTCGTATGATACTGCACAAAAAAAGATCTCTGCCAGTTAGTACAGGATAAAAGAGTAAGGTCTTGTGGGTGTAAAAACAAAAAAGAGTACGGATTCTGGTTTGAGCGTTTTGCTGGGATAGGCTATCACTAATTAGGAAAAGGGGGGCTGGACATATTAATTGTGAGTTGTTCATGTACTCTTCTGGCCGCTTCACAGTAAAAAAAAATCTCAGTACTCTTTAGTACTTGAGTTTCTAAAAAAGGGTGAAGGTGCCAGCGTGGCCAATCTCCTTATTTAAATCACAAATAAAATAAGTGGAGAATTTTGAAATTGTGAATCCATCAGAAGGATTCTTCAAACTGAAGATACTTTGCTAAAGTGGATGAGCCAAAACTGAAGCACAACGCTGAAAAAAAGCCAATTAGATGCCTCAGAGCTGTTAATGCCAACAAAGTCTTTGTGACAAAGTTGTCTGAATGCTGTTTTCTTATTGATTTTAATCCTCAATTACTTCAAGAATTCTTTTATGTCATTTTATCATGCACTTCCATACAATCAAGAATGAAATGTGAATGCGGTATGCAGTGGTTGGTATCTACCAAAAGTGGTCCAAGTAAGGACAACTGGTAAAAGACCAGCAGAGTTATGGGTCTTGGGCATCCAGGGCTCACTGATGTCTGTGGGGAGTGAAAACTAACCTGTTTGGTCTGATTCCACAGAGGAGCTGCTGTAGCACAAATTGCTGAAGAAGTCAATACTGGTTATGACAAAAAGTTGTCTGAACACGCAGTACATCACAGCTTACCAGTCAGAGTGCTCATACTGACCCCTGTCCACTGCCTAAAGTGCCTACAATGAGCATCTGAGCCTCAGAACTGAACCATGGAGCAATGGAAGAAGGTGGACTAGTATGAGGTATCATGTTTTATTTGACATCACATGGATAGCCAGGTGCGTGCACGCTGCATACCTGGGGAAGAGAAAAGACCAGGATGCACTATGGGAAAAAGGCAAGTTGACGGAGGCAGTGTGATGCTCTGGACAAAGAACTGCTGAGAAATCTTGGGTCATGGCATTCATGTGCATGTCACTTTGACCTGCATCAACTACCTCTCATTGCAATTTGGTAAAAAATGTGCATGTGCATGTCTTTTTGACCCGTATCCTCTCATAGCAATTTGGTAAAGCAAATAAAGCACATAACCTTTGTCTGCCTATAAAACATCTGATTTTTGATGACTGTGTAAATAAATAAAAATAAAAGTGCCATTTTGATGGCTGTTTTTGAAAATGAGGTGTGTATTTGTTGATTCCTTGACATAATCCAAATTACTATAACACTTTTACTTTATGTGAGGGTTTTTTAAACCTTTAAACGGCTCTTTACATTCATAAATCTTTTGTAAACATGGTTTTTCAGGGAACCAAAATTGGTTATTCTATGTCATTGTAACTATTACCTAAGTAGCCCCTGTAGGCCTAATCATTTTATTGCTAGTTTATGTGAGTAAAAGTTTAGACTACATTTGTTTGCTGTATTTAAAAAATACAAAAATCATGAGGCTAGTGTAAGATTAAGAAAAAGCAGAAGCTTTTTTATTTTAAAAAATTAAAGAGATTTAATCTTTTTCCAAGCCTGAAATTAAGATTTAAAAAAAAAACTCATTTCTTACTAGTTTTGGTAAGAAAATCCAGTGCAGGGCAAAGGTTACTGTCTCCCTTAAATCATCTCTACAAATTCAACTGAGAACAAGACTGTAATATTTCTATACTGATCCTGGAACAGCAACCTATTTCCATCCTTTGGCTGACGTTTTCTCATATCTTGAAAGGAATAAAATGTGTACTGATTTTGTATGCTTTGACATTTTCAGGCATTTATTATATTACTTTCATGGTCTTTTGAAACCCAGATCCTCAGAAACACCATTTTGTGCAATATACATTAAAAAAATACAGAAAACTACACAGACCAGCTCTATTGTTTTTCTCCCTTCCTTGAGAAACCATTTTTAACTCCATCATTGCTTTTTTATTCCAGAACATTTATCCTCCACACTTCTGCTCCTGCAGCAGCCAGTCTCAAAGCCTTTGCGCTGAGGCTGATGGCATGTAGCTGCATGCTGACACATTGAACATATATTACAGCAGAGGTTCAGTACTGCCTAAGACAATTTCCTGCTCTGACACGGCTGATCCAGCTTTAATTATCCTTTTAATGAGGTGAAAAAAAATTGCCATTTCTGTCTTTTCAATTTTGGATTTTATTTAAAAAGTACTTCTCAGTGCTGCCGTCAAATTCATCATACATGTGATGAAACATACGTAACATTTACAGCATTTAGCAGACGCTTTTATCCAAAGCGACTTCCATTCCCTAACTACAGGGGACAGTCTCCCTGGAGCAACCCTGAACCCAGTGGTGGTGCTGAAGGTAGGATTCAAACCCATGACCTCTTGGTCCAGAGGCAAGTATCGTACCCACTAGGCCACCACCACCCCGTAACGTAACATAACATAACATAACATAACATGACATGACATGACATGACATGACATAACATAACATAAGAAGCAACATAAATTCAGGGCTTTTTGTTGTTTGGAATGAAAAATTGCCATTTTGAGGAAGCAAACATATGATTAGAACTAACGTTCACACATCAGCAACCTTTCACGGTTACTTTGGTGAGATATCAAAAGTGAAACATTAGTCATATCTAAGAAACTCACAGAGAAACTATTATGGTGCAACCAATGATAAACACAGCATACGATTTCTTTAATATGGTAATAGAAAACATAGCAGCATGCAGAAAGCTCCATTTCCACATGCTGATACACATTCTTGCCCACCATGGACATGTAGTACTCTGGCAGCATATTTAAATAAGTTAAAGGGGAGATCACTAAGTCTCTGAAGGTATTACTAATTTTACACTGGGTTAGACAGGGTTATCAACCATTGATGAGCTGGGGGAAGGCTGGAAAAGCTTGAAAGTACACAGTAGTTTGCAGGATGGGAGTCGAAAGCCTCTGCATTACACTACCATCATCGCTCAGTTTGACAGTTACAAAAAAAAAAAAAGAGAAAAAAAGAAACAAAATCACAAGACAGGAACGCAAACAAAAGAAGAAAGGAATGATCCTGTGTAAAGCATATTTTCTTTTCGTAAAAGATCCCCCATGAAAAACAAACAAACAAAAACCCTCACTGAATTTATAAGGCCCCGAAGAAGAAAAATGAAAACTATCACCATCAATATTCAGCTGATGCTGAATAAAAAAATAAAAAACAAACAAACAAACAAACAAACAAATAAATAAATAAGTCCTCCACTTTGCTTTGCTGTTTTACAAGTTGGGAATTGGAAAAGTACTTTTTTTGAAAAGGGGCCATTTGATTGCACATTTTAAGAACACTTTGATGGGCATAGAGCGAGTGCAAATGGAATAGAAAGTGATTAGGAGACTGGAAGAGAGTGGAGGGAGGGAGAGGGGGAGGCGCTCATCATTGGCAACATTTAACAAAAGCTGCTAATTACTCCCCAACTGTACAGTGCCTGTGTTAAAGGAGCTGATTGTTTGCAGTCTTTTCAGGCTGCTTTTCAATGATAGGCAGCAAGTTCAGATGAGATCAAGCTCCCCATGCTGGCCCTAACAGAGTGGGGGTGTAGGGAAAAGGGGCAGCTGAGCAGGTTTTGTTTTATTCATGATAGCATCTTGGCAGTCTCTGGTATCTAAACTTGCATATTTCAGAAGAACAAGGAAAAAGAAAGGTAGAAAATTGATTTTGCTCACTTTTACAACTGATACCGCTCCATTCATTCACAGCTCAGAGGTATACCTGTATAACTAATTGACGTCCATATAACTCATTAACTCATCTCATGTCTGCAGGGTAAGTCACAAGAAGCTTTCTTCCCCCTTTAATTGCTGAGCCGATTTTTCTTGTGTAAGCAACACGTTTGAGGTCATACCCATAAACACACTTGCCACATGCCTCGTGTTTGCCTCAGATGATCACTGAATGCTACAAAGTGCCTCACCTTTGTATCCAAGGAACTCATGATTTCTGCCCTCAGCACTTAATAAGTCACATTAAAAGACAAATGAGACTAGTTTCTTTTGTGCTCCATTAGGTAAACAAAGTGCCGCCCTATACAAGGCTATCATGGATTATATAGTGCATCTTTTTTGTAATAAACTCTACGACCTGTAATAGGCACAAAAATATGAAACAGAAGGTCTGTTATGTCTACGGGATTATGGGGGCCCGGTATGACTGCAGCATGAATTTTGGCTGCGCATAACCATTCACTTGTGGTACCTGTGTTGTCATACTATGCCTGGTCAGAAAAGCCTTAAGAGTAGTATTTAAACCCTATGCACTGATATCAATAATTAGCAGGCACAGCTCACAGTAGGCCTGTATGTCTCTTAAACTCTGATGTGGCATGACATTTCAGCCCGCTCTAAAGGTTTCAGCAAGACGCAGCGTCATTTAGATCTGTGAGCTAAGATTAACCACAAGGCTGTATTATCAGGTTGTGTGATCTGAACCGCCATGAAAACCCTTTTATATCATTAGTTCAGTCAGTTCAATCCAAAGGCATGAAATACAATATGAAATGCAATTGGGGGATATGAAGGCAATGATTATGAATACAATATTAAGACAAGATTATATCACCTTCTATTGCTTATGTATGGCAGTACATCGTTCAGCCACTTGTTTCAACCCATGAAACTTTGTATAATTAGCAAGATAGTAAGGGAAAATGCCATGCAGTATACACTGATCAGCCGTAACAACCACTGACAGGTGAAGTGAATAACATTGATCATCTCGTTACAACATGTCAAGGGGCTGGATATAGTAAGCAGCAAGTGAACAGTCAGCCGATGTGTTGGAAGAAGGAAAAATGGGCAAGTGTATAGATCTGAGTGACAAATTTTGTTGCATATGGGGTTTCACAACCTTGGGTCCTGGCATTCATGTGGATGTTACCTGGACATGTACCACCTACCTAAACAATTTTGCAGACCAATTATACCCCTTCATGGCAACAGTATTTCTTAATGGCAGAGGCCTCTTCAACAGGATAATGCTTCCTGCCACACTGAAAAATGGTTCAGGAATGGTTTAAGGAACATGACAAATTGTTCAAGGTGTTGACTTGGTCTCTAAATTCCCTGAATTCTGATCCATGTAGGCCCCACTTCGCAACTAAAAGGACTTAAAGGAACTGCTGCTAACATCTTGCCAGATACCACTGCACACTTTTAGAGGTCTTATAGAACCTATGCCTCGACAGGTCAAAGCTGTTTTGCTGGCATGAGGGTAACTCTGACAGTAGTAGGCAGGTGGTTTTAATATTTTGGCCAATCAATGCATGACCCCTCCAACAATGTAGCTTATCTTCCTCATGTTATCCTAAATATTCACAATGTTTCTGAATCAGTCCTTGTAATTTAAAGTGTAAAGTGACCATTTGTCATATGTGAGCACACCACAGCACACAGTGTGAACCACACGAAATTCTTTCTCTGCATTTAACCCATTCACCAAGTGAAGCAGCGGGCAGCCAGGAACACAGCGCCCAGGGAGCGGTGTGTGGGGATGGTACCTTGCTCAAGGGTACCTCAGAGGTGCCACTGGCAGTCCTGAGATTTGAACTCACAACCTTCAGAGCCAACCACTAGGTCACCAGCTGCCCCACAGCTGGTAAATTGGCAAATTGATAAATTGGTATTGGTAAACTGGTACAAAATCTGATTTGAGGTGAATATCAGCTTTTTCTGAATATTAAAACCTGGACATTAAAGCTCCACCAGATAAATAAGGGCTAAATACAGTATCTACTATGCACAGGAACATGTTTATGTCCTTTAAAGCACACTCCAGAGTATCACACCAGCTGCAGCAGTGTAAATTCTGTGAAGGCTGTACCTAAGAAAACAGAGAGAAGGTGAAAAAAGAGAGCATAAACGTTTAACACACTTACAGCTTCCGAACTTGAGTGGGCAGGCATGGGCATCCATAGGAAAATCTTCCAGATGCATGGGGCACTCAGCATGAATGGTTAATCTGAAAGTGAGAGCGAGACCATAGGAGAAAAGGGAGAGAGAGAGAGAGAGAGAGAGAGAAAGAGGGAGAGAGAGATAGTTTATCTTTATAATGGGACAGTGCCAAAAGCGGATTAGACATCAAGAAGGCACTGCAAAATTAAATGCTGTCATCATTTATTTTGTTTAAATCACATGTGTATCTGGGGCAGCATGTAGCTCTGCATAGTCAGAACTCAGCTTTAAAAAGTCCAACACTTTTCAAAGTCTTTTGTACGCAAGTCTGACAAAAAGAATAATATCTTTTGAGGGATGTATTTAGGTGCCCTAAAGATTAAGTGCTAAAAATACCAACATTTCAAGATCAGCCAGTGGCTGATGAGCTACACAATATTTGACGTGCAGCCGAAGAATAGCTGAGTCATATCTTGCAACGCTGGCTCTGATAGAGTAAAGCTGAGCTGCTAATTATCCAATATCAAGGCTTGATTCTCAAGGTTAATTAAAGTCATGTCACTGCTTTATTACTGGAGGGCAAGGTTGGCTTGTTTCTCGTTTCCAAAAGAACTACAGGTGGTAATTCGAATGGTCTTTCTTTCCTTGACTGGTACAGTTCTGTTCCGTTCTGTCCTGTCCTTGGCTCCTGCTGAGCCTGCAGAAAGACATACAATGCTCGCTGAATGCCTTCAACAATCTAGGGCTTTAGTAAATCATATGACATTTGTGTGTGTGATGTGACACTGAGTGTGAATGCCAGTACTTTATTAAGAAGTTCCAGAACACTGGATAACAATGGATCTGGCAAGTTGTTTGGTGGGGGGTGGGGGGATGGGGGGTTTGTGGTTCTCATAATCATTGCTCAATTTCAACACAACTTCTTCATAAAACACAACCCTGCTACTTGTTTGTAAAAAATTATTTCTCATTAACATATTTGTAGACCATCACATAAAATGTATTCCACATGAAACATGGGTACAAAATAAATCAAAATGAGCGGCAGATCGAATTTGAGAGGTGCCAGATATGGATCTCACTTCATTGTTGTTCACTGTTGTTGTCACGTCAAATTAATTTCTGTTTAATATAATTTAAGAGTGATTGAAAGTTGGTAATCATGTTGATATGAATGACCACTTATGAAAAGCAAGACTGAAATGCGTAGGTGTATCCTGCTCTGAGTCTCAAGTGTTTGAAGCATGTGTTTGTACAGAACACAGAACATGAAAGGAGTCAAGGGAATGAAGCAGAATTCATTTGTTTCCTGTAACCCTGTGTGGGTGGATTGTTTGTTCTGAGTGTCTGTCAGAGTGATGAGCACATATAGTAACTGCCAGTTTATGAACTTGCAGTATGGCTGTGTGTACACATGTGGCTATATAGCTGCTGACTCACTGCGCATGTCCAGTGCTGTGGTGGGATTGCTAGCCATTTGTCAGTTTCACGGTCAGTGAGTTCTGCGCTTCTCCTCTGGGGAAGGCAGGACCCTCAAAGCCCTTTCCCACAGCATGCGGCTCTGTCTCTGGGGCTCTGTCCTCCTATCATATGCTTGATTGCTTGTTGACCCAATCAACCTTATCATGACACCTGTGCTTGAAGCATTTAAATCTTAAAAAAACTGGAACTTCAATTACTATTTCTCAAACTTAATTCGTGGCTGCAAACAGTACATGCATTTAGGCTTTCTTTTTTCTATTCATTTGAAGAAAAAACTACGAAATAACACATTTGCAATTACGTAGTAATAGTAAGTTCAATGTGAAATGTTAGATTCTCAAAGCAGAACATGCTTGCATGTATTTGACAGTGTTTTAAATAACTTAATAACTTAATAAGAAAACTTAATTTTTCACCCGAAATGGTAACGATATTCTCACATATCATGAGCAGTTTCTGGGTGATGAAGATGAAGGTATTCTTGCACATCCTATGCACATTTTGAGTAATCAAAACCACTTGTTGGGTAAGGCAAGAAAATTTTGTAATTGAAAAAAGAACCAAACTTGCATCTATTTCCATAATTATATTTGTCTTAGAAACAATTTTAAACATTTAAGCATAAGCTTTTATATAAAAACATTGTTAGATTTATAAAAATACTATAATGAAAAAGTGTACTTTGACACTGCAAGTAATTCTCTCCCAATTGAGCACTTTCAAACTGTGAACATAATTTTCATGCTGCTACTTATGACAGACAACAAATAATCTAATAGGAAAGCAAATCAGACATAGTAGCATAGTTATGTTCAAGTCAAGTCTCAATTTGTTCTAGATTTCATATGCAGTAGAAAGAGGTGGTCAGTGCTCTTATAGAGGATTTTCAGGTTAACTGGTACAATCTAGAGCAAATAAGTCTCAAAAGCCATAAGAGAAAATTTCTGAGAAAAAAGTCTTAAATTATGTATTGTACATGTTTTAGTGCTTCTGTCAGTCACATCAAATCATATACACTGGAGCAGTTTAATTGGCGCTTATAATAGTATATAAATGTGTAAATGCAGTAAATGTAGAGTTTGAAGCACATCTGGATGGTGCACTGTTCTTATCTGTTCGTAAGATATTGCCTATATAGCCATGAAGAACAAAGAGAGATACAAATTGTTTATTTTAAACAATAAAGGAAAAAAAACCATTAGAACGGTGCATTTAGCCATTTCTAAAAACCCATGGACATTTGTATGAGAAGATTTGGTGGCTTGAAACTTAAGACGTTGCAACATCATTACTCCACACACAGTCATTCATGCACTCATGAGCAGGACCCTTACTAGAAATCCATGTTACCAACTGACACAATAATGACACAATAATATTCTTGAAATGTTACTTTGCCTCTAATGCAGTATTAATTTTGAGAACCCTCACTCTTCCCTTCTGCTCAACTCTATATGTGATAAGTGGCAGAGCTGTAGCCCACCAGGTTTAAAGGAACGATAAGGCAGCTGTCTCTCCTCTGCTTTGCTGGCCCAGGTGAGAGGCCTCAGCAGCCTGAGTGGACGAGTGAAGCCATCTGTCCAACCCACACCTCTGTCTAACTGCCCTCCAGGGGCAGAGGAGTGAGTTATAAAACTCCTCTGGCAGGCAGAAACCTGCTGAGCTGGATAGCATGGAAAATATCTAGAGCTGTCGAGTTGATGAGCTTTGTGTCAAACTTGCTGAGCTGATGGAGAGGCTTACCAGCAAAAATACTCATACTCCTCAAAATGTCTTGGAAAGAAGGAAAAAAAACCCCAAAACAAAACAACATAACTACAAGGTATTGCATCATAAAGCTAGACGGTTCCCAGCGGCTATGCATTCAAGAAAGACACCTGTTATAAAGAGTTGTACAGTTCTACCTATGCTCAGGAAAAATGTGCTTTTATTGCAGATATGAATTCATAACCCTAGGGTAACCAGTCTTCTGTACCCTAAAACTGCTCAGGTTACTTTCTATTATGTAGAACTACGCTAGACCTGCACAATTTAAAGTATCAGAACTCATAACAGACCACAGCTATATATCCCATGGTTTCCCAGCATACTATTCAATCCATAAGCTATACCCTCTACAGCATGCTGCTGACCAGACCAAGCATCTGTAATTTTCTCTTCACTCAAGTTTCTTTCTTAAACTCTTTCACTTCCAGTCCTAGCACCTTTAAAGGCTTAATGAGACAAAGCTAGGTGCCTCCTGGGTAATCTGCTGACATAATGGTGATGATGTTCTTGGCCTTGCAAATTAACTGTGCTTGCAGAGAGAGGAGCAATTTTAAAGCACTGACATTAATTAATGAGCATCCAGCAGGTTCCTGAAGCCTACCAATACCCCCCAACCCCATGCCACCCCTTGTGTGGTATCAACCTAGGAGCTGATGTGCTAAGGCAGTCTCTCCTGGGTGCACACTGTTGCACCCTTCCATGCAGAACGAACCCATAAACCCACTTCCCCACATCATTGATCACTCCACCAATATCCCAGTCTGTTTCAAGCTGTGGGAGGGCCAATTATGAAAGTGTAAATGTTCACATACACAGAAATCCAAAAATCATTCAGAGCATCTGTAATAGTTACTACAGAGACTTGGGTCAATTTCATCCAATATTGTTATGCTGCTTGAGACTATCAAAATCTCAAAAGCTTAGGCAACTGCATCATTAAATCTATAGCTTGTAGGAGAGTGAACATATTTAATCTCTTCTGCAAAGTCCACTGGATTGTATCACTCAGTTCTCAGTTCTCCTTTATCATTTGAGCTGATCTGAAAGGTGCCATCTCTCACTGTCTGCCTTTGAGGCTACCTGAGAACCAGTCAATCCATCAACAAGATCATTGTCGCCAGAGGTCTGCTTCTCCAAATATACTCTTCATCAACACTGACCTATGGCCTTGCCTCCCAGAGCCTAGCTCCACTGACGAGAGTCAGCGAGTGTTCTTGATGTGTGAAAAATCTGGAATCAGGCCAGTACCATGGCGTTCATCATATCAGGGGACTTGAAGGATGATCAACGAGAGCTTGCAAGAGCTGAGAGTCAGGATTCCCACTGTGCTCTGCTGTGGTGCTGTGGTGATGACAGTTCTTGGAAATGGTGCACTGACTTTGGTACTCAAAAGTCACTTTCTTCCCTGTAAATTTGTCCAAGGGGCTCAAGAAATAAGTGAAGAACATAAATTGCAAAGCTGTTTGTGATTTCAACATGTATGGTTAAATGACTAATCGAGGACTGGTACCCAGGACAGTTTAGACACATGCAGTATTATAAGATTATCACACTACTTGCCTTTTTGCACTGTTCTAGACTGTTTCGACAAAAATAGTAAAACAAGTTCATTTCTGAGCAAACAGATGGACTGCTTCATTGGATAGCAATTGGATAACAACAACAAGCAAAATGAAGGGTTTTATTCTTTTGCAGCTCTCAGGGTCAAAGGGAGTGAGTGCTCTGCTGTTGTTTTGATGAGAGTCTCATTACCAAGCTTGCCATCTCAGGCCATGTGATTACACACAGACATTTCACCAAAACCTCACCTCAACAAGTAACTTGAGGTCCTTCTCTGTTTCAATACATTTTCAGCTGGACTCACTCTACTGCAGTCCAACCACCGTGTCACCTCAGATATTTCAAAATACACAATGTCAGTGTTGAGATACAATGATTTTCGTGTGTTTTACGGGAGTGCACCGGACACTTTAATGAATGTCCAAGGGGTGTGTTATGTCCGCTTCCATTCAAATCACAGTGTCAAAGATATGGACCTTGATGCTTTATTTAGATTTTACAGATATTTTTCTTGTTTAACAGTGAGACTTCTTAAGTGGAGTAGCCATGGAGAGGTCAAGTGGGCCAAGGGCGTGTTTAGGAAATGAGCCCTGTGTGGTTGCAACACGGCATGGCAATTAACACCAGCCGATCTCCGTAATAACCATTATTAGAAGTGACTCATGGAAAGGTTTTTGAATTGAGCAGCCCAGTTGCGTGTCATGCAATTAATTTACTGCTGCATTAGGCAAACTTTCATTATCCCAAGCATGCTGAATTGAGGTGGCGCTCATAAGAAACTGGATATTTAATAAGTGGATGGAGCCAAGGAAAGATGTAGAAGAACAGTGGCACAATCATGGTGGGTTACGGGTGAAGGGGCAAAGGGGTACAGGAACGTCATCAGCATTGTTTTAATCTGCATCAGGGGCCTGTTGCTTGGAAACCTTGTGAAAGAATCATATTTTTAGTCCACTAGGACAGCACAAATGCTTCTTGTAATAGGGGTCTATTGCAAAATAAGATAATTTTGAAAAATATTATCTTCTTACTGGGGAAAATGAGTGCTTCTCTACCCTAGTCCTTCCAAAGGCTAAAGCATATGTGAATGGCTCATTTCAGTGGACATGTCCGAGCTGCTTAAAAAGCAACAATTACAAGCTAGACTGACACAACCTGCTCATTATCCTTTAAAGGCACAACAAATATAGTATTGTCATTCAAATGATCCTGCTGGTTAATATGTTAAATTCACCCGCAAGAGAAAAATAGAGGGTGGAAAATTCTGGGGAGGCATCTCTCTGATGAACCAATCTGAGAGGATGGCAAAAAGCCACTGCAAAGGCTTCAGCAAAACGCTTTTTATGAAGATTTCATAGGCATACATAGGCAGGTATATTTTAGAGGGTGCTGGCCACTGTTTCCACAATCAAATCAACTGTGGGGAGTGACCTACTGTAACTAAATGAAATGATTCAAGGTTAGACCACTGTGAATTTTTAACAAATCAACCACTTACGGTTATATAACTTGAATATGAGTACACTGGGGCTGTTACAATTACAGTGAAAATTCCATGTCCATGCTTGATAAAAAGTATTTGAACTGAGAATAATGAGGATGAGTCACTTTTGGAAAACTGCAAACCCTTGTCATTGAGCTCTTTCTATGTTCATATGAGCAAGTAACATTTTCATAACTTGTCAATCAGGTGTCCAAAATCTTAAGAATGAAATAAAGTTCATCTGTACCATCTTTCCGTTTAGAGTGATTCGATCCATTATTTTGTGAGATTAGCCACACAACACTGAGGTTGCTTGGACAGGACCTTTGTACATGTTCATCACTAGTAATGAACAAGTTGGAAATTTGAATAAGGTTATTTCTCACTATTAGGCAGTGAGATAACATTCCCGACTCCATGCTTAATACTGCTATAATCTTCCCAAACCCATTCTTCTGCTGAAATTACCTCTGCATTCCGCTTGGGAGACGAAATGAGATCAGGAAAGAAACCTGGCCTTGGTCTATTGTTTCAGGGTGTCTGCTGCATTGTGAAATCTAAGTTCTACTCACTGTCGGCATGTAAAATAGCATAGCAATGTCTTGTTACAGCACATGTCGATCATTCACTCAGCCACTGAGGTAGAATCTGAGAAACCTCCATACTCCTAAGCTGTTCTCTCTTCTCTACTCTTAGTGCTCATTAGCTCAGTATATATCAGGAGACAGGGTTTGTGCTGAAAGAGAACCTACTTAGCTTAGAGAGGACATAAAGTGCATGGTGTCCAGTGCAGAGGTTAGTGGTAACTTTCTTCATCTGTCCCCAAGCATTAAAATAATTAAATGGGCGACAGCATTGCCTGATCATGATACTTGGCATAGATAGCAGAAGAGCATCATTCATTCTGAGCAGCTGCAGGTTTGTTAACTGTGATTAGGAAATGTGATTTAAATGCCATGGTTGTTCAGCTGAAAGTGTACGAACATCATTATAACAAAGCCCTAGGCCCTCATTAGACATGAGAAGGAGAGTGGCAGGAGATTGCTGGACGTGAAAACCAGTGTCAAGCTTGTTATCTATTTTTTGAGACCTTAGGAAACTCCCTGTGTGATTAATATGTTATCTGTTATTCTGAAAAACAACAGGCTACATTTTATGCAGAACAAGGAGTGCCATGCCAAACCGCTGGATTTTACAAGCTCAGTATTTTCTTAGTATCTTTGTCTGCCAACATTGGCTTCACTGCTATTGAAAAGTCTTTGCCACAATAATGCAGTTCTGCCATGCTATGAAATCCCATTCTGTCAAACAGCACTTTAAACATCCATTAAATGCCCTGTATCTCCAACGATTCTGTACAAACAAATTCTGTGGAAACTGGTATGTTAAAGACTGTCGACTCTAAAACTAATGGGTGGTGGTGGATGAGCTGAGACAATAAGCAATCAAACATTACAGAACAATATGAAAAGAGAGTCCTGATTATCTGTATGTCACAGGTGTATGTTACAGATGACTGGCACTACAAACTACAATCTACAACCTGAAACTACAATCATATTTTTCAAGTCAAGTCAAATAGGTTTATTGTCATTTCAGGCATATACACAGTGCACAGTGAAATAAAACAACATTCCTCCAGGACCATGGTGCAAAACAGTAACAGAACACCACAAGACTTCATAAGTACAGACAGGACAAAACACACAAAGTGCAAAAAGAGCAAGAAAGAAAGTGCAAGAAAAACACAAGAGCAACAATACAACAGGATAAGACAATACAACACGATTTAGTGCAGTTAACATTTGAATGGATACAATGTTATGACAGATCGTGTATTCTAGCAGTGGAGTTGTTATGTATGTAAAAATGCAGGGGGAGGGAAGTGTGCTGGTGGCTTTGCAGATGTAGCGAGTGATGTAAATGTCCATGACAGAGGCGAGAAAGACCCAGATAATCGTGTCATCTGTCCTCACTATCCTCTGTAGGGTTCTGCAATCCAAAACGGAACACTTCCTGTGCCAAGCTGTGATGCAGCTACAGAGAATGCTCTCTATAGTCCCTCTGTAGAACGTGGTCAACACCCATCTCTTGTTTTGTCCACATTCTGAGACCGGTTGCTGGCTTTGCACCAGATGCCACCTTGTGGTTCCCACTAATCAAACCCACCATGGTTGTGTCATCACCAACTTGATGATGTGATTATAGCTGTGCATTGCTGCACAGTTGTTGATCAGCAGTGTGAACAGCAGAGGGCTGAGCACACGGACCTGGGGAGCTCCTGTGCTCAGTGACAGGTGGTGGTACTGGAGATTTTGCTCCCGATCCTGACTGACTGAGGTCTCCCAGTCAGGATGTCCAGGATCCAGTTGCAGAGGGAGGTGTGAGAAGTCTCAGAAGGCCCAGAAGTCTCAGCTTCCCAATTAGATGCTGAGGAATGAGGGTGTTGAATGCTAAACTGAAGACTATGAACAGTACTCTCACATAAGGGTCCTTTTTGTCTAGATGGGTGTGGGCCAGGTAAAGGGTCTTGGAGATAGCAATATCTGTTCAGCGGTTGGGATGATATGCAAACTGCAGGGGCACTAGTGAGGGGGTAGTTAGTGATTTTATGTGGGTTGACTCTAAGCAGAGTTTTCCTCACATCAGCCATTTGAGGAAGACATCAGTCATTTGTCTTCCTCACTGCCATGTGATTTGTGCTTCAAACTATGCATAGAAGTGATTCTGCGCATCTGGACGGGAGGCCTCACCAGCATAGGCAGGTGGAGATGCCCTGTAGTTGGTCATGGCCTGGATGACCCGCCACTTGCTCCATATGTCCCCAGTGTCCTGGAAGTGACTGTATATTTTCTGAGCATGTGAGTACTTTGCTGCTGTAATGGCCTGGGACAGGCCCTTGCTGTCCACAGGGCAGCCTTATCATCTGATCTGAAGGTGGTGTCTCAGGTTCTCAGCAGTGCACACACTTCTGCAGTCATCCCCGGCTTCTGGTTGGGGCATGTGGTGATGGTCTGGGAGGTAGCCAGTCACCGAAGTCATGTACTCCTCCAGGTTGGTAGAGCTGGTGTCGGTTGCAGCCTCTCAAAACATGTCCTTATCAGTGTGCTCAAAGCAGTCCTGAAGAGCAAAGATGTCACCTCTGAGCCAGATTTTGGCCTGTTTCATACAGGGCTGTCAAGCAGTCTGTTTGCTGGGATCAGCATGACAGACATTTGATCCAAGTAGCTGAGGTGGGGGTGGGGCTCAGCATGGTGCACATGAGCAATGTATGTGTAAAAGCATGTTTGCCCCCCCCCCATTGCAAAGTCCACATGCTGACGGAATTTAGGTAGAATTGACTTGAGAACTGCGTCATAAAAATGTCGGTTGAAAAAAAAAACTAATATGAGTTTTGGAGCTTGCTGACGGCTCTGTAAAGTCCGGGCAACACGTTGTTAGTGCTGGGTGAGATGTACAACGTGACTATGAGCACGGCGGTGAATTCTCATGGTAAATAAAATAGTCTACATTTAACAGTCACAAACTCAAGCTGCGGTAAGGCACAACTAGAGACCAGCACAGCATTCATACACCAGTCAGTGTTGATGTAAACACATAGACTCCACCACAAGTTTTTCAGGTCAGCACGGCACTTCTATTTGATCAGAACTTTAGCATGTTGCTAATCTGGGTAGCCATCTCCAGAATGCTGTCACCGGGCCATATTTCCATACAAACAAAAATATAGCAGTCTCTAAACTCTGGGATGCTGGGACATTAAAGTTAAACTCACTTAAAGTTTCATACATGAAAGGTTTAACTTGGCTTTGACTTTCAGGCCATCATGTGTACTAAATACTGTACACATGTAAGCTTTTAGATATATTGTGTTTTACCAGGTTTTACCTCATGTTATATGTGTTAATGAGGCCAGCTTTGCATTTCGCATCATTGTATTTGAACTGCCTACTGCATAGAGCGTTTTCTGCATCAAGTAACCACACTTGACTGCTTTTGGCTCGCCATTGCCTTAACTGTGTATGGGCTTCCCCTCAGGTACCCAAATTTAACACAGACTGATTTAATGTAAATCAGTTATTGGTAGTACTGACGTGATTCAGTTGTTAAAAAGAACTAATACCAAACCCCAATACAAAACGACTCTAAACAAGGTTAAAGTTATGGTATGAAATTCTAAGCAGGTCACATTTCAGTACACACATTGTAAAAAGGATTTGGTGAAGAGTGGGATGAAGTACTATTCATTACAACTATGCTAAATTGCAAGACTTCTTGAGCAAAAGAGAGGTCTACTACAGTAACTGCAAACTTCATGACTGACACATGAGGAAAAAAAAAAGTTTTCCAAACACGTCCCATTTATGAAGCACATACTTGTGAGCAATCCGGTGGTGAACTGAAAGAGGCTGCTGAACGGAACTAATAATTCAGTGAGCATTGTTAATGCAGTGCATATAGATGGCTTCTCATTAGCAACAATTTTATATAGGAGGAATTTTTTAAAGTAATATATTTCACTCTCTTTTGGAAAATACTTCTGGTTTGTGTTTTGCACAGCTTGCATAATAGCAATAATAACAATAAAAATATTTTTGCACTTCTTGAATACATTTTTTTTAAATCAGCTATTTTAAGTTGTTTAAATTTTTTCTCAGAAACTGAGGCCCAAACAGAACCGTTACACCCACAATGTTGATTTATTTTTTCAAAAGGATAGAATCTGACATTTTGATCACTAAAAGAAACTGACTGTGGAGCCATGGGAGTCACATATTATTTAGTATTTTAAGGTTCTGCACTCAAGTTATTGAACACTGTATATATATATTTATGTTTATAGAGATTTTAATATTAATTAATATAAATTTTCAGCAAAAATCTAGAATGGCAATTAAACAGGTGTCGACACTGTGTAAATGGTATGCAATAAAAGCAAAACTAAATTCCCATCTGTTAGACTCAATCTTCCACAGCAAAACAAGAAAACTCACTTTCTTATCTCAGTGTTTAACAAATTGTGGCAATTAAAGAAACAGTTCAACAACACAATCAAATGTTGCAAACAATATAGACTAGTTGGTATCAATTAGCATGATGATCAGTGACTATTTACTTTCATTCACTGTAACCTTCTGAGCTCACTGAACTTGACCTTCCTGCAGCCCATCTACACCCCAAGCATGTCCTTGTTTTGCCCACTCCTTTCCCTCAGCAGCTGAAGCTGTGCTCTTGGTGAAAGGAGGTTAGACATCAGTTAGTATTGGCTTTGCAATGGCACTTTGCCAATAAGCTCCAAAGAGAGTGTCTGTTATAGTTCTGTGTGCGCAATTAAATCCTAACCTGAACAGCCTAGAATTGAGTGCTGGGCCAGGGCCAGTTTGAGGGGAGGATACCCGGCAAAGGAGAGCCAGGCTGCTCAATGTGCCTGGACTGCCAGCTAATCCCCGACTGACAAACTGCCGAGGCTGGCTCCCCAAGCAGGAACTGAATGTCGCCAATAGGTCAATAGGAACTTAACACAGCCAAAAGGGAGAAAGGAGAATCTTCTTCCGTTTCACTCTGTGCCAAGTCACACAACAGAATGTGCCCAACACAATTTTCCTTGGATTTGTCAGGCGAACTTGGATTGCATATCCATATTGCAATTTAATTAGGCCCACTGATAAAAAACACAGTTCTGTTCATAATTGAAGACATATTGTGGATATAATAAAAGCAACAAGCAATCTGTATTATGTAATTACACAAAAAATATTGGAAATACCCAACCATTGCCCAAAAATGGCATTAATTTTCATCTTGAGTTACTGAAGCGGAGACCTACCAGTCTGCCAGTATTGCTCCAATTTACTTAACATCAAAAGGCCTTTTAAGCTCGAGCCAACGCCGAATATAAATGCTGAGCATGTCCAGACACTTCAGACGTGCCCTTAATTTGATAAGCTGGGGTGAACCTTCCACTAAAAGTTCATTTGACTTGTTCTCTGCTTGTTACTGTCCATTTGTCTCTTAAATGGAAGAGGCTTTATGCTAGAGAGGGTTGATGGTGTTCTCTTGTCTTGGCCCTCTCCTCATTAATTTTGTTTTACAGTAACCACCAACAGCCTGCTTCAATGTAGTTACCATAACCAGGGGCATAAAAATATATTTACAAATATTTGTTCAACCTTCCAAAATCTCACAAGTGAGCAGTTAATACTACAAGCACAGATAAATTCCCATAATTTGCAGAAACAGTAGAGCATAGCAATACTGTATAAACTAACTTCTAAAAAAAGTGTCATTCTGTGAATTACTGTAAAATCTGAGTAAAACAGGAACTGCACGTGACAAGTGGCAGCATGCAGTCATATAAATGTTTCTGGTTTGGTTATGGCATCTACCAAAAATTGGTGATTATTTAAGGAGGATCTTAGAGATTTAAGAGAAATGAGTCCCTTACTTAAGGAATAAAAAGCTTGTTGGTGAAAAAATTACCTATACTGGTGTACTAATTTTTGTTTGAGCTGTCAGAAATGTGGGTGGACCTGGCTTTAAATGCCCTGTACTTTGTGTTGCCTTGTCCTGTAAATTATTGTACTGGTTTTGTTTTTTTGTTTGTTTTTTTGTTTGTTTTTTGTTTGCAGTCCTGTCCTGCCCACACTTGTGTATTCTTGTGGTGTTCTGTTTTTGTTTTTGGTGTTGCACCGTGGTCCTGGAGGAATGTCTCATTTCAATGTGTTCTGTGTATACGGTATAAATGACAATTAACTCCTAATTGACTTGACTTGAGAGGGCTTAGAACACCCCAATCCTATGACCTGGTTCTGGCAAAAGCTGGTCCCTTCATCAAAATTCTAGTAGAAGTGCACTCTTTACTCACGTAAATGCTTAAAATGGGGACCTCAGTTAAGTGTACCACATCCAGCAGGTAAGGGTGGCAGAATATTTGTGTTGCCAACTTGAAATGAAGGGGCTGTGGTGACCACCTGTGTTTCCCCTCCTTGTCAGTTTAGCCTGTACTTGTAATGGATGGAGCTCTCTCAGGCATGCACAGTAGACTGTTCCATTTGCTAAACATGTTCAACATGCGCATATGGAGAACTCTGTATTGTTTTGATGTACAGAGTGGCTCCAACCATTCTGTTTTGCTGTTAGTGAAAGAATCCAATATTTTATGTAGTTATAAATCTGCTTACCTGTCCTTTTTCATTATAGAGAAATATGGTACTTTAATTCAAGCAAAACACACATAGTAAAATAAACGAATTTTACAGGACTATGAAAAATTAGTTTAACGCCAACCCTGAAAGTATGATTGCATGAGCTTCCATTGATCTCAACAGAAAGGGCACAGCAAAGCTTATGAAAACTAACACAACAGTCCACATATGGTAAAAGTCAACAGATTTACACAAAAAGAGAGTGTGAAGGAATTTTGCTATGCTATTCTTTGTTTTTGTTTTTGTACAATACTCCCTGCTTGTGTTAAGGCACTAATGTTACAACTTCACATGCTCTCTCCTCCCAAGCCAGTGACTAGTCATGTACAGCCAATCAAGGCAAAATGATGGTCGATGGCATGGGGGAGGTCTGCAGCTTATCACCCAGGAGACTCTGGCCATTGCCTTGATGAGACTGCACCATGCTGTCCGTTTCCGAAAACAAAACCAAAATCAGCATCTCGCTAATTCTCCTTTTTGTGTCTGCAAGTCTTGGCATATTGATTTTTCTCTCATTTCAGCAGAAGTATTATATTGTAATACCTGTGTCAAAAGTAAAATGCTTTAAAAATTCTGTTGATTATGACTGTACCCAAGACATTTACATCTGGATGATTTTATTTGAAAATGTTATATATTTAGATTTAATGTTTTGTTATATTTTACATTTTAGTTCTGGACCAAAGATATGTTAACATGTTTACATCTCATTTGAGGGCAAGGAACCCCACGAGGAGAAACAACTATATCCAATCTTCAAACGAGTTTAACATTTCAAAATCTCATCTATTTAATTCTCATTCATCATGCATGGCTGTGTTTTATAATCACTGAAGCCGGAGTGTTGCTCAGGGGTAAAACAGCAGTGAATCTCTCATGTTTCAATTAACAACTTGTGTACGGAATGATGAGATTAAAGTGTACTGCTGGCATTCCACTGTTTCTCAGTCTAAACAAACATACACCATTCCTTCAGGATATACTCTCATACACTTTCAGTATATGGGATTTCCATGGTACTACTATAAGGAACTAGCACATGCTAGAACTGCTGCCATGTTTTATGGCACGAGTCATGTTTGTGTATAAACACACGCCTCAATGCTGGGCATGCTTGGAAAGATAAAGGAGATAAGCTACCAATGTGCTTTCACATTCATATCATGGATGTCAGTGTTATGGTATGAAAGACATAATGCTATAGGCAACAACTGGCCTTTTTAAAAAAAGTACCGTCCCTTGCTCTGTCCCACTGTTCTAAGCCATCAGTTTATACAGTAATCACCACACAGACTCCTTATGTTGTGAATTCAGTGATTCACTGTCCATCTGACTTAGACAGACCTCCATCAACTGTTAAACAACCATTAGCACAATTTTAGTCTAGACTGAACCTGTCAAGACAGATTAAAACGGCACCCACAATTCCTCCAGTATCTGTCAGCTCCAGTTAAGAATGCTGTGGGATTGGTTTCTATTGTTATATGCTTTAATACACGGAAATGGGCTTGGGGTACCTGGCTATAGCGATATTGTCTTCTTGATGACATGGTCCTTTTCACCTTGGCTAGTCTGGAAAAAAAAACATAACCAAGGACATTCTTTTCTTGACAGAAACAAAAAAGAGGTAAGAGACTCAAAGTTTATCCACTGAGAGGATACACTGTACAGGAGAGGGGCAATCCATCTTTGGCATGAGTCCCATTTACCACTGCTCCACTGTAGACAAACTACTTTTTAATTCATGAAAACATGCTGTAGACCATGTAAAAAGGTGCCTGAAAATGCCTTGCACTCATAACGGCGCTGGCATTGCCCACAAAGAGCTGGTCACGGTCAGACACTCGACTGTAAGGAGCCAGTAAACTTAGATCAATTATTTAGTTTCTTGTATGCTTTGCCTCACACAACACTGTTACACTGCGACATAAATGGGGCTCCAAAATACACAATGAGTAGGACAAGAGTTGACCTAAGAGGCAGAAAAACAAATTCATTTTTCAGTCTATAGCATAAGCAGTTTTTATTTTTAAAAAGGAAAAATGCTGGGTCATGGCACCATTCTCCGCTGTTGATATGATGTTGTGACAGAATGTACTTGCGAGGTCATGCTAGTGGCTTGGTCTTTGTCATAGTGGAAAGGTTGCGTAAACAAATATTTATTATTAGACCGAACATGAGTCTGGGATAATCTAGAAAAACTCTTCTGAATATCTTCTGATATTCAAACATTACATCAACTATTTGCAGGTTCTCTGAGCCACCCACTTTTTAAAAGCCCAAGGATATAAAACAGACAACCCAGTAGATCTATCTCATTTTACCACAGCAAATCAAACAGGCTCTGTGAAACTCTGGTACACTATGTACAAGAAGTTGGCACATACATCACCGGCTTAAACAATACAGTCATGCCAGAGCACATAACTGTCCTCGATTATCAACCTCCCTCGCCTCTGGTAAGCACAAGCTTGCAACGTTGCAACACTGCAGCAGTGTGCTATCTTGGCTAGTTATAAACAGAAAGAGTGACAAGCTTTCATTAAAGTGTCTAAAGTCAAATGTTATTCTTAGCCTTGAGGAATAGTGTAACCATGTCAGCTCACAAGGCTGGAAGAGAATGAAGCTCCATCACAGAATTGCACGTAATCCTCCCAAAAACACACTTACAAAAGAACTATGCCAAGTGCTACCTTCATTACCAGCCAAATTCCTGTGGACAAATGCTATTATAAAACTCCACTTTGATTCACAGTTTTGATTAAGGGCTATAAATCAGGGAGTACAAACACGATCCTGAAGAAAGGGGATAGGCTTGCATAAAAAAACCCCACTCAAAACATGGCAAATTATAGACTGCTAAGTGTACATGACATGGGTTTACTGCATCTTCATGTAAGCCTTTAAATAAAGGTTCTGATTATGTGCAGGGTATGTCTGTAATGCTCATGGGATATTCATGCACATGTTTAATGCATCAGGTGGGCCCTACATTATCATTACGTATGGAATGCAATAGAATCATCATTGATGCATCCTCTGAACTACTTCCCGATCCTTTTAGATTTTTGATTTTAGAGTCTTTCAGCATTTTGAACACATGGGCTTTTAAAGCATTCAGTGGCTCTTCTCCAAGCCTTTTTTGTTCTTCAACATTCACTCTGCTAGTACAGACATGCCTTATTCAAATGAGAGCTATGCTTTTCTAAAATCCAAACTCTTGAAGATAAAGCAGTAATATATGATTTTGTTTCTCTTATTGCTTGAAGATCACCTATTAGACCCAGGATAAAATGAAATTTAGACTGCCCTTTCTCCTAGCCATGTATGAGCAGCCCCAAGGCTATGTTAGAATGACTGCTGGCCTGCTGTCTCTGGCAGCAGGACACATCGCTCTGGACAGCTCTGGGCCAAGCCAGTCACAATTCAATTCCCCTATTCATTCATCAAGCACTTGGGGTCAGCACACAGACTGGGCCAAAGGCTTCGCACTCCTGCTGAGTCCTACTTAACCTCCATCATTAAAAAGCATTATTCTCGAACTTGACCAGCCACTGCCAGACATTCTTGGCTCTTTTTGTACACAGAGAAGGAGTCAGTATTTATGAATGTGGTTATAAGGTGAAAAGAGAGCCCATTTAAGACACTTGCATGGCACGTTTCATTATGCCAGTGAGATACTGTAGAAAATATGAATAATATGAGCCCCTGAATAACACTAAGGATTCCAGATAAAATGCTTGACTACCACGCTAGATAATGTCGTTATAGCTAATAGAAACTAAGGAATTGGAAACAACTATGACAACTAGAATGCATTTCCACAAGAAAATGTGAAGTGTGATTAATGGTTACTGTGGTAACTGTGGTTGCTGCTAAGGCGTTGCTGGGTGGTTACTATGGTTTCACAGGTGAGCTTCCTCTCTTACCAGCCCATTTGTAGTCAAGGATGGCTGAAAACAGGTGGAGAGAAATGCACGCACCAAAAAACAGATGAGAAATAAAAACGTATGTGGCTGCGAAAGAAAAAGTCCATTTGAGCAAAAATATCTGGTTCACTTAAACTCTTAAACCAATGCACTTTTGACTTATTCCAGTCATGGGGCTTGTCTCTCCTAATGACATGTGTTTAGTGGCTGATCAGGCTCAGCCTAGCTCACAGAGTGAGATGACGTCACAATGGCCGAACATTTCATTGTGTCTATGGGGGAAATTATTGATTTTAAATTATTAATACTCAGCTGAAGCAATCACACTAAATACGCCATGTTAGGTTGACTACATGACAATAAAAACATTTAAAATTCTAACAGTGCTGCCTTTCACAGGCATACAAAATAACTTCCATTTGAAATTAATAACACATTCCAAGTTCAGGTATTCTGAGCTATTCAATACAATTTTTTTATTACATTGCATGGGATCTTTGCTAAAAACCTGTTTTATAATTTGTTTTACAATCTTCACACCTAGCAACAGTTGCTATGAAATAATGCATTTGTGGGACAAGCATGGAAAGATAAACGGGATGGAAATATAAAAATTATTAGGCTGCAGTAAATTCAAACTTACAAAATGATGTAAATAAATTTGGCAGACTGCTGAATAGGATTCAAATCTATCTTACCTCATTGTGTATAGCAGGGTACCATTATCCACCAATCGCAGGAGTTTGTTAGGTGTGGTCATGTTGTGTGCAACTGACTTTTTCCCATTATGGAAAAAGGTGTCTGGAGTCCAGATCTTGCTGGCCAGCAGGTTGTTGAGGGGTAGAACCTGCATGGGCCCATCGAACTTCAGCCTCTCATCTCGCCAGCTCTGCCGGAAGAATACATCAATTGTGTACTCCTGGAGAAAAGATAAAGAATGAGTCAGAGATTCTCTGCTAGCCTGTTTAAGAAAAACAAACACAACTTCACCTCAGAGTTCTCTTTACTTGTCTGATCTAATGTCCTCTAACTGAGACTGCCTTCAGCAGCATGAGAAACTCATGCCCAATCTTAGCATGCGAGTCAGGAGCAAAGCACGCTCTTACGTACTAGTCTGTCCTTGCACCAAACCTATTCTCTAAAATGGCTGGCCTTGATAGGCTGAGATGCCTTCTCGGCTTTCCACTTCAATAATTCATTGCACTTTTTCTACTCTAAGCAGAGAAGCAGTCTAGATGGTGTGGGATCCTTAAGGCAGTCTTCCAAAGTTTATACTTGTATGATTGCGTTTACTCAGATGTCGCTGGGGGCATAAAACAAATCTTTTTTCCCCCTGCCCAAGAGTAATCTCTCTGACCATATTGCCTATGTAGAAAGAGGGACACTGACCTTGATAACCTTTAATAAGGGGAGAAGAGGGCTTGTCTGGCAATCAATGCAACCTTTCTGATTTCTTTGCTTTGTGCTTTAGAGGCTTACATGCTTCTCTACCACTTTTAGGACCAAATTAAAATCTCATCAGCTTTCAGATTTGTATTCCTCTTTGTCATAAAGGCCTGTTATAATATTTGGGGGTGGCACAAGTAGTTATTAGTTTAAACATCTATGTATTTGCATTATAGTATATGTTCAGAGCTGCATTCATCCAGGAGGAAATTACACACTACAGCTTTCATCCTATGAGGCAGCAAACTAAAACTCTAGGCATTTTCTTCCACTCCCACCAGAGTACCAGTTGAGTGTTATGAGGCTTTTGTCACGCTTCAAAAGGTTCAATTTGCTGGAAAGATACTTGGGAAGCAACAGAAGGAAAGCTGTGTTGCCCAGTCAATCAGAAATGCCAAGAAGTTCTGACATTGTGGCAGAAAACAAGCAATAAGAAAAACAGCAAATTCATTACAAAAGAATTGTAATTTTTTGTGCTAAAATAGAGGCCAAAAGGAAACACATAGCAGAAACACTGAAAATCATACTGTTTTTTTCGGTTGTTTGTTTTCAATAAACAAACGTTTCAGTGAATTCTGCTTAAATGAATGAAGGTATATTTCAGACTTTCAGAACTTCAAGCTGAAGTTGGTCCCACAATACAACTCTTTATGATATTTATGACTGGATAAAGCATGCAAGAGAACTGATGAAGAAAGCAAGAGCCAATATGCTAAGCGATATTATCAATATCAAATAAACTACAATATCAGAAGCAAAAGCCAATTTCAGATTCTTAACAACTGTATGCTTCTATGAATTTCATGTTTAGAAATACTCAATACAGCAATTCTCTTGCAATAGACAGGGTTTGATAAGT
This sequence comes from Brycinus macrolepidotus, assembly GCA_037974445.1. Lineage (NCBI taxonomy): Eukaryota > Metazoa > Chordata > Actinopteri > Characiformes > Alestidae > Brycinus > Brycinus macrolepidotus. The sequence goes on along the minus strand of JBBPCZ010000023.1, from coordinate 896,850 downwards.
CATCCAGCACATGTCTTATTGTTTACAAATTGGTTATGTTTCCTCTTTGTACATTCTCCTTCAGTTATGCACACAAACAAAACCAGGAGCCCATTCTGACACAGTGAATGGAATTCTTTTATTCTAAACAAGTGTCATAAATGCACAGGTTATTTATTGTGTGCGCCATTGTTCTGCTTTGGGTCTGCTGGCCTCCAATCAAGCTTAACACAAAAAATATAACCCCAAGCTGGCCACTTTACTCACGGGAAGGTCTCTGATCTTGTCTTAAAGGCACCAGGAGGATAAGGGTTTATCTCTGTTTACCTCAAGTGATGGACATGAGGGTTTGGCCAATAGAAATATGTCACATAACCACATCAGGATTTTTTGTTTTAACTGGAATTTATTTTTTAACGACAATAACAAAAAAATATTTAAATGGCCTAATTGAATACAAACAATGGAGTTCATAATAGCATAATATTAAGGATCATGTCAATAGGTTCAAGGCCACAAAAAAGAGATAAGAAAAATATTCTAACAGATGGTCAATTAAAAGGCATCTATAGTTATTAGTGGTTTAGCTTTTAAAATTCCATGTTGGATTTGGGTCCATATTTCATGAACAGTATACTTGCTGATGACTATAATTACTGACAAAGTTCACAGATTTGATGAAAATGTGTTTAGATTTATTTTAGGAACCTACTGCAGAACAGAATAAAGAGTACAGCAGAAGCACAAGATTTTACTACAAGACATAAATGTCCCTAAACATTTTTCCCATCACAACACATTACTTTTTCCCAGCATCATTTGCACACACTAATATAAGCAGCACGCTTAAGCATATTTGCAAAGGAGTATATATCTGATCTCTGTTTTAAATGTACTCTGTTTTTAGATTAACTCAAGAAACATCAGAAGCTGTCATGTAGAGTTGTCCTCTCTAGCCTACCAGGCCTTTGAGATTTCAATTTAATGTTGACCTGCATGCCCATATTGCATTTAATTCAAACCAGAAATAATTTAGGCTGGATTCTGAGTATTCATAAAGTAATGGATAATAAAACTAAGATTTATATTCCTTTCTGTTAGTAACATGCTAAAATTGAATAAGTGCTCGCCATCACTATAAAATTCTTCTGTCTATTCCATCATCCCTTTTTACGCGGAAATTGTCACCCACAGCTTTGTGTGGCTTCTCTCAAAGCTCAGCCATGCGAAAGCAAACACAGTACAAAGCACCTCCGAGCTAGTCTGTACGTCAATGAACAGGCCATAGAACTATAGAAAGCACTTCTCCGTTCTGTAAGATATATATCTATGCTTAAATCTCCTTGTATTTCATTATGTTCAAAGACTCAGAATCACCCAAAAAGAGAAGAAAAACTAGCCAATGTAAACAGAAAGGAAAGCTACTGTGAGACAGGCGGCCTTTGTTCTAATGTGAATTTTACAGTAATTTCTCCACTAATTGTAAAATTTTAAAGCCTGGTGTTCCGGGGTTCTCCTTCTCCACTAGTTTAATTGCATTTATCGTCTTACTGTTCCATCTATTCCCACAACCCTACACTTTTAAGAATTTAGCTGATCCCTTTTACGTCATTCATCTTTGTTAATTATAGCACATGGAAAGTGTTAATTATGAAGAAGATAGCTCAGTGGAAACACCAAAGGACTGCTGGAAAAAAAAAAAGAGAATAAATGTAGCAGTAGACAGAAGCAATGTTTGCCAGGACCTGTGAATCGTTCATTGACCTTGAGTGCAATGATAGTGGAGTTCAGTTTCTGATACATGAAAACTAAACTCTACCACATTCAACAAAATCTTCTTACTTTAACCAACACATAATCTTTACAACCATATTCTGCACCCCAATCACATCTATCCGCAGGCACATGCTTCCATCAGTGCATCAAATCAAGAATAAATGGATAAGAAACAGTGGCTTGGAGCCACTGACTGGACTGAGAATTCCTCATCTTTGAATAGTAAAGCATACAAGCTACGGCTCATTAAGTGAGATCCAGCAAATGACGCCAAAAAGGGATTCATTTAAAGATCAAAACTAATGCACAAATGCCTGCAGGATGCATGTGTGCCTGAGCGGACTGGGTAGTACCCGGACACAGCTGCCTCAGACAGTGCGGCGACGAAAGGCTCTTTGAAGATGGCAACTCTCCATGCCCCTGAAGACATAGCTGCTGTGCTCATCATCACTTCATCACAATAAAATTCCATTCTTATGACTGCTCCTTCCAGGGAGCAGGGTTTGGCTGGTCAAGTGCACCTCAAGGCCCAAATTGTATTTAGTGCCAAAAACATGTTTCTACATAGTTTTCCATTCAAAATGAATGTTTTCCAAACTATGTTTTCAACTATATTTTTTCATTTTACAAATTCTTTTTTCAGTCACCTGAAACATGAAAAAACAACTTTCAGGTCTATTGGCTTTAACATCAACACTCAATACAGCCTGGTTGTTGTCACAGCCACATAGCCAAATAATGTTGTTAACACATAAATTCCCTACCATGGCAAGTCACATGAAATTTACAACAAATTTGGTACTGGAAGAAAGTTTCTATGAAGGCAGGGCCCAGGACGCATGCTTTCAAGTGCCAATGTGCCACTAAGCAAATCCCATTGAAATGAATAGGTGCTAATGTTAATGACTCTCTCTAGGGCCTATAATGCCTCCCTGATTCCATCATCCCTCTTGCTGTGTTAATTATCACACACAGCTTTGTGCTGCCTTGCTCAAAGCTAACCATGTGAAAAGGAAAACGCAACTTGAGAGCAAGGAATGGAGCAAGAATGCTTGGGGCTTTCCCCAGTCTCTGCCCTCATGGAGCGCTTGGCTTCAACCTAGTTCCACAAGAGCCTGCGGTATGGGTACTGAAGAAGGGTAGGCTGCACTGTGCTGACTCTAAGTTCCCATTCATTCTTCTGTTCCTGAAGATAGTATGGGAGGAAAAGCCCTAGTCAGCAAATTACCAAGGCCTTTTTAAGTGGAAGGTGAGTGTTCAAGCACTGCATTAAGCAAAATACTATGCCGTGAGATTTGTCTACCACTGGCAGAAAGGGGGTCGATTTGGGTTGATGGCTAAGTGAGAATGGAGTTTTAGCTTATGTCCCCGTCAAAGCCTGCTGTGCTAAGAGGTAAATGTGATCACTTGAACTCATCTTGAAAGGAGCGAAAGGCAAAAAGGCACTCCACTTCCTAAAAAAGAGGTGTACACAGAGGAATTCCAGAAAGATTTTAAAGACTCAATCAATGTCAGACTGTTTGTATGTCAGGGCCTGATTTTAATGTTTAATTCCATGTGAGAATTTGATGTTTGCACAAATGCTCAGAGCTTCAGTCCAAACGGGCTCTGCTGTCAGAGAATGAAGACCGGAGTTCGTCTGCTATGCAGATGAACTTCTAAACATAGTCGAGAAACATGACAATGAATTATACAGTGTGCTTGATTTTGCAGAGAATATAATGCAATACATGAATACATGCTTTCCCCCCTACTTTATGTAACATAGAAGTCTCCGTTCTTAATTGCATCTACTAGGAATTAAAGCATCCCAGAATTTTCCACTAACAAAATAATAGTGGATTCCCTCAGGTGTCAATGTGGTCTGCTGTAACTAAAGTCTGGACCACTGTAGTGTTACACAATTAATTAAAAAGTAGCATCATCATTCTACCATTTAATTTGCTCACTCAAGACTTCTGATTAATGCGCCACATATGTTTTTTTCCCAAGGAATAGCAACTGGCATTAAATCCTAACTGACTGGCCAACCTGGATTTCTTTATCTTTGTGTTGTGACAGATCAAAACTGCAGCATGGCACATCTGAGCAAAAAGAAAAAAACAGCGTAAGTTAAGCGTGGTCACTTTGGGTTCGTGTCTAATTGAAGGAGTTTTCAATGCCTTTTGCCCGCACAGCGATAGAGGATGAACCCCACGCTCTGAGCTTGCTAGCCCGTTTCTCAGAGCTGTGAAGTCAGCCACATCACAGGGCTTATCTGCAGGGCACAGGCTGTACAAGGCTGTCTGACACAAGCCGGGTGCAACGGCAACAAATAGGATGCAAACTACTGCGCAAATTGTGCTCGAAAGAAGTCACTCACCTAAAATGCACTTAGATGTTCACAAGGCGTGTTGCACGCGCGCACACATACACACACACACACACACACACACACACACACACACACACACACACACACACAAATATATGCAGACACACACACTGTTGCTCGGAAATTAAGCGCAGATGAAAGGCAAGCAGCTGAGAGTGTTTTGAGCTCTGTTCTATGAGAAGCACAGTGGCCGACGAAGTGATCAAACTAATGATCTGTTTAATTTGCCCCTAGTTGGAGAACCTCTTAAGCTTTTTTTAGATTTTTTTGGTACAACAGACATGAACAAAAACTCATAATGATGTGAAATCTTTGCAATGTTTAGCAACATATTCAGTGTTATGTCTGAATTTGAACATCCACTAGTAGAATAGCTGCATTGCATGCAAACATTTTTACACTACATGGTTTTTGTCAGATTGCACAGCAATGTCAATGTGTGAGCTGTTTGTTCCACAAGGAGTGGAAACTCTCCCAGCAAACAGCTCTCCAAGATTAGTTATAGGAGGCCAATACCAGGATTGCAATCTGTGTCTCCTAAGTTCTTGCTGCTACCTAAGATTGTTGCAGTGCTAAAATGCCATGAGCTGTAGTAGAGAGCTTTCCATCAAACTTGCTGTGCGGAACATGGCCCACAGTGCTGTGGTGACTGGGAAGACAGGGCCCAAATCAAGTGTTCTTGGACTCCTGCTCTCAACTCCTTCTCCTATTAAGCCTAACTACTGTTAATAGTGATGTCAGTAATGCAGTTAAAGTTACAGCCCATATCCCCTTTACCATCCCTACTTTCCAAGTGAACCAAACCATGATGAGAGAGTGCTATACTAGTCTTAGTATTGGGCATTATTATTATTATTATTATTATTATTATTATTATTATTATTATTATTATTATTATTATTAGGCTCATGAACTTGTGATTCTCCAAGTACTGCCATTCTAAGCTACTAGAATATCCTGCAAACCTGACACAGCTTGTATGGATTGAATAATTCTGCTCTTTTTTTAAGAGGAATGTTATGTATGTTACGTAATGTATAAAATGTTCATTATCCATCAATCTTTCTAAAATTAAAAATCAATATTGCTGCATGACATAAATATCAGTACATTGGTATAAGTGATATATCATCTAGACCAAGCTAGCCTTTTGAGGGAACATGAAAAAGTGACAATCATTTGGTCTTATTTTTCTGTACAGCTGAGCTTCACATCTGTACCACATTTTGATTAACCAAGTAGGCATGATAATGGGGGTGGTTAGGAACAAACAACATGGATTCAAACAGGGGCCTCATCACCCTGATTACTGATTATATTCAGATTACCTACTTCTGCTATGTGAGGACAGGCAAACCTCAGCAGGTGTAGCGGCCATAATCACACTCCATAACAAAGAGAATTAACAGAATGAAAGACTTTGAAATCTCTAATCTTTCTATTCACAGATGAGAGAAGCAAACTGAGGACTGCGTAATGGGAACAAATGAGGTTGTTTGTTGTTTCTCCAAGTCTTCTCCCCACAGTTTTCTTGCTTTCTCACATTTTCAATCCTTTTTGCATTCTCTGTCCTCTCAGCACTTTTGCATCAACATCTTCTATCTCTTTGCTGGAAATATGACCCATCAATGTGTGATTTGCGGCCAGTCATCTCTGTGCTGCCACTGCACTTGTGGCTTTCAGGATTTAGGCTGTCAGGCAAAATAGATTTGGCAAAAGTTTTTTTCCAGGCCAACATGTCCGGAAGCATTACCAGAAATATCTTGTTAAAAGCAATAAGACTTCCATAACAACATCACATAGTACATGAGGACAGCTGAGTTTACCATGATTTTAGAGTGAAAAGCTCATATATAAAAGTCATGTCCATTTTTGAGTAATATGTGAGTTTTGCAATTTTCTAAGTAGGTAATGATGCTTCTTTGCTTAATAAAAGATTGTATCGATGAGAGTCTAAACATCTTTTCTGAGTTCTGTACTAGAACTGGCCAATGGTTTACAAAGCTAACATTTCATCATTACATTTTACTGACTTAAACATTCACGTAAGTTGCTTATCGACCAAAGGAGTGACCCTGCTTAAAAATAGCATTATTTGACTAGGAAATATAATGGGTATTATATATTTTAAACTGACCACAGGTTGCCAGCACAATAGTAGAAATTTGCCTTTGTCTGTGGATTCAGTGCATGATAGACTAAAGGCTGCTAACTAGTTTTGCTTTGCATGAGTCAGATCAGCTGGATAACATAAAAATCACACAAGAGGCTCATAATGAAAGACATGATTTCCACAGATTGCCAATGTGGATCATGCATCCTTAGGCCGATCATAAAAGGAATAGATGACATTCATATTTCATGCAGCACTTGCATTAAATAACTGATTTCAACAGGAAACTATGTCCCACTGCAACCAACTAGCTCTTCTGAAAGCTGCCGACTTCTACTAGCTTATGATTAATATTGATTATGTGACATGTCAAATTTAGTCCTTTGAGTCCACCACATGGCTTGGATCTGAGGCAGACTCGTCTCATTTTAAGGATAAGTTATGCAGCCCACAGTTTATTATGTCTCGCCGCCTCACTGCAGTTATACTGAAGTAAATGACAAAGCCTTGTGGCCCACCTCATAGTAGATTTGTTTTTTAAGCTTCAGAATTCACAGGTGATTTTAGTTTGCATGAGTATTGTATCATGGTGGATCATAATTGAAACTGCAGTTTGCTAACCAACATAAATGGTTTATCTTTTCCAACTCATATTAAAGATCATTAGCGCTGTACTGTGTAACAGAGGTAAACATGCATTAGAAGATGGAGAAAAATGCCCTTTTTGAGGGAGGCTTGGGAAGTCAAGGTCTTAAGTTACCTTGCAATTACACAGCGTGGATTTGTGGGGGTCAGCATAACAACTTGTAGCTATGGTAACACAATGCTGCCTCTCACACATGCCATCTATTAAGGATGCAAATTGTCCTCAACAAGACTTTGCCTGTTGACGGTTTAACACTTACTATCGCCCATAAATGTGAGTTAGTCATAATATGACAAGAAAGGGAAACTAAAACAAGCCAAAAAAGGAGGAATACTATTGTGAGTAAATTATAGATCCTATGCTCTGAAGGACATGTTTTGGGAAGGACCTTGGCAACAATGGCTGTAATTCTCCCATAATCTGCCTTCAACCTTTCCTCATTTCGTAATTCTTGCTGCAGAAAGACTAATTTGGTTTCTGTGTCCCCAGTAGCAAGGACATGTTGTGATTGATGTGAACATCCAATGCTTACCCACCAACAAAGAACACAACAAAAAACTGGTTCTGGTTTGTTTGAGTAGAAGTCTCTTAAGTCTCTCTGGCTGTCAGCAGTTTATGAGACCTCACCTGGCAATGTAAAATGCAATCTTGTCCCTAAACAGTGGCAAGTGGAGGGTAAGTGGTGAGATGCAGAAAGATGCCAAATGGTCACAATCAGAAGAAGGGAGGGTTATAGTTACCCTCACAGTATTAAAAACGATCCTCATTAGGCTTCAATCTGTTGTCTTCTAGAAAAACTAGAAGACAACAGATTGAAACTTTGTCCTTTTCTGCTGAACTGTCTACAGAGAGGAGCAATTTTTCAATTGAAATAAAAGATGTACACTATAATCAAGTAAAGTCCAGAGAAGTAAATAGAAAGAACCTGAGGAAAAACCTTTTTTGCAATAAAAACTGTTAAACAGACAAGTTCTGGCCCAGCAGATATTGGAGCTACCAATGCCAGCGGTATCTTTGCACAACAGTGCATTTTTTAAACGAGCAGAGAACTTCCCAGGCCTTTGGGGCAAGCTCCTGACTAACTTCCATCCTCGCTGCCATCCTCAACATGCACGAGGCTCAACACAGCACCTGGGGCAGATTAGACTGGCCTCAATTTCAACACGCCCAGCTCGTCAGACAAAGCCCACGAGGGAGTGTTTGTGTGTGTGTGTGTGTGTGTTGGTGGATAGGGACGGGGTTTGTTTTTTTTGGTAGCGATAGTGTGGACAACTGAACAAATGAGACAAAAATGACACAATCTTTCAAGATTGGTAGAGAAAGAAACAAATTGAGGACTGAAGGTGAGGGGGCAAATGATCAAAGGAATAAAACAAAGGAAAGCAGGACAGAAATTCAGTAAGTGTGTGAAAAATTAAAAGATGAAAAAGGAACAGGACACAGCAGGATGCTTGCATGTTGTGCACATAACTGGTTTAAAGTTTAAATGCGTATATACAAAGACAAATACAAAATGCCTCAATGCAAAACAAATACACACACACAATCAGAGTTATTGCTGATGGAGTGGAATTACACTCCTGCAGATTATTCTGGAGGGAAACCATTTAATTTATTAAGACCACCACCAAGGACATTGCACTTTTTCTCTATTCTCCTGAGCTTATTAAAAGCTCCTTCACGGTGCCTTTTAAACCATGAACCCCACAAGAACTGCACTATTAGTAGGAACTATTTACAAGTTGTGTGACTGATAAACTAAATGTTAATTTCAGAAGCGCTAACAGTCCATATTGTGGTCATATCACAACACATTTTGTGCTGTCCTTACTTACATGTAAACTTTTTGGGGCCATATGTATGTATGGGAGACAAAGACAAGAGAGACAAGAGAGACAAAGAACTAGACAAAAAGACAAATACGATAAAGATTCAAGATTCAAGATTCAAGATTCTTTATTTGTCACATGCATAGTCATACAAGTACAACACACAGTGAAAT
>JBBPCZ010000023.1:869750-887444 GCA_037974445.1 Brycinus macrolepidotus | reverse complement strand
TAAATAAATAAAAAACTAAAAAAGAGCACAGTCTGTGCGGAGCAGTCAGGAAGGCGTCTGGACGTGGCCGCGCCATCATTACTTAAGTTCACCACCCCTAATGCTTCAGAAATAATTTACAACCAGCAGCTGCCCTGACAGCATCATAAAGTGAGAAGTACTCCTCTCCTCAACAATACGCCCAAAATAATCAGTAATTGAACTCATCACTTCAATTTCCTACACTTTACCAGCCATTCTGACCTTGTTCCACTTAAAGCTTCTTCCCTCTATTTCTTCCAATATAAAACAATGTCAGGCCTCCACAAAGCTATGCTTTCAGTCTCAATGATGTCATGGTACTAATGCTGGGCCTGGGGGTGGGGTTGATTCTGCTGGAGTTCCAGGAACACTGGGGGCAAAATATACAGCTGTTCAAATACATCTGTAATCTAGCTACCTTTAGAGAACACTCCTGCAATGCCCTGACTGTAGAGAACACTACTGAAATGCCCTGACTGCATACTGTCCTCACAGTAACCAGTATTGCATAATGTCATGCTAATTGGTTCCTTTTACCAGGCATTATAATGGCACTGCTGTATTTTTGGAGAGGTAATTAATAAATCATATCTGGAAACTTACTGTACAAAACTCAAATAATGATTATGTTAATGTTAACTGAGCTAATTATGCTTTGTAACTCAAGTATCATTTTACGCTCCATATAATGCAAAAGACTATACTGTTTTCTTCTCAGTATTAGGAAATTAGGTCTTATACAGAATATAAAGTGCTGCCACGTGGCTAGTGTGATTCATCTTGCGTGTCAGAGCCAATTGTGTGTATGATTAAGACGCATGCATTTCTTCCATGCTGCCTCTCTACCAATTACCTTCTATCTTAAATGAGCCTATAATAAAACGCTCATGCGTTCACTGGGACGGACAGAAGAAAGGCTCAGCACTGCATCTTCCTCTGCGCCCCATTTGACAAGTGAATTTGCACGATTTCAATTCAAGGGCAAAGGAAACATCTCATTTTTCTCAAATTGAACATTTAGTTTTTTTCCAATGCCTCTAAGCAAAGCCAGGACTGAAAAAAAATCTGGTTTGAAATGCAGAAAGTCTTGCTTAACATGTGTTAAGAAATTAATAGTAACAACAATTTTACAAATTCCTCAGGTAGGATGTTTATTTAAGTGACAGAAAACACTTACCATGTCTGTGTCAGACACTGGTCCAAAACTGGTGACATAGATGTTGGTTCGAACTTCCGTTACACTCTCTGATTAGACAAAAAAGAGAAAAAAGGGTGTGGGTAAAAGACGTAAAAGAAGACATCATACTATTAGATTTGTATCCATACATAAAGCCCATGATTCGATTTGATTCATGATACATGACTCACAAGTAGATACTCTCACAATATTTTGATCAAAATTTGAATGAAGGAAAAAGATGACTGTATTTAGTTGTGGCATTGTGGAAGGAGTGTAGAGTGTGACGTGAACATACTGGAGTGAGTTGTTAATTGGTGCTGGTCGTTTGCAAACCTTGTGTGTTCAAGCAATCAGTGTATTAAGCATCAGAGGCCATAGTTAATAGAAAGCTCACTCTTCATTATGCATTATCACATGTCCACAATGTCCATGATATCATGATTTTTCAATGCATTGTTACACCCCTACATACTATCAACAAAAAATTAAGATAAATTAAACTTTCATCATTGCAGTCTAAACAACGAAAGCTGAAATTCTAAATAACATCCCTAATAAATGAGTAGGTTGCTACTACAGCAGCAGACAATTCCACAGCTAATGAAAAAAAGGAAATAAGAAAAAAAGGGCAAATGTCTTTACCATCAGATGCTTTTACAATCATCTGGCATCATCTGACATGATCTTTACCAGGGATAGGTCATAATTTTCAAATATTTGAATAGTGCTTAAATTACACACACACACACACACACACACACACACATATATATATATATATATATTTATATATATATGAAGAAAAGATTTTTGCGACTATCATTTTGTGGAGGTAAGGCAATTTCCATTTGTTGGAGACAAGGCATTACTATTGGCAGAAGGTTGAGGTAATGCAGGTAAAAGCTGATTGGCAACCACTATTAAACAACAAAAGAAAAAGAAAAAAGACAAAAAAAGGTTTGATTCTCTCTCTCCTTCTCTCATTCCTAATGAATACTTCTCAGTGATTATCAAGTAATGTTTTTGCTTGAAATGCTCATCCCTAATAAAATGCATCACAGGCAGTGCCTGAGAATGCTGGAAACAAATCAAAAAACAAACCTCTTCTGAAAACTGCTCCAAGTTAGAATAGAGTTCAAGGAAACCACATCGGTGGAGATGACAAGCTTACAACAAAGCTACACTTGATGAACTATCCATAATTTGAAAAGCAGCTTTCATCCTCTTGAGTATGGAAACAAACATAAAAGAAAAGATGGTACAAGGTTTCAAATTACCAAATTAAGGTATAACTGATTTACTAGTTGGTAGAAAGAAAACAGCCGTATAGGACAGGGTGATATGGGAATAATTTGCAGGGGTCAGTAGGAGCCAGGAGCACAGTGTGGGGTTGTGTGCCAGGATGGCTGGTACACTTCAGTTGATAGAAACTCTCCAGTATGCTGTAATAGAGCACACCGCTTGATGCTCCATTATAACACAGCCCATTTATTAAAAAAGGCAGCTTAATTCCTGTTCCCAGGGTAGGCACAAGACACCTATGAACTAGGACGTCTCATGTAAGCGAGAGGGAGGAAAAGAGAGAGTGAGATAGATAGATAGATAGATAGATAGAGAGAGAGAGAGAGAGAGAGAGAGAGAGAGAGAGATTCTATACTACAAATACTGCCATTTAACCTGAAGTCACTGATGTCATTGGTCTTCAATTCTAGGTACTCATTTTCAATTCTCAAATAGCAGTCGGCATCTCAAGTAATCAGAATGCATGAGAAACTCTTTTGTGCCTGTCAAAAGATTGTGACTTATCACACCAACAGGCAAAGCCGAGTTCCTCTCCATCTTTATCAGAGAGCTGTAATGTGGCAGTCTTCTGGGGCTCCTTAGGCTTTAGGAGTTGTAAGTGATCTCAAGAGAGCGTCACTTTGTGCCGCTTTGTGGCACTTTTTTCTTTTCCTCAATATTGATAAACATCACTGCACCAGAAGAAGATGAGTAACTACACTGTTCCATGAAGCAATCTGCTACAGATCTGAAAGAAAAGTAATTGTAAGGGGCTGTGAGCGAAACAGTGCCAGTACTAAGAGATGAGGCAATAACAGAAGAACTATGTGGGGGTCACAAGATGCCAGGTATCCAATACACAGCTGTGTCATTACCTAAATTCATCACTTTTCTACTATGAGGCCAATAAGTGGACACTGGGGGGAGTGCATTAAGGGAAAGAAGAACACAAATCTATGGTTCACCTCCAAGACCAGGGCGCAGCCTGTTGTCGTAGCCATCCAGCAAGCGGTCCAGAATTCGGGTGAAAATAGTGATGTTGTCTTTGCTGTCATCAGGAAGTGGCTCCCGGTGTCCAGCGACAGCCCTGTTGAGAGGGAGGGAGAGTGTGACAGGAAGTAGAAGTTAGAGGGTAAGACAAGCTAAGTGCATCAGAAAGGACCAAAGGGAAGGTAAGTTAAGACAAAGCAATACATGAGGGAAGGAACTGGAAGACAAACCGATAGGGCACAATGAATGATATGAAAGGGATGGAGTGGGCATGATAGTTTGATTTTGGTCAGCATCTGTGATCTTTTATACTTTGAATGTTTTCTGCTGTTGCCACTCCTCATGTGGGGGCTCCAGGAGTTAGGAATCACTTTGTCAGTAAATAAAAACTTTGTCAGTAAATAAAAAGCTGACAAGAAGCAAACAATCAAAGTTATCTCGGACTACTACAACATTCTCTAATCTCCCAACCTCTCCATACATCCAATTTCCTGTTTTTGAAAACCAGGCAGCACTCATCCAGCATAAGCTTCCTTTGCTGCTTTAAGCTAGTGTGGAGTTCTCAGGGGGTAATTTAAGTCTCTCTCAATTAATGCTCGAAAGAGCTGTCCATTTGTGATTGAGACACAAACAGGTCAGGGTTTAATTTGAGGTGCAGCCCAGCAACGCACCAGATATACACAAAAGTTGACGGGTAAGGGAGAGAGTGAGAAAAATGATACAACTAATGGAAGTCCAAGAGGATTAGTGAGCCCTGTCAGAATGTTGAATACCCCTCACGGAATTCTCACTGTAGGATTTTTCTGCATAATATCCCATGAGTTGAAAACGGGGTCTTGAATATGCAGTCAACCTTGCGCTCCTTAATTACCTTAAATATTCAGCGCAATTATCTCTGGCTGAGGCCGTGATTCCCCAGCGAACAATGTGCCGGTGCAGTAGAGGGCGTGAATGACAGAGAGCTGACAACATAATGAGCATCTTCCTCAATCAAACCAAGGGCTTTACTAGCCCTGACCTTACACCGGTTGAATGCTGACCTTTATCAGTGTTGGAGTTTCTTGCAACATGGTTAAATACTGTTCTAGTTATATATGAAGACTTCTTCTTTGGGCCCTAGACATAAATACATGTAAGCTGTTTTAGCTCAGAGTTGGCTGGCTCAAAGATCTGAAGTAAAAGGCAGGTAAGTCACTCTCTAATGTCAGTGTTCATAAACTGTCACAAAACAACAGCTTGAGTTGCAGTGTCAGAAAAATCGAGGAAACCCAGACAAGACAAGGCTCTTTGTCTTATCATGACAGAGGTTCTTGCACTACTTCCTCCTAAATAGAAAAGAATATTGAGGTTCTTCCTGGCCAATGACCTCAATAACCTGCCCATCAGGTGGACATTTCTTTTGAAAATAAATCTGGGCTGACGGAAGCCTCCTCATGGCACCTGATTGGAGAGGGTGTGGTATAAGAGAAATTAGCCAGGGCAATCCTAGCTATGGAGGGAGGTGACATTTCAAAAGCTGATGATTTCCACGGCATGCCATATTTACCAGGCACTGTTCATTTATTTATCACAGAGAAGGGACAATTAAGCACAAGATGAGAACTGTCTTTCCGGCAGTGAGGAAAGGTGCTAAGTCAAGGGCCAGCCTGATCGATACACTCTTAATTATCCAGCAATTTGTTGTTCCACAACACAAAATGCATGCAGACATGCCATTAGCAACCTCAATCCCATTTCTTCCCTGTTTCACTTTCTAGCAGTCATTTAATGCCACTCTGCAAAGGAGCACATTCACATTAATATTTAGAAGCAGCCACATATAAGGTCTTCTTCACCCGAGAGGGACAAAGTTGGTGTTATTTAGCTCTTCACAATATGACTGATTTCCTTTGTCTCCTCCTTTTTAGCTACTCACACAGTTTTCTGTGTTCAAGGGAGATAATGTCCCCAAGAGCAGGAAAAAAACAGAAGAGGTGTGACAGTAGGAACTAATGTTGCTTTGATTGACTAATATAGCACATGACATCCCATACCTCAAAACAGAACAACATTTCCCTATGTCATATTGTTTTTCTCCTTTATCAGCTTCACACTAATGAGTAACTGGTGCTTGTTGAAGGCTCTTGTGTTTTGAAGTGGGCTGCACTATGAACTCAAATGAGACATTTACCAGCTAGAACCCATGAGACTCACCAGGGTCTCCACTGGGATACCATCCACAAACAATCTTGAAAGCAATGTATAACCTCTTTAAGCAGCCCAGGGCAGACTGGAGAAAAGATAAAAGTGAGGAGTCGTGCCTTTTGTGGGATGAGAAAGATGAAGTAGTGAAGGATAACATGAAGGTGTGCTGCCATCCCCTTACCTCCACTGCACAGTTCAAGAAAAAACTAAAATCTTTGAGTAGTTCATCTTTTAGTGCTGCTCTAGTGGTGAAGTTAGTAATTCAACCTATTTAATTCATCAGTCAAAAGAATTTCAAGTTTGTGTTCAAAAGTAGTGTAGGAACCACTTCCATTTGTGCCAAGTGCACACAATCATGTTGACTCAGATTTTTGGTCTCAGGCATTTTTTAGATCTGGGACAAGTGCCACTTTAGACTGGGGACAGTTCAGAGCTTTTAGCCATCACAACCTCTCGTTACATGATTTACCATGTCTGCATGATATTCCAGAAACCAAAATATTGGGCAGCATACATTAAATTATACTGTTCTTAGCAGTATAAGCAAAATGGTAATTGGTCGTTCTCAGGGTTGAGGCAAGAACAACCAAAACAAGTCCTTAAGTTTTAGATGTACCCAAAAATTAGAGGGGAAGTTCACAGAGAAAAAGCATGTTCTCTCTTCCATACTCCACTGTATCACGTATTATGCATGACAGCAGATGGCAAGTTAAAAATAATGTGTGTCATTAGTAGTACATGAATCCTGGGATTCTGAATGTAGTGCAGAGTTCGTTTTGCATTACTGGGATTTCAGCTGACCTTAAATATAGTCTCTTAGTTCCAAATGTACTTTTGATCCTTAAATATAATGAAATACTGTTCGATCTGGAAATGCATTGTTGTGATACATAAAATATAGCCAGATTTCCCTGCATGGAAATAGATCACTGGAAATAGAAATAGGCATTCCACTCCAATCAATATTTGGTACTGACTAAATTTAGCACTGTCCTGTTTGATGCCCTTGAGGACACAGTCAAATGCAAGACACTGCAGGAAACATAACGACTGTTCACTGCTAGACATGAGACATATGTGTCCCCATCTGGTCACATATGAGGTGTGTCCGGCTCTCTCTCAGATTCAGGGCTGGGGTGCCAGGGGACTGTGGGCCCTGGCGGCAGCTGTTTCATCCCTCTTCATTACCACCACATCACCCCACAAATAAAAAATTGACTTTTCCCCCACCGCACGCTCTTCACACCTCTCCTCACAGTCTCTCTGATACCCTTGAATCTTTATCTTTCTCTCTCATTTTTTTCTCATCTCCTTTGTCCTCCTGTGCCCTGTACTTCTATACCTTTTTCTTCATCTCTATGTCGGAGACTTGTAGGGGGACAATGATCCAGAAAGTAACAAACTTTGCAAATGTGATTTCTTGCACATTCGTATACCCTCTCTTCCAACAGAGTGTAGTTGGGCAGAGAAGCAAAGGGCTGAAACTGATTATACTATAATGCATTTGCACAAGTGATCTAAATTTTGTGGTTAGGGCAAGAAGGTCCTGGGTTTGAATCCTGACTGGCCAGCCGGGTGTCCTTTCTGTGTGGAGTTTGAATATTGTCCACATTAGGTACTTCAATTTCCTCCCACAGTCCAAACAGATGCATCTCAGACAAATTAGAGATGCTAAATTGCCCCAGGTATGAATGTGTGTGTGTCTGTTTGTCCGCCCTCTGATTAATTGGTGACCTGGCTGTTTCTCTGCCTTTCATCCTAATACCTTTTGAGACAGGCTCCAGCACTTCCCTGTAACCCGGTTAAGGATCAACATTTCAGATAGTGAATGTATGTCTCTATCAACAAAAAATGACAAAATTATTAAATGCTTTTAACATTAATTACAAATCAAATGGATTATTCATACATGTCAATTTGACATTCTAGCAGATACAGTATACTTTGAACATATACTTTGAACATAAGCAAGCATTTCTACACAAAAATGTTTCAATAAAGTTGTGCAAAAATTACTAATAATCTCTTCAGACCATATGAAATTACCTGCATGTACAACATGTGTACTGTGCCATCCAAAGTTCAAAAAAACAGTCTGCCCATAACTGGGTATTTTTGTAATTAGCATGTCAGCAAATCCCCAACTAAGCCTACTGCCCTGTGCTGTCCTGTCTCATGTCATGCATTAAGCACTTTTCTCAAATCCCAACCTGATCCTTTAGCTTCTGTATCTTGGTGTCATGCCCAGCTCTATCAGTCCCATCAGTGCACTTGCATCTGCTCGCATCTGCCAAATACAGAACTGCCAGGGCTGGCCTTGATATGTGGCGGCCAAGGGATTTAGCTCACAGTGTCAGAGTCCCTTATGATGCTGCTCCAACATGATATCAGTTCTGCTGATGCTAGTCAACAGCTGCTGAAGTTTTGATCTCACTGTGACTACACAATATAGTTTAACAATAAAGTGTTGCCATAAAATAACATGCAGGAAGCAAATGGAAAATGCAGAGTTGGAGATAAATGGAAATGTTATCATGTGATGCAAGCGGTAACATTGTTGTGGCTCAGTAGTAGGCAGTATGGCCAAACATTTACATCACCAGAAAATGAACAGTTCTGAGAACGATTGTGTTCTCTCAACCATTCATTGTGGATTTGGATGTGTGTTTGGGGTTATTATCTTAGCAGCACTAGCAGCAAAACAGCCCCAAAGTATCAATGATTCAGTATCGTATTTTACAGTGAGTATCAGGTGTTTTTCTTTGTATGCAGTCTCTTTTCATCACTAAATGTGGCAATGGTGTGCTTGACAAAACATCACATGATTCCATTTATAGTTCAAGTTCAGGCACTGTATTTTGTGGCTTGCTCCTAGAAAAGGCATGTTTTGCAGAATTCTAAAGAGTCTCTGGTTATGGATGTGGCATGGAGCTAATTTTTTTTATTTGAAAGTTACACTAAACTTTGCAGCCCTGAAACCTTCCTTTTCAATGTTCCTTTTTGAATCTCTTACTATTCTTCTCATTGTATGCGTAGGGCTATATGTTCTTGCCCTTTAGGCGAATTTTCTATTTAAATTTGGTAATTGGTCTTTTTCACGTGGTAATTTCATCTGAATTTTTGTAGCTACTGCTTAATCCGTCCAAAACAGAAAAACAAAAAGAGAAAGAAAAGCCAGAAATCTTCCACAGTAATAAGCAACACTTACTTCGAGCATCCACTTTTTGGCAAATTTTCAGGTGTTCCATGCTTTTTTAAATTTGGTAATTCGTCATTTCATGTGGTCAGCTGATGACAATTTTTATAATTATTTCTTAATCTGTCCGAGAAAAAGAGACAAAGAAAAAGAGAAATCAGAAATCTGCCAATGGAGTAAGCAAAATTTACTTAGTAAGATTTCTTGTGTACTGTTGATGCTCACGAAGTCGCGGTCCAGAGAAACTGCAAATATCCTCCTTTTTTTTTTTTTTTTGCTTTTTTCTTGCCAATATATAATTTTTCATACATTTTAGTATTAAATTATTAAGAAAAATACAATTTACTAATTTTGTAACATAAATATTAACGTAAATTCAGCAAAATTTCCATATAAAATAAAACAGTATACATTTTTTAGTTCTGTCAAGAGAACACAAAGCAACCGTATATTGGCTGCTGCCCTGTGACGCATCTCTGGCAGATGCAGTCCAGCATTAAAGCTGTGAAAATGACAGTGCATACAAAAAAAAACGCACTTGCATGAATTACAGTACAGTATATATAGGGGTAACATCAGTATCTTACATTCCAGCACTGCAGGAGACAGCAGTTCAGTGTACACTGTACAGTACATATACGGGTTTACCTTTAAAAAAATTTTAAGGGTGATGTATTAAGCTGAGTTTCAAATGAAATTAAAGTGTTTTGGGAGCATATTTGGGAGCATATTTGGGAGCATATTTAGAGTTTTTCACAATTCGTGGGTGTTCTTCGGGGGTCGACTGTACATACCTATTACCCGTTTTCTGGTCATGCTGCTATTTTTATCTGTTGTCTGGTGCAACCAAACGTCCACCAGCATTGTCTACACAAGGGACCAGCTGCTTGCCTTGAGGAATGTAAACTTGACTTTCCATGAGGGGGAAATCCAGGGGGAACTGAGACAGGGGTACCAACGCAGCAGAAGAGTGCGGTGGCGGGTCAAGAACTGGACATAGAAACCACATCTCCCTACCATCATAACAGGAACATATAATCTCTGGCAAATAAGATGGAAGAGCTGGTGGTGTTGGTTAGGACACACCGGGAGTACCAGGAGTGCAGCATCATATGCTTTATGGAGGTGTGGCTTCATGAACTCATCCCAGACTCCAGCATGTCTGTTAATGGCTTTAAGATTGTCTGGGCAGACAGAAACCATAGGCAGCACAGCAAGAGGAAAGGCAGGGGAGTTTTTCCCATCCCATCTTGGTTGCAGATTACATTCCACCTTCTGCCAATGCAAACGTTGCATGTGATGTCATGAAGTTGGTCATTGCACAACTTCAGACACAATACCCCACTGCACGGACTCACGAGACTTCTCCCTAAAACTCTACCCACCTTTACCAGTTTGTCACATTCAGTACAAGGGAGGACAGGACAATGGCTCCCCCACTGGGCAGATCAGACCATACTGTGTGAGGCACATGGAAAGGATATAGACAGAATGACTGACTGCATCATGGACTATATCAGTTTTTATTTGGAGAGCAGTGTACCCACCAGAAATGTATGTCCTTTTGATCCTTAAATGTACAATAAATATTGGCTTACCAGTAATCTGAAGGCTCTACTGAACCAAAAGAAGAGAACATTTAGGGCTGGTGACAGGGAGCAACTGAAGCAGGTGCAGAATGAATTGAAGGAATGGATCAAGGAGGCTAAAGACACCTACAGGAGAAAGGTGGATGACAAGCTGGGAGACAACACTGCTTGTGAGGTGTGGAATACCCTAAAAAACATCATAGGCTACAACACTCCAGCTCACCGCCGAAGAGGACCAACAAGCTTAACCCGATTTTTAACAGGTTTGACAAAGTGGGCCCTGCTCATTGACCACCAAGCCCCTATCTCACCCATCTCCTGAACAGTCTGTGTCTCTCCACACTCCAATTCACATTCCTGCTTTCCAGACATCTCAGTGGAAAGTGTCCAATCCATCCTCTCCTCCATATGACAACGGCTCAATCAACACTTCACTAAATATTCAATATGAGCCTGAGACAAGAGAGGGTCCCAGTGGTGTGGAAGACATCATGCCTGGTCCCAGTCCACAAGAAAGGGCATCCTTCAGCCCTCAGTGACTATTGACCGGTTGCTCTAGTTGCTTACATGAGGACAGGCTTGTAATGGCTCCAATCAAACCTATGGGCAAGATATCCTTTGAACCCTTGCAGTTTGCCCACCAAGTCCACATTGGGGTTGATGATACTTTGGTTTCCTTTATGCTGTGGTTTATTGGGGCAGCAATGCCACCAACAACAAGATCAATGAACTTATAACTGCTTCTTTTTTACTGGGTGCTTTTGAAACAACACTCAAAAACAGAACACAAGAAAGTTAAGGCCATACTGGACAACTCTTCTCACCCACTGCATCACACCCTACTGAACCAAACCTTCAGTAGCAGACTCACACAGCTGCCCTGTTCACTTGAGCACTGCCTGAGGTCATTCCTCCCAGCTGCCATTAGACTATACAATGAGTCTCTAACCTGACTCTTTCTCACCTGGCAATGCACATCTTGCACTATTATTGTGTATGCTACTGCTGCAACTTCAATTTCCTTTCTATCTATCAACCAACCAACCAACCAGATTTTTTCATAAGATGACAAAATTGTCTGTCCATGCCTTTCACTACTATTATGACAGAAGGAACTAAATTACAACATCAGCCTCAGGAAACTTTGGTGGCTATCCTGCAAGAGCAGGTCAGAAGAATTCAGATATCTCCTGGAAAATAATTAATTTATCAAAATTTAAGCAGAGATGGAGGTCAGTGGACTGCTTAGCCAGTGTCTCTTCCTCAACGCCACTATCATCATACATCAATTTCTAAATGTCTTAAAAATCATCCATATAACACAGATGAGTCTGATATTTATGATACGCAATAACATTCACATCTTAGGGACAAATTGCTATTAGACAGAAGCACTCAAATGTGGGTTATACGCTGGTATTTTGATATAGTGTAGATAATATTAAACAACCATTTTACAAGAAATCCCTTTAAAGGTGTGCTGATCTAATTTTCATGAATTTCAACTGTCACATTACTCTGGATATATTTAACCAAGAGCACCACAAAGACAAAATGTTTACGAATGCCTGTTTACTGCAACAGATTCAAGGCCAAATGTATACATAGTCAAGTTTACCAGAAAAGACAGACTAGAATAATGTGGTGGTAATTAATCTGTGGCCAGACACCCTATACTGCAGGCAAATATTAAGTTTATTTTTGTTCCTCAAACATTAAAAGGATCTTGTGTCCTCATTCCAGAATTAGAATCATCAGCACTGGAAACAAGTGAATTATAAAACCACCAACTTTTTTATGTTGGTTTAATGGTTATCGCTAATGTTTTGCTCTGTACAAACGTGACTCCCAAGGGTTTTTCTGTGTATTAGTTTCTCTGCTTTCAGCTGCATAATTATTGTGCAGCAGATTTGTACCTTTCATAAAAGAGCTGGTGGCACCATGACTGAGCATTGATTTTCTGACTATCTTCCGACAAGTCAAACTGCCATGTTATTGAAGTCTTAAATTCAGGTAATTTTCTCAGTCACGTATTCATGTCTTTTGTCATTTTGCTTCATATTTTCCCACAGATGATTAGGTTAGCGGCTCTGTATCAAGCACTATAATGCATTGGGAAATAGATTCACTGCAGTGTTGAGATTTGTCTACTAAATTATTACTAACAGATATGTTACATTATTTTGAGAGAAGGCCTAAAATAACACAAAGAAGAAAATCCAAACCCTAAACCAAGAGATGTATCTTGTGATTGCTGGTAGGTGGGCATCATGATTGGGGTAACCACTGCCTACATACTTAAAAATTTTAGACTGAAACGTCTCAGGGGATGATGGCTCTTTCTCAGCCCCCAGATGAGTTTGCTGCAGCGTGCATCTGCTGCAACACACAGTCGCAGGCAATTACAATGATTAGGGGCCAGATAACTGAGCCTATCACACAAGCTCTGTCAGTGCCTGCACAGCTCAGCTGATAATAGAGAGTGACTCTTATCAGCCTGACTCAACAGCTCAGGCAGCAGCAGTGTCCGAGCCCAGAGTCTTCTGTTGCACGTTGTGAGAAATCCCTCTGGCATTTTGAACAGACAGAAACAATAGGTCTCCACTTGCCCAAGTTTCAGGCCCAATCAGACCCATGACCACGAGGAGCTGTTGCAGTTAAATCAGTTAGGTTGGGTGCAAAGTGGGGTGAATATTAGGGGTGTGGCGAGACGCTCAGCTCTGCTCACGAGTCCATACACAATGTTGGGTTCACGAGAATGAGACGAGACGAGATTTTGACCAGATTTTTCAGATAACTTTAAAGATGACTGGAAAAAGCCTTTCATTTGACTGAAAGTCAAAATGATGTAATTGATCACTGCAGTTTTACTTTTAATTATTAATTATTAAGCTTGAATTATCATATGCAGTAGCAACTAGACAGAACAATATGCACACACTAAGTTTTTGCTACAAACTCAAATGACTGGCTTCTCTTGTATGTTTTCTCAATAATTTCATCCAACCTTATAATTGTGCATGAACTCCTAACTTGTTGAAGCTATGTGTTACCTTCTAACTGAACTCCTCTCCACAAGTTTAACATAAAAAATAAAAACAATATAATTAACAAAAATAAACTTTTCTTAGTCTATTTTAAGTGAAAGTAAGTGCAAAGTACAGAGTGACCAGATTTTAATTAAAGCATGATACAGCACACTGAACCTGAGATGGTTACAACTACACAGCCTAGCCTAAAATATGGTATTTCTGGAAAGAAAAAAAAAAAAAAGCATATCTGTTTTCTGGGAGCAGCTGAGTCCTCTGGTTGATAACTGTGTCTCCTGCAATTGAAAACACACGCTCACATGGGACAAAGATCGCAGGGATGGATAGGTGTGCTTTGGAAAGTGGAGACAGCAAAGGATTTGGTTCTGTGGTGGTTCTGTGGAGGTTCTGTAAGTGTCTTTGCATATTGCTTGTGTTAGCCACGGTGTGCTCGTGTTAGGCAAATATGTGTTTGGAAAATGACCTTCCAACAGGGTTTGCTTTAAATCAGTGGAAAGATTTGAGGCAGAAGGACAAGGTTTAAAGATCTGGAGACTGCAGATAATGAAAAGAGACAAAATATGAGCTGAGATGGTAATTAGAGCTTGAAATACTTGTCTGAACCCAACAGGACTCTACTGCTCATGTCGGGTTGGAAGGTCATTTTCCAAATATGTGTTTGGAAGGCTCGGTTTGAGTTCAAACAGTCTATGACATAGCTTTAATTTCATTGTGTCTTTTTCCCCAGATTTCACTTTTCTCCTTATTTTATTCTTATTCCTTATATTTATTATCTTAAAACAGGTTTTAATCTACATGCTGGAATCACACATTCATGCACTCAGGTCTACTAGGTCCATGTGTGAGAGAAAAACAGAAAATAATCAACAATCTATTCAGAGTAGCAATGGTTTATGCAGCCAAATGGACATTTATATTTGTTATTTTCTGTGTTATATCTAACATATTCTGTGTAAATAAATAGAGTTTTAGGATTAAACAGGCAAAGGCTAACATCTTGCTGTAGGCTAACAGTATTGTACAGTATGGAGAGTTTATCCAGACAAATGTTTGGGATGTTGTTAAATCCTCTTTAATGCATTGTTCAAAGAACAAATTAATTAAAGAGGGAAAACCTGATGTTATAGCATGTTGTGATATAATGTCTAATGTAGCAATTAAGTTTTCTGTACTGATATACATATTGATTTTTCTAACTTTTGGGATGATCAGTGAAACAGTCTGTTTATAAGCACATCTCTGTCCAATCCATGTCACAATAACCTTTTCAAGTACAAAGTCTGAAATGACTGTTGGTCTGTGCAATGACAAAGAATCATCCAAGACTGTACGATATGGTGTTTCTTTCAAAAGGAACCTGACAATCTATAGAGGGAAAAAGAGAATTTTCTGTCAACATTGACAGGAGAAGTGAGACATGACTAGAATGAAAATGTGCTCCATGAAAATGTACCATATTTAAACCTGTGATTTTCTCTCGATGCAATTAAGAAGCAAATCAGCAGGGAGGATTAAAACATCCAAGGCTGATGTTCCAATCTTGACAGGCCTTCCCTGGCTACAGCGGACATTTACAAAGACCTGCAGAGTGCCTGGGAGAAGATGCACAATTAATCAAACACATTTTTTTAATAGTGTGCTTTAAAAGAAAAAAAAAAACTTGCCACACAAAATGGGTCATTTGTGCTATAAATGTAACCCAAGTCATAAAATTATGTAGAAACGTCTTTCTCTTCTTTTTCTCCTTTTGTATAGCTCATAGAGCTATGAGGTCCGATAAATCCTCACTGAAATCACTTTGGTGGAGATCAGCTACAATACACATTGTGGTTGAGGACAGTCATATTGATTTCGCCATATTTGGCCCACAGTTCTGAAGAAACACCCCTGTAGGGCTGAGGAAGAACATAATCAGATCCCCCGTTGCCAGCTGGAACCATTAGCAAATTAGAGACTCCGGAGCCGACACGGCTATTACTCATTTTATCAGCTGGTGGACAGTGCTGTTGTGGGTTCTGTCAGAAAAAATCCAGTGTGATTAACATAGGAATCCGAGCCGAGGGAGCATATAGTATGGCATTACTATGATTTGCAAGCGGGGGACTAATTGTCTTTGGCATTCCTGCTACTTAATAATGTGTTCCTGTAAAGGTGCAGAGGAACAAAAAGGATTTGGGATTGCAACAAGGTGGGTGGAATTTAGGAAATAATTACATTCATAGCAACTGGGTATCATATCCTCCAATTTGCCATAGTTGTAGCTCCACTCAGTGATTGAGTAAAAGAGGGAAGACATTGAGAATTACTGGAAGTCAGAGCTGGAAACTGCTAAGTAGCTTCCAGAACTGCCCTGTTGGTACAGGCCTGTTACACATCAACCCTGACAGTTTCGCATCAACCATCAAAAGAATGTTATTTGTCCACTGCGTCACATTTCTCTGTGTCACCTACTGCCTATGAATCATGCATGTGTAAAAAGCAGGGGGGGTTGAAATGTAAGTAAAAAAAAACAAACAAAAAAAAACGCAATCCAATATGCAGTCTTTATTGCAGGTCAGCAGGAGTGGAGGATGGCACTCTCCCCTCTGTTGCCATTGATTTTGTGCCACTTTAGCCAGGGGCGTTGAAACTGATCCAAACAAAACAGACAACAAAAGAGGCTCAGACTGCCTACACTCATTAGCATGAGAATGCACCACAGAGGGTGGTAATAGTGTAAGTGTGTGTGCATGGATGTATGCGTACATTGAGGGAAAAGCCATACTCCAGCATGCGCGCAAACCACTGGACGAGCGTTCATATGCTGAAGATTGAATGTTGTAAATAATAGTTTAATCAAGCCTTGCCAATGGACGCATGCATGTTCAGTGAGGGTTTGTAGTGATGCACAGTGACAGAAGCTAATATAGGCGATGTGCCTATGACAACTTTATCCATTAGCAAAGGCTCCTGCCTGCACTGTAGCAAAGCCGATTTGGAGCTGAGCGATGGTATCAGTGGGCATCAGGGAGCGGGCAGGACTTGGGGAGCGACAGCTTTGCTGATGTGGAAAGATACTCCTGAGGTATAAGCACTCCACCACACTGAAGCGTAAAGGGATTACCCCCAAACTTGGTCATGGCTCTCACAAGCATGCTCTTCCACTGGGTTCGGGATGCAAAAATACTATATATACACAACGTATCTCTCCATTAAGGTGAAGTTCAGAGCTGCATGATGACCTAGAGAAGCTCAGCAGAGTCCGTGTATACGAATCCATACTCTTGCCTTCGGAGTGAATGAGGTCACCTTGTTAGCATGCACAACGAACCCCAGAAGAGATTTATTTCAAGGCCCCACAATCAATGCATAAGTGTCGGTAGTCATTTAGACATGTTTTCATGACGTATTTGCAGCTGAGCAATAGTCTGGAGGCGTTAATGGTAGTACCTTTGAATCGTGAGATTGCAAGGACATGAGAAAAAAGATGAAGAGGGGAAGCGAGAGTTGTTATTACCTCGTCTCTTGGCAGCATCTTGGAAATGTCAACTGGTAGTGCTGGTGGTGGTGATGGTGGGGGCTGGGACAAGATGTTGAAGAGGACTGGCACTCACACTCTGTTATGCTTATTAATATCTGGAAACATATGATCCAATTTTCTGAGAAAAACAGAATGTCACCCAAATAATGTTAAGCCCATCTAATCTCCTCTAAGACATGGTGGAACATGTTTTTTTCTCCGCCATCAACAAAGCAGGACTAACCTTAATGCCAGTGCTCCATGGCTGCCTTGTAGTATGCATACACTCCCTCATTTTCGGGATACGTTTCCACATAAACGCATTAAAGGAAAACAATAAATACTAGGGTTTATTTGTACACACCAGGAGGGATGAAATTAAACTTACATTGAAGGAAGCAGAGTGACAAAAGACCCAGCATGAGAAGGAAAGCTTTTCAAAGCCCTGTTACAGTATTGACAATCAACCAAAAGAGCCCCTTCTGATAGTCTGAGAAATGGGTCAGTTGAACAAACGGCACTATTTGAGTCCCTCTCTCAAGTCACCCTAAAATACATTTAGTACACTGCAAAAAATGCCCTTCTAGAAATAAGCTTAATATTCCTAAATCTGGTCAAATTGTCTTGTATTAAGCAGAAAAATCTGCCAATGGGGTAAGAAAAAAATTCTTGGCAAGAATTCTTAAACCTAGCAAAAACGTCTA
>JBBPCZ010000023.1:842825-859493 GCA_037974445.1 Brycinus macrolepidotus | reverse complement strand
AGTAAAGTACAGATACGTAAAAATGTACTTAAGTACAGTAACGAAGTACAAATACTTTGTTACATTCCACCACTGCCGATAGCAGCACCACTTCTCCAACAACATCCCAATATTTCAGTACTGACCAGTCAGGAATTGGTTTCAGTTTTGGCAGGGTTCTGAATACCCATCACTTTAAATGTAATTTCGGAACAAATCAGAATATTGATTTGCATATATTGCATATATACACCCCTACAAGTTCTATAATCACAATACTTCAAGACGTTTTCATATTAAATATAACATTTAATTTTTCTGAAGTTTGATAAGTGTAAATACTGAAAAGTAGTGCCACATAAAAAATACCATAAAAACTATTAATACACAAACTGTGAAAATGTCTTGCATACTAACCTGCTCTAAACTCAGTTAATCTGGACTAATTATGCTTTTTTTTATAATGAAACATGTAACTGGTAAGTATTATATGTACTGATTGCATTATATGCTCCAAAAATGACAACAAAACAAAAGAACAATGTCACAGGAATAGTCAAATAAATTCACAAGTAAATATTTGTTTATACAGGTAATCATATACCAATAGGTTTCCTACTTTTACTCAAGTACAGAAGAATTGTGTTTGTGCACCTTCAGAGTAGAAGACAGAAAAAGACAGTAAATAGCACAGTAAATAGGGCATTAAATAAACAGTGCATAAACAGCAAAGGTCCTTGTAAAATATACTATTTAGACAGAAAATTGCAATATTCATATTCTTAATGAATTAGAGAGACATGACCTTCCAAAATTTCCATTAAAGTTAAAGTTTAACTGCATTTTACTTCAAGCTGGAGTAAACATTTATTAAAGAGCAAATAGATAATGGTTATATAGGTCATTTCAATGTCTAATTTTTGTTATTTGGAAAACTGTGACCCTTAAGATCAGGTTTTAGAGGTCCATAAAATAAACTGTTCTGAATGGTGTAGCTTGATGCGCTTTCAACATTAAATTCATATTTCCTTAAAAAAGAGAAAAAGAACAATGGTAATTCCTTATTGAATAGCAAAGGAATTCTCTTGTCATAACTGGCATTATCCCAGCTACTCTTTCACTACATTAGCACCAGTGACGTTCCTAAACCATGACAGCTTTGCTGAGGTGTCTATTCCCATTTACACCCACAGGTTTAGGGTCAGCCAAAGCACCTGATACTGTCTTCTCCGTCATTTCCATCTGAGAAGAACAGCAAAGGACAAAGATAAACCACTCAACACAGCTGTGACAGAGGCTGCATACATTCAGGCCAGCTAGGTGTGAACTCAACACAACAAATAATCAAATCAGATGGAATGAGCGACTTTTCAAATTTGGCAATATGAGGGTTCTAGGATCTAACGGCTCTGTTCTTTAGGCTAAAGGAGTCACTACATAGCAGCACATGCACAGAAAAAAAATATTTATTTGGGTGTTTTAACTTCAAGTTAGTGACTACTGTTTAAAGCTGCATTAAAATGAGTTCCTTCATATTTAAATAACAGGTTAACAGAATGTAAAGCACTTATTTTTGCACTGTTTTTAATTGCTATTAAAAATTTGATTAACTAAAAAGGCAGCCTGGTTACAAATGTGTATACACAGTTCCACTCCCCCACCCTCCCACCAGTCCCTCCGGAACAACCAGAAGAATGAAGCATCAAGAGTTGGGAGTGACATCATTGAATGATGCCTAAATTCTTTAGTCACACAGTCAGAAGGCCCCATCAATCAAGAAAGCCACTGTCCATCATTTGTTTAAAATGATTCAGAGCTTATACATCATGCATCTAACATCATTCAAGCATTTGCCCTGGCCCATCCAAAAAAGCAAAAAGTCTGAAAAGCTCCCATCTCCATTACTTTGAGCTTTACTTGATTTTCATGAAAGAACTACAGGGTGGTTTAAGCTGAAATATTCCATCATAATGAAACAGGGAATCTATTAATCATAATTTGTGAAGTGTCCAGCAAAAACTAGCACTGCACAGAGCAGGGCACACAGATCTCTAACGTGTGAAATCTCAACACAGTCCACCACCGATGCAGACTGCCTTATTATGATCTCATATCCATGAACAGAAGTGGAAAGATTTTTATCTCTAATTAGTAAAACTGTACACTCAATTAGTCTAAATACGGTTTTTAAAACAGAAACGCTTCAGCAGTGTCAATTAATTAATAAATTCAGAGGTTTTAGTAGCAGAGCAGCAACACAAACTATTTACCATAGATAAAATGTACAACGTACACTCTCTGGTAGAAGCTGTTCAGATAAACCTCCTCTGATACTGGCTTTCACAAAACATGGCATCTTGCGTTTTCATATCACACTAACTTCAGATCAGCCCATATCGCATCATTGGTGTAAATGCTGAAAGATAACACACTTTTAAGGATTAATTATGCAAATATGTGTGGCTGTCTGACAAGCATTGCAGCAGACCTGTAGCATTCTGCTGTGGCTGGTTACACTTAGTTAATAACAGAGCTAAATGAAGTCCAAGCAATGACCACTGGAATGAGGGCCAGGTACCTGCACAGTGTCAACGCGTCCCATGGGTGCAACCTGTCTGAGCACATTATGGTTGGGAGCTGAAGATTAAATGATACACTACACTGCCAACACCTGTGCTATTTGCTAAGCACCTCTTATGTAATATTATGATCTATTATATCACATTTCTCATCCCCATGCACATATTGTTTTAGGGGCTTGTGGTGATACAAACTGTGATGTGATGAATGCCAACAACGGATTTCTGGCGCACATCAACAGCTTTGAGGATTGCAATTGTAAAGGTGTATTTTTAACAATCAAGGTGCTTGAGAGTATTGCCAAGACACACTTTTCATCCCTTGAAGGATCTATCAGTTGATGGTTCTTCAAAGGACACATTTACAAAAAAGGGACGTGCAAGTGTGAAGAAACTTTTTGAAGCTTAATGAAACCACATAATGCAAAAAAATTATACCAGTTAAAAGGCCCCCCAACCCAGAACTTTGATAATCTTCAGCAAGAGTTAATAATCTTGCTGAAAAAATTAATCATCTTCAACACATTTCACATCCAAAGATGTCCATGGTTTAAATGTGGAAAGAAAACAGGCAGATTGTCATGTCGGGTGCACTAGAAGGACACAACTGCAGGAATCATCTTTAATTTCTCAGAATTGCTTTAATGAACGTAAACAGAAGGATGAGCTCACTGAGCTCCAAATTCAAACACTAAAGTCCACACCAGTACAAAGCGGTTCCAGGAGGACCTTCACTCCTGCGAGAGGACCCGAGCCAAGGGAGAAGTCTCAGTCTTAAATATCGAGCTAAAGTTTCAGTTGCTTTCTTAGCCAGACGAGTAGTGCCACTGAATATCCGCAGTGGACACAGATGCACACCTCACGCCTGCAGAGACAGATGAAGACAAACACAAAGTAATAGTCACTGGTACTGATCTGGATCCTGTGGAGCCTCCAACCACTACAAAACATGGCTGGTGTAGACTGAAGCTTCTCCAACTGCCACTTGGAGAACCATTCGCAATGTAGAGCTCCAGGGGATCTCCCACACGAATCCAGAGACTGTTAGCAGGTAAAGACACAGGTAAAATACTTCAGAAAGTCACATACGAACCCGAGACGAACACTGGTGAATGTTGGTGACCATGCGCCGTTCCTCCTGATCGGCTGCGCTTTTAAACCCAGACACAGACAGAGACAACCGATCACACCACACAAACAATCATCCATTAAACAAGCTTCACTTAACTGAAATAAGACACACAGGGACAGGCGTCTAGCAACCCAGCTAATGTGCTCAGTGCTAACACCTGGGTTGCCTAGGCTCCCGATGACCAAGCATGCAACAACACATGACGTCATCACTCTGCGTCCAGGGCTGCACATGGTCAAAACTCGGGGGATGGGCTCCGTGAGGGGCATTGTCAAGGCGGACCAGACGTGACACAGATGACAGATGCTGCTATAGAACGCAGCTCCTGCATTCTATAGCAGCTCCTGCGATCATTTGCTCTCTGAAGAAAACAGCCTTTTTGTGATGTTTTGTTCATGGGGGATGACTAGAGATTGAAATAACAACAAAAAACACCTGGAGGAGCAGATCACTAAACAGAAATCTTTGTTATCTTCAGACAAGGAAGAAGAGAACAAAAATTAAATTATGAGTTACGTTTTCTGTGCTTGGTTTGAGAAGGAATCTCACTTCATCATCCTCCCCACTTGCTTCATTCTTCCCTGATGACTCTTTTCCACACAAGGTCATGCAAATGCTGTGTACTCTAAGCACTGTGTCAGACAGGGTTATAAGTAATAACGCTGCTGAATTCAGAACTTAGGATATTACACCGGATCTATTTTGTCACTTAGTAGGAAAATGAATGCTATGGGAGACCATTATCACTTTTTTGAGAGAAGATCAAGACTTGTCTTTATGGCTTTTAGAAGCTTCTTCATCAAGGCAGCAGCTAAAGATGATAAAATTTGAAAAGATTCTGGAAGTGAAGAGAGTTCTACCTTTTAGAGCATGAATACGTCAAAAGTATTTAACAGATCAAATTATTTTTTATATACTGTAGTTTAATAAATTGTCTATTTTTTCTCAAAATAAGTCAGGTTCTGTTACTCTTGTTACATCTCCATTGTTTTTTTTTAACAAAATGAATGACAAAACAATGTCGGTATGATATTTTACCTTAAATGGGATGGAGCATGATGCCTATACATCCTTAATATTTTTTGACACAGACAAATGATACTTCTATCAGTATATCATGACATATATCACAACTTAATAAAAATCTCACATTCATGCATCATGCCATAGCCCATAGCTGTGCTTCATGATGGCACAGAGAGGTTCTGAAATGAGTGATTGCCTTGGATGAGATTGAAATTTTTCATGCACATTAACTCATTAAATATGATTCATTATGGAACAGTATCGCTGTTAAGGTATCGCAGCATTTTACATAATCAGTGAAAGTGAAGACTCTGGTTTCATTTAAGTTAGGGTAATTAAAAAAACACAGTCTGTTAGAAATATTCACAGATTTTAGGAACTATTAGTGGAGAGTTTGCCAAGAAACATGTACCTTCAAACTCATCTTTACTGACAGAGTGAAGCTTGTTCCATAAATCTGCAAAGTATATTATTCTAATGATAGCAGACATTACACTCTTGGAAAATGTGCCCATGGCTGGCTAAAAAGAAGGCCAGGGCAATATGGTGATATTTTTCAATACTGTGATAAGTGAGGTCACAATATGACTAAATATGCTTTTCTGTGCATAGTACCTGAACACTGACCGGCGGTATGTTTTATTACTAACAGACCATAATTAGTCTTGTTTAACTGGATTTAGTGTAGTGCAGTGTGTGAAACACTGAATGTATAGGTTTTCATAGTATTTTTTAATGGCTTTTACTGGCTCCATTATCTGAACAGTTTATCCTTAGCCAAGGTGGCAGAGGGTGCTGGAGACTATCCCAATGGTCACAGGGTAAAAGGCAAACACCCTGAACAGGTTGCCAATCTCTCGCAGGGCAGTCAAATACATTCACACACACTCACACTTATGGGCAATGTAGCATCTCCAGTTTCCCTGTCACGCATGTGTTTGGACTGTGGTTGGAAACCAGAGCACCTGACATGATAAGAATCAGAATCAGAATCAGAACCCTGTTTATTGGTCAAGTATGTGAGCGAACACATACAAGTACAACAGTACAAAGAACCTGCAAACTCCACACAGAAAGGACCCTCAGCCATTCAGCCAGGAAACTAACCTAGGATATTGCTGACAGCGCTACTCACCACACCACTGTCCGTTCTTGAAGTATCGATATTTTTTTTACTGTCCACCACTGGTTGCAAATGTATCTCTCTAGCTTGCTGAGATGCAAAGCTTTACAGTTATGGTTAATTTTGGTGAAATCTTGCCAAGGCTAAGCTATTAGAAGCTTGCTTCTCAAACACTTTTAGATTATCTAATATCAGAGCATGGACAGAGCATGGAAGAGGATTCTGTGACATAGTCAAAAAACCAAAGTCCCTATTTAAATAGAAGCACATTTTCTTAGAATCTGTAAACTTGTTTCTATAGATTAACCTCTTGAATGAGCCAACCTCAGATCCAAACTACAGTACATGTACTGTCAACATTCCAAGTCGTTACAGTCACATCATGAGCCTATTTGCTTATGGTTTGATTGCATTTTTTATGATTGAATTGTTTCAGTAATTGAATGTCCAGGTCTTATAAAAAACATACCATTTCACTGTTCTGGGGAGGGCAAAGACAGTCCAATGAGCACATGTGCTGAGGCAGGCTGCAAGCAGGGAGAAAAGCAATCCCATTATAAAGAGCAAAAAAAGAGCGAAGAAAAAAACATCAGAGGCAAAGGTCTCCAAGGGGCAACGCTTTAATTCTGAAACAGAAGCAAATGCACACTGCAGTGAGACATTTCCACTCCATAGAAAGCATTTGCATTAGATAACCTGCCAACACTGCCGCATCAGCACAGCTTCAAGCACGGCAGCCTGTGAGAGATGACAGGCCGACGGATTGAGGGTGGATGGGGGTTTAGGGCTTCGCGCCTCAAATGTCAAAAAGCACATTTATGAAACACTCACTCCATCATGGCCCTCTCCTAGGAACAGGAACTCATATGCGAGCTGGTGGTTCGGGTGAGATGTTTAGCAATGGCTCGCTCCTGTCACACACTATTTACAAGCAATGTCTATTGGTGATCGACTCATTCAGAAGGGCAATCAGGAGCTTAGACTCTGGATCCTCTGAATATGAAAGGACACAGTGAGTGATTTACCTGCATGAAGCAATGCCAATTATTGTTGAAGTAGCTTAGACTGAAAACAACATAACAATTCCTTCATGTCTTACTAGTAAGCAGACCGGAGTATTGTATATTGATGATATTGTATATCATGATATTGGCCTTTGCAATACTGAAGCTGTACAAGGCTGTAAAAATTGGACTCCAGCAAATCACTGAACTGTGCTGTAAGTATTGTGACCAACCTCAGATGTTCCAAACAAATTCTCTTGGAATTTTCATGAATCAAGGCCTCAGATGATTCAAAAAATAAAAAAATGATTTTTAGTCAAAATTGCAGGCCAGTCTTTAACTACGTTACATGACTTCATTAATATGTTAAATATGTTCACTAATATGTAGAGCAAAAAATATTTGACATTGTATGTTGGCAAAAAAAATTGGCAACAAAAATGTCTGCATTTCCATCAATTCTGTGGCGTAGTCAACACAGAGCGAGTCAATGACGTAGCCTAGGTTAAATAGGATAAATGATGTTGTAGCCTAAAGAGCTACAATTATTTATTATTACGTCACTTATGTTTAACCCTTGCCTATTTCTTATAGTAGATCAAAATGATGGGTGGGCTTAAGAGAGATGGAAGAAGAAAAACAACAAAGCTTTAGTAAACATAATTTTTGCAAAACATTTTTTGTTACAGCTTCAAAGGACACTTTTTGATTATTTGTTGATTATTTCACTTTAATTCTCAACTCAATATTTGTTTTTTGCTTCCTCAGTATCAAATTATATAATGTGCACCATTCAGCCACAACATTAAAACTACCTGCCTAGTTTTGTGTAGGTCCCCCTTGTGCTGCCAAAACAGCTTTGACTTGACAAGACTCCGCAAGACTTCTGAAGGTGCTACAAGATGCAAAGTGGCACCTAGTTTGTCCAGCACATCATACTGATGCTCGATTCCAATTTAACATGTTGAATTCTGTCATGCTCCTCAAACCATTCCTGAACAATTTTTGCAGTGTGACAGGGCTGAATGAGGCCACTGCTATTAGGGAATACCACGGCCATGGAGGGATTTTTTGAGTTTTATTGATACCGATGGGGTTACTGAATTTGCTTATCAATATTCCTATTGATCCCTGATCAATTTTCTGTGGTAGAAAAAGGCAAACACAGTTTTTTGCATTAACACTGTGTAGAATGTCTGCCTGACAACATTTGTTATCAAACAGTGAATTTGTTAAAGTAAATTATAATGTTCCTTTTCTTAAAGGAAAGAACTTGGAAAACAAATAAATGAACATTTATCTCCATTTTTATTCTTTTTTTTAATTATTGTGCATCCTGGAAATATAAACAACTGCAGCTAGGTTGTGTTGATGAAACCATAATATAGATATCAAACCAAATAGAATTTCATCGATATTCTTTTCAAATTTTAAGTTTGTGTTTAGACAAAAGTGGGTAACTCTGCATTTCATGTCAAATTTATCCACCTCTAAAGATGACTTTTATGCTGTTATGCTGAAATTTTCTTTCAGACAGCACATCTCAAGACTAAACAGAGTCACAGCCATGTAGCATCACCTGACCTGAATACCATGCAAGGATTTGCTTTCTGCATTTTTGCAAGAGCAGCACTGACATTTGTCATTTTCAGCTATAAAATATGAACTTGCAATTCATTCAAAATGGACATTAATAGCTTTTGTGACTAAAAGTACGTAGAGTTCAGAATGTGCTGTGTGTAAAGAATAACTCACAGCAGTCAGTCGTTTTCTTAAAGGATGTTGTTTATCGTGTCATACATAAAACTGACTGATAAACAGTTGTGCGTTGATGGGTTTAAGCAGCTGCTTTAGCCTTGAAGCTATCGGTAGCAAAAGTCTGTCTGTCATCACCTAAAATGCATGAAATGGGGGAATGTTTGTACGCCATTCCAGTACTACATTACTACAAATCTTGAACCTTTAGCAAATTAGCTTTTCTCAGTAAAAAAAAAAATCTGCTTGCCTGGGTGGCACTAATGTTATCTCAACAGTATATGACACGAGTTTTTGCAAAGCACAACAGTCAGAGAAACATGGCAGCATTGATAAAAGGAATTGATAACCTTGGAGACATGCAAATCCAATTGACTGGACAATTTGGAACAGGTTCTTGACTCCTACCTCTATTGCCATGAAGGGATGTACTTGGTCTTCAACAGGTAGGAGGTCTGTGTCAAAATAACACCCACGTGAATGTCAGAAACAAAGGTCTCCAGGACATTTCCCAGAACATACTGCTTCCACCAGCTTGCCTTCTTCTATAGTACATCCTGGTGACATCCCTTCCTCAGGCAGTTGATGCACACACACATGGTAGTCCGCATGATGTAAAAGAAAATGTGATTCATCAGAACAAGCCACTTTCTTCCATTGCTCCATGGTCCAGTTCTCATACTCACATTCCCATTGTAGATGCTTTTGGTGTTGGACAGGGGTCAGCATGGGTACTCGTGACTTGTCTTCAGTGACGCAGCAAGCTGCAATACACTGCATGCTCTGACTTCTTTCTATCATAGTCGGTATTAACTTTTAAGTTACAGTAGCTCTTCTGTGGGATCAGACTAGACAGATTAGCCTTCGCTCCCTATGTACATGAATTAGCCTTGGGGACCCATGTCTATGTCGTAAGTTGTCCTTCCTTGGACCACTTTTGGTAGGTAGTAACCACTGAACACCAGAAACACCCCACAAGACATGCAGTTTTGGAGATGCTCTGACACAGTCATCTACTCATCACAGTTTAGCCTTTGTCAAAGTCACTCAGATCTTTACACTTGCCCATTTCTCCTCCTTCCGAAACACATCAGCTTCAAGTACTGACTCTTCACTTGCTGGCTAATATATCCCACACCATGACAGGTGTCAATGTAAACAAATAAAAAAACCTACACAATCTAGGTTACCTGTCAGTCATTTTAATGTTGTGGTTGATTGGTGTTATCTTAATGTGCAATTTAATTCATATTAGGCAGGCCTAAACAGTAAAGAGTTAACATGAATGTGATTTGAATACATTTTGAAATACTTGTGGCCTATATCTGATGAAAGCCATAGTTTATAAGTGCTTTTTTTAAGTTTCAGATCAAGGATGAGACCAATATATTGTTTACTGGTTGAAGAATCCACATGTGGTTCTAAATATTGGCTTTAGGTTTTTCCTTTCCATTCTGTGAACTGTGTAAAATTTCTTCAGGAAATGTTTAGGTAGAATTACACACTGACATTTAGACCTAATATTTAAGTTTAAATGTATCCTTTAAGCATTTAATTGAAACAAAAATAATTAACAAAACATTAACAAAACTATACATTCAGACTAATCCTGGCTTGCACAACATTCTTTATTGAAAGGAAATTTCAGATTCTTTATTGAAAGGACCAGGCTTAACCAGATTTGGGAAACAGTGTTTTATGCGAACACCCACTGGTCTTTAAATATGGAAATTACAAATGTTCACACTTTGGAAACTGTCCATATCATTGTGTCATTTGAAGCCATGTTTCTTCTAAGCTTTGTGATGAACCTATTCTAGGCACTATGCCAAGAAACAAACACATGTCAAGCATTGATATTCCACACTGAAAACAGAAATGTATCTTATCAGTGTGCTGCATTCTAAGTGGTAAATAGAAGAGAGTATTCTTATGCATACATTAACCTCAACAGACTTGCTTATACAGCTTTCAGAGTCGACTTTCTTTGATCCCTACAGTGTAAAGACATAATGCCCTCAACATATGTTTTTACAGGAGTAACTGAAGGTTCCTATGACTGAAAAGTGTGCCTCACTCCACCTCACTTCCAGAGACTTTAGTGTTCCTTCTCGTGAATCCTCTCAGAGGAAGAACACTTACTGTACTTGAATCTGTCAGGTATGGTAACTGGGGAGGAAGAGAGCAAAGATTCAATTCTTATATCTCACCTCATGGATGACTGTCACCAAAAAGGGTAAACAAAAAACACTTCAAGGCACCCAGGCTCCAAAGGGACTTCTGGCTTATCAGTTCTATCAGTCAAGTGTCAGGGTGCATCCGCGTACATTACAGCTGTTGCTAAGGCATGATAGGTAGCTTCTGGCCCTCTGCCCTCAGCACTGTGCACCAATGTCTTCCCACCACCTGCAAATGATCTGCTATCTGACAATGATGTGACACCCATATCAGTTCTAGAGGTCTCCATTGGATAATCTGCTGCCCGGTAATCAACCAACCCTTGTGTACTCCCTTCTTTCAAAAATGATCAATAACTAATGCAATTTATGGCCCTATTTCTAAGTCTGATTAATGGCAGTTGAAATCATAAGATCATTATTGCTCTCAATCTGGCTCCCCTCCAATCACACCTGACTGTAATTGAAATTATGAGTAGGAAGATGATTAATAGAGCAGGAAAAAGAGGTAAACCTTACCCTGACAGGGTAAAAGATAGTGCAGAAAACTGGTTAATAAGATGTGGTGCATCTGTGGGATAAAAAACGCAGAAAGAAAGAGAAGAAATGCGTGAGATCTGACTAATCATCACATGGTGTGCCTTAAGCTCAGCATGGAGAGTGGCAAAAAGGGCATAAGAGACCAGGCGTTTTCTTGGACAAATTCAGGTCATTAATGCCTGAGAGCTAGCAGCCGCAGAGGAGTCCCGAAAAAGATAAGTTAAGCTACAGGAGAGCTGTGACGCTGTGGCCTCAATTTGCTTGACCTTAAATTAATGCCATTCTTATCTGTAACTTCGTGAAACTATTGTTCTTCCCCCAACGTCCCACATCAATTCAGCCGTGAAATTTGACGGCCCAAAGAGGACATGTCTGGATACCAAAAAAAGCAGCAGTCAAGCTACAGCAAAGAAAAAATAGTGATTAATATACTGGAAAAACAAGTTTATCAACAGTCATTTCAGGAGAGGTTTCCCTCATAAAACTCATTTGTTCTCTGCAGTCTCATAGTAAGTTCAGCTCCAGGCTGAAACAAACAAATAAACGGGGACAAAAATCCCTCTTGAAGCCACAAAAATGCTTAACATTAGCTGCATGCTACAATGAGTTTATGTGCCAAATTTAGTACTTGTAATTTCTAGGGTGCAAGAAGCAGAACAAGCTCAACACATTGCTGTGAAACTACTACAATTTGGGTTTTCATTGAAACAAAACTGCTTGGTTAAGGGCATCTAGCAACGCTGCAAGAGAAAGCACAGCAACACATCAGCCTCGAAAGGGAGGTCACTGAGCCACGGCACAGTCTGTTCAGGAGTCATAAGTGTCAGAGGCTTCACCCCCTCCTTGCCACATATCTCTGTCCATTCACTGCTTGTACCTGTGAATGATAAGCTCACAACTAACCTCAGCTGAGGCTTTTTAGTATTAAAGAGGCTCACCCAGTTCACCCCCTGTCGAACTCCTTTATTATCCTTGAATGCAAATTGTCCTCTGGGGTTATGCCGCTTTAGAGAGTAGTCAGTGAAATTCTACAATATCTCCAATTTTGAGACTGCCTTAAAAATGGCAGTTGTGTGCTATCTGTTGTGTGCTAATGGCTGCGCTTACGAGTTGTCTCTGTTCCAAGTTCAAAGGATGAAAGCTCAGGAATGGTTGTGCTTGATAATTGTGAAATGCGAAACAAATAAAGGAACACTTGTCAAAACAAGTCTGCTAAGCCTTTTATAAGGCCTCATTGCCAGAGGACAGATATGAAAGCTCCTTTATTGTGTTCCGCCAAAATAACTTTGGGATGGTGAGTCTGTTTTAGTCCACATTAGGATTTCTGAGCAGGACATTACCTGGCAAGTACCCAGCAGACAGTGTAATGTATAAACATGACTGTCTAACAAAGACAGTTTATTCTGTGTTTATTCCACCTTTGTGCTGGTCGGTTCTATCAGAGATGTGGAAACTATTTTAATTCAGTGGTATCAAGACTGCTCTGTCATCTGGGAATACTTTTTTCTTTTGCTGAAGCTTTGACAACACCTTTCCTCCCCTCCAAAAAAGTCCTGGTTGTTCTTTGCTTGTCCCAGTCCAATGTACAAATCTGGATTTTTCACCTCTGCCTGGAGCTCCTGTCAACTGCAAAAAAATGCTCTCGCCTCCTTGAGCATGGAGATGTGGCAACATGGGGAAAGTCCATTTAGGTACAGTCACAGTGAAGGCGTCATCCTGTTATGAGCTCTGAACCACGCAGCATACAAATCAGGAGAACCAGAACCATGCTAAAACATGCAAAATGCAGCCAAAAAGGGTTCTGTACCTCTTAGAGCTACACAAATGATTAATGAGTTAAATTTCAAAACGTTCAAAGTTACAGCCATTACGTTTTAGCTCTATGTCTCTTTTCAGGCCTTTTTGCATTTAGCTTGCTGTAGGCATTAAAGGCTTTTGTAATTCTCACTGGAAACTGGATAAGCACAGCTATGGCATCTTTCATTTGTTCGATCAAACTAATTTTAGATTTACCATTCTCCAGGCTGGAAAATGCCTTGGCCGAGCCCAAGGAACATTAACATGCATACGTCATAGGTCTACAACATGGCAGAGCTTGAAAACAAATTGTCATTTGATCTTTCTGTAGTAGTAAACTCCAACAACACACAGAACTTTATGGCCAAAAACAACTTTGTGTTAAAAAAATTCTGCTCACAGCTGGGTTATCGAACCGGCACATCTTCTGACCTTCTTCATTCAGCATGCCACATTTTACTGCTGAACCACTGAGGGGAGATGTTAACTTACTGACTCTAACCAAGCCAGCTAAAAATGAGTGGGGGGGGGGGGGGGTTGGGGGGGGAAAGGCTTTTTAACGTAAATGAGGGGACAAATGTATGGAGCCGTGTTCACAGGCTGATTATTTATTACTGACCTGAGTTTTAGTGTCCTGAAGTCTGTTTGTGAGTCTGTGTCCTCAGCTCCATAAGACTTATTTGTTGCTCTGCGTTTTGTCACTTTCTGGCTGCCACAGCATTACTCTCTCTCCGCTACACACCTTTCAGCGATCTGCTCTCTCTCCTCATACCTTACAGAGGCAACTCGACCACAAAAATCGAATTTTTAAATGATCAGTACTTGCCTCCTAATCAACTGATTAAAAATCTGAATACA
The DNA here is from genome assembly GCA_037974445.1 of Brycinus macrolepidotus. NCBI lineage: Eukaryota > Metazoa > Chordata > Actinopteri > Characiformes > Alestidae > Brycinus > Brycinus macrolepidotus. The sequence goes on along the minus strand of JBBPCZ010000023.1, from coordinate 845,523 downwards.
TGCACACTACACCGGATATTGACAGACATTTTGGCATTGGAACCATGCCAACATTTCAGAAACAGTAAGACGAGAAGAGGCACCAAAGTCCAGCTAATAATAATAATAATAATAATAATAATCTTTTCTGGGACAATTGTGAACAATTGTGGGATTGCTTCCACAATCACACTAAAAATGCTGGTAAAAACCAATGGGAACAACAGTTCTTCTTCTTCATAGATATTATTAGGGGAACTAAGCAACTTTTAGAAGGATGATTTACTGGTTGCATTTATATTGGGCAAGTAAATGACCAGCCACAAGTCCTCCAAAAAAGATAGCATTAATCAAATACAATGTTATAACACAAGCACAAAAGTTTATGTGAGGTATGTTTATGGTAAGTTATATTTTAAAGAACTGTAATAACTGTAAGAACCAGGGGTGTAACAATGCAGTCAACAGACTATCCATGGCTCATGGTTCAAAGCATGCATGATACATTTAACAAAATAGGAATAAAAACAGTATTCTACTCAGTATTTTCACAATATTTTGAATGAAATTTTAAGAAACACAATTTGGGACAATTTACTAATGACAATAGACTTAGAGGTGGGGGCGTGTGCATGTGTGTATGTGTGTGTGTGTGTGTGGGGGGGGGGGGTGGATTGGTGAAGCATGACCTGAATGTCCTGTTGATTGGCACTGGTTGAATGTTCAATGCATTTACATCAAATAATCAAATATAATATTTGATATAAAAACCTAATAAATAGAATGCTTATTGTTCACAATGCATTGTCACATGTTCACAATGCATACAGTCACATTTTTACATTTTCGTGATTTCATAATATTTATGTGCACTGTTACATCCCTAGTAAGAACTGTAACAGTAACCTGTAAATCAGAATCAAACATTCATTTTTGGCCAAAAATGAGTGTGTATCACATAAGACTTGAATACTAAGAAGCAAATGTAAGGCTGTTAGTCATGTCCTAATGTCTGATTTGACCAGGTGGGACACCTGACCATTTAACATTAGAGGAAATACCATTATAATTAAATGTAAAGCAGTATCAAGCTGTCTCTAATACTTTTCCACCCTTTATTGGGAGTGTGTGTTCTATGAATGCTGAAAATCCACAAGAAAGAAGTTTTCACAAAAAATGCCATATTAAAGATATATTAAAAACTTTAATGTTACTTTTATATGGGTTTGACTTAAAAAGGAACAAACAGTATACAACAGATTCAAATTGATGAGTTATAAACTGAATAATGAAAGAAAAGCAGGAAGAACTTTTAAAAGCTACTTCTAACAGATTGCAAACAAGAGCTCACACTAAAATTGCCTTAAAAGTAGCCTGCCTTTTGACCGATGCTGATCAGGCAGATGGACTGTGCTAGCTGTGTGTTCCTCACACTCACTATACTGGTGCTGACTCCTAGCAGGCTACTGGAGGTGCTAAAACCCAGGGAGGGTTTATTTGTAACACTTTAACACAGGCCTGAGTGGAGCTGCCTGCTGGCTGGCTGAAAATGGTTCCCCCGAGAGAAGAGCCTTCTCATAGCCTACAGACCTTCAGCTTCTAGCACTTAACCTGGCTCATTCCTCACCTGCTATAGCTTCCATTCCTTCAGCTGTAACTGGAGATCTGGGCCATTATTACTTCAAATCAATTATTGCTTTCAAATCAACATTATCAATCTGTTCCACTCTATTTCCCCATGTGTTTTTTTCACCCTCTACATGGATCTTTCTTCCAAAGACCCCACGTTAAGAACAGTCCCCGGGATGAGCCTGATGCAGTGGTCTCCCATTTTTGTGCTGAACTGATTTCTCTCAAAGGGCTGTTGTTCTTTTCCCATATTTGCTTTCAGACAGTATTTTGCAATGCCCTTGAGGCTGAAAAATCATCCTTTGGATAAGGGTGGTCATTGCATTAGTGATTAAACTCTGAAAGGAATGAAGTTTCGTGTCAATTAAGTTTTGCCTCAAGGTGAATCTTGTTTGTTGGATTAAGGTCATAGTGAAAGATAAAAGCAACAGATAACTAGTCAAATTCACTGAAAACTCAGAGTAGCTTAAGCTCTCTCTTTTTTCCTTATTCCCTCAGTCCATCCATCTTATGTGAATACCACCCCCCCACACGCAGCACGAATGCGATCTCTCTCGCGTCTGTCTCTTCCGTTTCCCTCTCTTTCTCTTTTTCTCTCCCCTCTTTCAGACTCCCTCTCTCTCTCTCTCTCTCTCTCTCTCTCGCTCGCTCTCTCTCTCTATCTGTCTATCTATCTATCTATCTATCTATCTTTGCCTCTTTCTCTTACTCTTTTCTCTTTCAACCCCCCAAACACCTTACCTCACTTTTCCTCTCATAACGAACAAAAATATGGTTTATTCTGGGTGTTGTCTTCTCAATATCAACAAAAGTAAGAACACATGACCTACTGTATGCTTTCGAACGCGTGATACGGAAACTGGACCACAACACGAACCGACCCCATCGTCTCCGGTACGGAAAAATGCAGTCCGCTATGCATTCCCTGGAAATCATAGTGTGAACACTCCGGTAAAGTTACTGTGGTACACGAAACTGTAAAACGACGCGATATTTTCCTTATGAACACAAAATCAGTCAGCCTCCTCAAGGTTACTGCTGTGATAATAATCTTTGAGAGCAATGGTTTAATATTTATTGGTTAAACTGA
>JBBPCZ010000023.1:805644-828767 GCA_037974445.1 Brycinus macrolepidotus | reverse complement strand
GCTTAAGTAGTCCACATCTGTTCTTCATACCTGTAAAGCTATACTTAAATCAACATCTGCTTTTAACCAAGTTACTGATAGCTAAGATACACACCTTAACAAACCCTGTCAAAAAAGAAAAAACAAGTCAGATGTTAATACACAAGTCAGGAAAAACAGTTAAAAGGGTAAGTGTCTGAGGGATTTTTTAAATATATAGCTGCGTTGTGCAGCTCTCTGTAGTCGGATGTAGTCGAGTTTGTTTTCCAGCGACCGGACATTCGCTAGTATGATAGATGGGATGCCTGAGCTGTTTGGGTTAGCCTTTAGCTTTGCCCAAATGCCTCCAGACTTGCCACGCTCACGGAGCTCTATTGTTAGAGCGTCTTCAGTCAGGTTTTTGTTTTTAGGAGATTGTATGTGAGTAAGCAGGAGATGTCTGTTCTGTTGTTATTTTTACCAGATAAAAACTGATATTTTATACAAAGGTTTAAAAGGTACAGCACAAACAATCACTGAGTTATAGATGCATAGCCAAAAAGTGGTATAATCCTGTCTGGTTTCCCCTATTGCTCAAAATATGGAGCACAAAGTTTGCACACTGAAACAGTCCAGTCTGAAGCTGAAACACTTAAAAACTGCAACCAGCATTTATGTTTTCCAAACTCTCCATTTTCACCTAAAATGCTTTTCAATGTGAATGACCATAAAACAGAAAAACTACAAATATGTGTATGTATGGATGGGGTCTAAGACTCATCCCAGTGGGTGATACTGTCATGTCAGGGAAGCTGGGAGGCTGGACTGGAGAAAGCAGGGACTCAGCAAGCAGAGTCCTCTGAGGGTCCTCCAGCATCAGCCCACTAAGCATCCTGCTGCATTAATCTTACTACCGCTTTGTCCTGGGACACCCCCCCCCTCCCATAAGGTCAATTAAACTACCAAAGATAAATTACTCACTATAACGTTTGGACAAAAATAGCCTGCCAAGATGGGGAGGGGCACAGGGACAGGGGTTTGGAGTTGCATTCATGGGGAATAATGGTTGGTTCTGTCTGGGGTTGCTTTTGTTGGGCACAGCCTTGTGGGGTAATACGTTTAACTTTGAGTTTGGTCTAAGTGAGCATGCTGATTTCTGCTCAGTTTTTAACATTTATATCCCAATCAATACTTTTGAATAGGTAGGGGGAACTAGTCCTAGACAAGCAATGTCAGCTGAGTTTTTATTACTTCACCCTTTGACTGTTATTAAACCAATCAAAACATTAGCAGCAGGAGCACTATGCACAAATCATTCAGAAATCCGATAAAATTTCATAGATATTGTGAAGCTGGCATATGGACTCATAACATAAACTCATCAGCAAACATAAATCTGTCCATTTCTTCAAGGACATCTGAGGCCACTTGCTCCACAATAAAACAAGAGACACTTAAAAATTATATAGGTGACTTATGCTGTATATCCTCACCAATCGGGAAAGTAACCTCAAGCCGGGGGGAACCCCTATACCATCCTGTAATAACAGAATGGTAGTCACCGGGATCATAGCATGTTCCTTGCTCAGCAACCTTGTCAAGTCATTACCATAACAAGACAAGGCCATGGGGCCCTGGATGATGAATTTGAATGATTTCCCTCAGAAAATAAAGGAGCTCATTATACAGTATGGAGTATTGCCGTTCATCACTGTTTTTCCAGTTTCTCCCTTTACTCTGTGCCTGTGTTCTGTATGCCCTCTCCATATTAATGATGAAGCATTTTACTATACATAGCAAGTTTACTATAACATCAAATGATCTGACTTCTAGCTCTTAAAGAGCTGACTGGTATTGCTAATATCCCTCCAAGGCCTTGTTAACTCAGATTAAATCCTGGGGGAAATGGGGGAGGGGTCAAGAACTGCAGTTTTGGCCCACATCTGATTTGACTTATGAATGGCTGGCTTAGTCTAATCAAGTGTATTAGGCCAGTAATGCCGCTCTAAGGTCAAAGGTTTCGAAGATGATACTTTAACTCCACATATTAGCATGAACAATTACAGATAAAATGTAATAAAATAAACATTTTTGTTTCCCTAAAGAACCATGTTTGTAAATGAGTAATTTGAAGAACCTTTTAATGGTTTAATGCACCTTTACATAATGTAAGAATGCTTTACCAATTTAAGCTTCTTCCACATTGGGTAGGAGGTCCTTTTAACTTTAAAAACACTCCACATGTACGCAACTCATTTACAAAAATTGTTCTTTCATGGCATATATGCAAATATATTTCTTATCTCTAAGAGTGTGTGTTGAATGCAGTGTATCAGACAATCCAGACTATTTATACTGAAAGGTATTAGAAGTTTTTAGAAGAGGTCTTATCACAAATGAAATTGCATTAATGTTTTTTGAAAAAACCTAATGTCAAGATTCAATAACCAGTGTTCGATTTATTGGGGGCTGTGAGGGGATCCTAAGCCCTCAGTCAAAAAAATAAAAATAGCAATAAAATACCCCCCTTATAAAATGACCAACCGCCCTCCACCATCACCTCCATCTCTGTTGGATTATTGTGACACTGGGTATTCTTCTTGTCAAACAATTTATAATCAGGATGCACACACTTACAGAAGAGGTGATTATGTAGAATTGGGAGCTTTTACTTTCTTGGTTTTGCTGTGGAGTGTTTGGTACAGTGTGCACTCCTGCCGTAAGATGATACTAAAAACATAGCAAGGTCAGTGGATTTTCTTTAAAAATAAAAAATAAGTATGATAACCAGCATAACCAGTGAAAGATGAAAGTGTAAAATAATGTAAAAAGGCAACACCAGCTGCATATTCAGAATGAGAAATAAAAATATAGTGAGCAGTACTGAGTAGTCTCACAGTGTTCTTGAGGACTAAATATGGTTATGTTAGAGAGCTGTGGACTGTGCCAAAGACCATACATTAGACTCTGGAGGGAGTTACCAGTGCTTACTGACAAGAGCAGAGCTGTTTGATTTAAAATCTGAGATTGAATCATTTTGCATGTATCAAAGACATAAAAGTCAATTCTAATAAAATTAAGGTTATAGATAAAAATAAGGGCTATAGATTGTAGAGCATACTTTCTCTATATATTATGTACATAGGTTCTATTTACCCCAATCAGCCTTAACATTAAAACCACATGCCTAATACTGTGCTCCCATTCATACTGCCAAAACAGCAACGATCTATCATGGTATGGACTCTACAAGACCTCTGAAGGTGTGCTGTGGTATCTGACACCAAGACTTTAGCAGCAGATCCTTTAAGTCCTATAAGTTTTGGGGACATGTCCATGGATTAGACTTGTTTGTCCAGCACATCCAAAGTTGCTCAGCTGAACTGAGATCTGGGGAAACTGGAGGCCAAGTCAGCACTGTCAACAGTCTTTGATGTTCCTCAAACCATTCCTGAACAATTTTTTTAGTGTGACAGGGTGCATTATCCTGCTGCCATTAAGGAATACTGTTGGCATTAAGGTGTGTACTTGGAATACAACAAAGCTTAAGAAGTTGGTACATGTCAAAGTAACATTCACATGAATGCCAGGACCCAGCGGAACATTGTCCAGAGAATCACACTGCCTCTGCCAAAATACCTTTCATCAAACCAGGACATTCTTTTTCTATTCCTACATGGTCTTATGTGCCCATTAGTGCTTTTGGTAGGTCCTATCCATTGCATACTGGGAACACCCCACAAGAGCTGCTATTTTAAAGTTGTTCTGACTCAGTCATTGGGCCATATACATCTGAAAAAACATTCTGCATCCTCTACCACCCCTTTTCCACCCAATGTCTGTACCAGTGCAAATATATAAGAACGGAAATTTTTATTTTATGTAATCAGAATGATTTATTTTTTAGCATGTAATAGCATGAACATGGTGAGGAACCAGCATTCAGATATCTGACAGTAGAGTCAGCACAGTTAATGCCAAGAGGCCATCTGAGCCCATACAATGTTTAACTCAACAGACTTGTGCAAGAACGAGTATCATCCAAGACGATCGGCAAATATGAATGTAAATGTAAATGTTTGCTCCATTGCCTCATCTGCTGGCCCAGAACTGCATGCTCTGTGGGCTGGGGTGGGGGGAGGGGTAGTAGGCATTGGTCGTCCTCTCCTCAGGCACGGGTGGTCTACAGGAACAGCTGCGAAAGCCAGAGTCATGGGACTGGGGGAACATCGTGCCAGGGGAGCGCCAAGTTCTGCAGGCAGCTGCTCCGCTTTCGCTTAGGTGGCCTCTGCTGAACAAGAGCTAGATTCGTATCAAGACTTATCGAGTTCTACTATCTCTGCTGTTTCCAGCATTTGCAGCCAACTCCAAGCATTTGTGTTTAGATCTATTTATAAGACCATGGATATGGAAACATCGGCACTGCTACTGCACATGTAGAAGCTCACAGAAAACACATACACACACATGGCTGCCTCATTGAGATGGCCAGCGCTGAACTAGGCGCTCTTGAAGGCTGATTATGCAGTCTTCCGTAATGCAGCCTTCAGTGGCCACTAATTTAGAAGCAAAGAAGTCCCCCAGGCCATTCTGTTCTGCCTTGCTTGCCATCTAAAGCCACGTATACATGATTCACGTTGGATTCTCTGAAGTCTGCAGCATGCTGAAGCAAGGGGCAGGTTCTGCTGGGTCAGACCTTTCCACTTTTCCTCACTGAGACCACAGACAGAGCACTGAACCTCCCCCACTCCTCCCCACACCCAGCCAAGTCTCTAATGCTAAATGCACGCATCTTATTGCCAAGGGCTCTGTTCTCCATATGTCTGGAAAAGTACCCATATTCTAATGAGGTTAACAAAGTTGTTCATGTGGCAACTTTTTCACACAGGTGTCTCTACACTGTACATATGAACATGTGCTTGTACAGAAAGTGAAGAGAGAGAATTTTAGTGGCCGTTTTAAGAAACTAAACTTTTGAAAGGGGAAGGGAGGTTTAGGACTCTGCATACCCACAAGTCCTTGCATGGCCTGCATTGCCTGGGGGTGAGGAGGCTTTGAATCACTCCCTGCCCTTGATTTGGCATTAGATTCTCCACCCTGACCTCAGCTTTAGGAGTATAGAACAACATACCAGCATTTGGACCAGAGCATAAGTCAAAAGATTGCCTCCTCAGATATGTAGAAAAAATCCTATGTACAAGAACCAGAAGCAGGATGAGCCCCAGAACAAAACTGTGAGTATCAATGCAAGTGGGGTTGAGGGAGGAATTCATGTATCTACAGGGCAAAAACAAACAAACAATCAAACAACTAAATAAATACAGTCTTCACTGTTCAAATCACTCGTTCAGGACAAAATCAGCAGGAGCACTACAGGAAATCACCAAGGTCTATCAATGTCAAGCAATGCAGCATGAAGTGCAATTTTTACTTTGATTATTGTTTCGTTGCTTGCCACTACAGAAGTGTCTATAAAATAGTGAATTTAGTGGGGCATGGTAATTGACTGGTGAGGCATTGCTTTACTAAATGACACCAAGCCTGACCAAAAGACTGTAAGAAACATATCTGATAACCATAAATGTATAATTTATTAGCTTTTATGGAAAATAAAGCTGATTTGTCTTCTTAAAATTTCCAGTCAGCAGGCTTCATGTAAAACACAGCATATTCAATTCAATTCAATTTAATTTATATAGCAAATAATGTTGTCACAAAGCAGCTTTACAGAATCCAGGTCTTAGCCTGTAGTGAGCCAGCTAAGGATGACAGAGGCAAGGAAAAACTCCCTGAAGCTGGAGGAAGAAACCTTGGTAGGAACCAAGACTCAAAAGGGGAACACATCGTCCTCTGGTCAACCTGGGGAGAGAGCAAGAGAGTCTCTCTGGAGATAACTAACAATAAAAGGTTTTTGTGTGCAGACTTAATCACTGCAGAACAGTTGGCAGCCTATGGCTCACAAAGTAGGAACAGTCAGTAGAAGCAGTTTTTGTTGGAGTCTGAGTGAGAAGTAGTTTTAGAGTCTCTAGTCCATGGCAACAGGAATAACAATCTCCACTGGAGCTGTTGAACTGCAGTTGCAGCCAGACCATTCAAGGAGATTTGGTCCCAGCGATTGCAGATCCAGGATAAGGTGGTGGCTGGGAGTCCTGATGGTAATCAGTCGGGCTAGACAGATGGGCAGCAGTTCCCCTTGGAGAAGATAGTCCAAAAAGACTATAGCTTGCTATTGCAGCCTAGCTAGAAAGGGCAGAACCAAGGAGGAGGATGGACGTGAGAGCACCCGGAGACACTGGTGCCCACCCACTCCACTGTCAACAAACCTGAGTGAATGTGAGGAGTGGTGGGACAACAGCACCAGCATCCCAGTTTACAAAAATTCTCTGTGCCCACCACCTCCCAGCTCTACACACTTCATCTAACGGGAAAAGTTCATTACAGAAAGTCTGACTAAACAAGTAGGTTTTCAGCCTAAACTGAGACTGTGTCTAAGTCTAAAAGATTATTTGGAAGGGTTCCAGAGCTGGGCGGCTTTATATGAAAAGGCTCTTCTCCCTGCTGTGGCTCTCATAATTCTGGGGACGAGCAGATTGCCAGCACCTTGAGATCTAAGTGGGGTTTGAAGCAGGAGATAAGTTCACAGAGGTATTCAGGTGTGAGGCCATTCAAGGCCATTCAGGTGTGAGACCATTTATATGTCATTAGTAGAATTTTATAATCAATATGAAATTTGATTGGAAGCCAATGAACTCTTGATAATATCGGACTAATGTGGCTGAATTTCAGGGTTTTAGTAAGGACTCTAACTGCTTCTGGACTAGTTGAAGCTTATTTAAGTTATTGGTATAACAGCCAGACAGTAGGGCGTGACAGTAATTGAGTCTGGAGGTAATAAAGGTGTGGACTAATTTTTCTGCATCATGTAGGGATATTGCATTTTTTAATATTTTGTAGATGAAGAAAAGCTATTTTAGTAACGGTACCTATAGTTGCGTCAGATGATAGATGTGGGTCGATAGTAACAGATTTTTTTTTTTACAGTTGACATTGGAGAAGCTAGGGAACCAGCAAGATCAAGCATTAGACCTGACAGTTTTTTTCTGGATGCTTTTGGACCTAGAAGAAGGTTCTTTGTTTTTTCTGCACTGTGCAAGGGAAAGTTAAATGACATCCAGCCTTCTATATCTATTACACAGTTTTCAATCTTATTTGATATTTTCGAATAATTGCATATCGTATCTAATGGCAGCATGTACAATGTAAATAAAACAGGTCCCAAGACAGAACCTTAAGGGACTCAATATTTTTCTTTGGTGTGCACTCATGATTCCGTGTTCACACTTACAAACTGATAGTGGTCGTACAGGTATGATCTAAGACAGGATAAGGCTGTGCCTGTGACTCCGACTAGGTTTTCTAGTCTGTCTAATAGAATTGAGTGGTCAGTGGTGTTGAATGCCGCACTAAGGTAAAGCAAAAGATACATTATGATTAAGGTGAAGCGCCTATTTAATTAGGTAGTGATCTGAGATCACTATGGTCTGTGGAAGAATAGCTATGCCATCCAGATTAACATTAACATTGACATCAGGATTAAATTAAGAGTGTGACCGCTGTAGTAAGTAAACCCCATTACATTTTGAGTGAAGCCTACAGTATCTAGAATTGAAGTAAATGCAGATTTCAGTGGATCCTGTTCTTTTTGAAAGAGGGTATTAAAATCCTCAACAGTTATTACTTTATTACTGCGTACTGCTAAATTTGCTATGAAACAACTAAATTCTTGTAAGAACTCTGTATAAGGCCCTGGTGTCCTGTAGACAGTAATCAGAGAGAAAGAGGTATTATTTGTATTTGGATTAGAAATGTTAAGGAAAAGAGTTTCACAGGACGTGAAGGTACACCTGTTTTCTAATTAATACTTAGGGCACTTCTGTGAATGGTTCCTGTGCCTCCCCTTCTACCACATAGTCTTATTTTGAGCAACAAACTCGTCAGGCCTAATCCAGGTCTCTGTAAGACACAAGGCGTCAAGATTCTGATCGGTGATTATTTCATTTACAATAGTGGTTTTAGGAGTGAGTGTTCTCATGTCAAGCAGTAGTTGCTGAGTTTGCTGGTTGTTTGAGAAAAGTTGATTAAATTATTAGAACACACTTTTTGAGTTTTTATACTTTTCTCTTTGGGGACAGACACAGTCTCGATAGAGTGGGACCTAAGTGGTGACTCAAAGTAGCTAGAAGATGGTCGGTTTAGCAAGTCTGTCTGCTGCCTGGCCTCCGTGCTGATTTGTCAGCAGCAACTATCTGAGTGACTCTGCCAGCTTGCTAACAGGCTATGGGCCATGCTGCAAAAAATGAGAGCAGCACCCTCCCACGAGAGGTGGATACTGTCCTGAGCCAGGAGACTAGGCTTGCCCTCAAACATGGACCAACTGTCAATAAAACACTGTTTTCAGAGGACCACTTGGACATCCAGCAATTCAGTGCCCAAAGCCTCAGGGCCATGGTGCACTGGGATGGGGCCAGAGCATATTACGGCATCGGACATAGTCTGGGCTAATTTGCACACTTCTTTAACATTATTCTTAGTAAACTCTGACTGCCAAAGACAAATGTCATTAGTATTAATCACTATCCTGTCATTCCCATGGTTAGCTAACAGCTTCAAGTTCCCTGCAATGTCCAGATAAAGATAAACCTTTATTTGTCCCACAAGTGGGAAATTTGCATTGTCATGGCAGAAAGTGGACAGTACAAAGGTAAGAACAATAGAATAGAATAGAATCACCTATGACAATAGCACTTTCAACAGGCTTCTCAGCAGGCATTTCATTGAGCAGGGCAAACCTGTTTGACATGGGAGAATTTTTCGACTATGCCGCCAAATTGCCACCAAATGTCCCAGAGTTGTGAACAAGAAGCCTGACTCTTGCCTTCTAGCCCTAATTAAAGTCCAGAAGTGCTCCTCTAACTCAGAAACCTTCTCCATCAAAGACAAAACTAACTGATACTTCATGCAAGTAAAATCTCTGCTATAGCTAGTGACTGTGAGGCTGAACTAAACATGCCACACTCAGAATAGACAAGGTGCTTAGCATCTTCCATGCTGATACTTACGATGCTTATCTGTCAAAACTTCTACAGGTCTGTGGATTGGTGATGTTGTTGACAGGGAAAAACAGTTTAATAATCTTCAAAACCTTGGGTTGACTCACTAGATATTTACATTTTAGTGACTAGGACAAAGAACAAACACTGAAAGATCGAGCGGCAGTGACAGCAAACAGGTAGTCACAGTTTTATAGTTTCATTGTATTTTACCGTGATAATTTGTTGTGAAGTGTGAGACTCTTCATACAAATATCACCTTCACCCAGTGTAATGACCTAGTGTTAATGCAAGCCATTGAGCTGGCCTTGTGAAGTCTATAACATGACATAACATTAGCATGGCAAGGCCAGTACTGCTAACTCAGTTTTTGCTCCTGGTAAGTTAAAAATGCTGAAACTGCAAGGCAATATTTGTTAATTAAATAAATATAATTATATCTTAGAAATTAATTATATGAGAAAATAATAGACAATGATTTACACAGGTCCACAGTTTGCAGCTCAGAAATGATTGAGTTCTCTTGACCTAGAAAGGCCTGTAAGTTGAATGGGCATGAGAAAAAAAAGAAAAATAAGAAATAAGTACGGTTTAAGCTTAGGATTCAGATGGGACAAGGTGGTCCTTAAAACTGAGAAAGAGTAGCATATATGAAATGGTTCTCTCCATGTAATATCAGGCAGGCAGACCTCTGGATGTAAACCTTTACTTGTTAAATAGCACAGTGCCTCCTACTCCTCCCAGTTCAGTCCATGTGAAGAACATTCTCAGAGGATGTGTGGTTAGCAGCTGCCTGGAGAGGCTTCACCTGTTACTGGGAACTGGGCAATGGCTTTGGCAAGCACAAAGTTCCATAGCTGTAGTGGATCATTAAATGCATAATGCTCACTGCATGCCATTTTATAAGGTGGAGAATACAGTACAAGCTGAATACAGAATACCACTGTTCTGTATACTGTACACCCCAACACCTCAAGCATGGCTTTTTCTGAACATTCATCTCCTTACCCACCACCCTTCTATACTGGCTACATTCATTAAGTACTTAATAAATTAAGCAAATATAATAATACATAACTTACACAGTCACTTTTTCACTAGTGGCAGGTGCAACCTTGTAATTTTCTTTTGGGATTAATAAATATATTACTTGTATTGTTTCAAATATACTGTGAATCTGAGTGACCTATTAAGGCCAGAAAAATATTGTAAAAATGTATCGCTTTTTTTCATTTAGGATTTACCACTGTAACCTTTCGTTTGCTTACTTTGCTTATTAGTCCTCAGAGCTCAGATCTCTGTAAGGCTTCTTTGCTACTGTGTTTATTATATGAGGCTTTCAATGAATACAATTAAGCAAGTGTGAACTTCATGCAAAATGGAAACTGAAATCAAACTCCTCTGACACTCGGACTGGTTCCACTGTGCTAATACTGTAGCTCAGTCCTGCTCAATTAACCCTTCAGTAACTACATAGAAACACTGAACTAAATGGCATTAATCACAGCCTGTGCCACACTCTTAAGATGACTTGTGCACAGTGTTTACAGGTTGATTACATGACACACTGATCAGCAAGGAACGGTGCTGGAATGTCAGGTTTCAGCTCGATTTCATCTCAAATGTTACCTCATTATTTTTCCTTCTTCTTCCCAAAATCATCCAGCATGTTTTACTTTTCAAGCAGGGGTAGACATACTGCTTTAACACTCTCAAGTTATTATTGTCATTTTACTATACCACCTACTGCAATTATATGTAATTACATCCTTAATTACACACTTTGTTTGCATTATGAATTATATATATAAAACTCAGTGTGTCACGGAATTCATGCATAATGTTTAACATTTTTATTTATTTAAACCCATGCAGCCTCCTCATGATGGGGATAGTTTTAATGATAGAGACTGTCTTATGAACTACACCCTGGAGTAACCAATCTGAGAAGTCCACATCCCCCTAAAATATCTTTTAATTCACATAATTATCAAAAAGTGATGTAAGTAACATCTGTTTAAATTTTATTGCATTCAGTGTCAAGTTTTAACATTTGCAGTCATACTGATTTTCAGCCCAGTTGTTCCCAAATGGTAGGTGTTTAAAACAAGCTTTATATTTTCTTTAGAGAGAGATGCTTGTGTAAAAATATTAGCTTAAACATTTTACAGATTATTTAGCAAAGAAATAAAAAATAAATAAATGTGTCTCACCCCCTCTGCTTCTTAGACATGCTCTGTAACTTAAGTTATGTATAGATGTTCTGTCCCAGGCCTAGTTTTGATGAATCTTGGCATAACCATTTGTTCTGTATGGTGAAGAATGTGAAGATTCCTTGCTGGTAGAAGGAGGCGAATGTATCTTTGCACATTTGCGTGTGTGTGATTACACTTGGCTGGGTTTAGGTGGAAAAAAAGGAGTGGTGACAAACCGTTGATCATTTGAGCAGATGAGGTTTGTTCTCAGGGACCTGTGTGTACACACAAATGCACCCCCCCCCCCCCAGACCTCACACACACACACACACACACACGCACGCACACACGCACACACATACACGCTTTCACACATACACAAGCGTGATTGATATAATGTAGAGGTCATCTCAAGCTTGCTCAACAGAGGAAAACTACTTTACATTCAAAGTCTACACACTACATTGCCGGTCTGTTTTATCTGTGTGCACAACAGATGTTTTGTGGCCACAGCCCCTGAAAATAAACTCATATGAGAACCTCTGAGACCAATCAAAGTTACAGTAATTATAATAAAAATTAGTTTCACTATAGCACCTTTTACTATCCCAATGTCACTTTACTATGCTTACAAGAAAAAATACACACATACAAAGTGTTGTTAAAAGATGAAGTTCTTCAACAGACATATTGTGTCTGTTTTAGAAATAAAAACATGTTGTAACAATACATTTGAATTTTGATTTTAATTTATAAGATCTTTAAACAAGGGTTGGGTTTGAACAGCACTAGTTGAGGTGCAGCCTCCAAAAATATATTTGTTGTTGTTGTTGACAGCTACTTATACTTGTGCCTTTTTTCCTAACTTTTTAATTGATGTATTGATACTACTGGCCTAGTCTTCCTCCTTGGACTCACCTTATTTGTTAACTATGGCTACTTAGTCGCCATCAGGGGAACGGGGACAGGTCTTGCCCCTCCAAACTGAACCAGTACTACTTTGCTTCTTTGCTTTTCTTTGGCAGAAAATTTCTTTCACAAGTAAACAATGCAGCTGTTTTTCACCAATGTCAGTCTTTTAAAGGAGAAGAGTATGGCTCTGTTTGAGATATCCTACTGCAACACATAATGCTGATGAGGTCACTTCAGAGGAAATGGATGTAACCAACTGGTTAGCTTTGGATGGTTAGCTTTGCGTTTGAGTTGTCAAGACTGCAAATTTTCACAGTATTGTCATGCTCAATGCTTAGTCAAACTAGCTCATATTACCTACCTAACATAAACTACCTTTTAGCAAACATAAAGAAGTGTGTATACAGGGGTGTGACTAGATCCATGCTATTGGGCTCTAGCTTTTGAAGTAGCCCTACGCTGTAGTTACTACCTACCAAAAGTAGTTCAAGAAAGGACAACCAGTGTTCCTGTGACAGGTCACAACTGATAGGACTCAAAGGAACTGCTGCTAACATCTAGATTGAGGCCATGCTTTGACAGGTCAGCTGTGTTTTGGCAGCACAAGGGGGAACAACACAATATTACGTGGTTGTTTTTTTTTATGGCTATTTTCATATTCTAAATATACAAATACACATATGAAAGCCTGTTGCACCTTCAGTTCAAACATAGGGGTGGGCTCACTCCCTATTCCTTGTAGACTTCATGTGGTCATTTTAAAACAGACTGTAGCACTATGAAAGTAAAAAGTATATTTTTACCATTATCGTTTAACGTTTTCTAGGCTAAGGTTGGGTGTGCTTTCTTGGTGTATTTAAAAAAGTTTGTAGATAGAGAACATAGATGACAAATTTAAAAAGAGACTTTGATCAGCTTTTTAACATTTGGCAACTAACTGCCTCATTGTCCAGTCGAAAACAAATATCCGAAGCCAAGTTGATCGGCTCATCTCTTCTCAAAGTATCTCCAAACCAGAACATTAAACCTAACGCCGCCCCACATGATGTGCATTGTGGGTGCGTTCTCTAAATGTACTTTTGCTGTACAGTATTATCATTAAATATGTGAGGGGTTACGACTAATGCTATGTATGCAGCAGAAATCTTAATACAGTAAATACGACACTGTACTGTCGGCAGTTGTTTTCAGTTTCGCTTGCTGTTATGTGCTCAAAGCATTCACCTGAACATTAAGGACAGGCTTGTTGCTCCAGTTGTCAAGAAGGCTGTACACTTGAATTTTGGGGATCCAAGTGGTCACAATATATCCAAAAGATAGTTAGCTTGCAATGCTAGGCAACACTGATCAGCTAACTTATAGGCCTCTAAAAGCACTTTCCAATAGGGAAAAGTGCAATTTTATCAAAATACTCTGGAAAACAATTGTAAAATTGTATTATATACTGTTAATTAATGGTCAAAAAGGCATTCTTGATTCATTCATTTTCTTTTATTTTCAAAAGTGCACATAAACAACCCCAAACGGCACACCTTCACCTTGACAGAGTTTTCAATGGACTCAGCCTCTGAAGTTGGCTGACTTCAGCTATCACACAGACAGGTCTAAAAATTTTTAGAATTATTTTTACAATTATTTTTGGCTTTGGAAATGTAAACACCAGCCTCCACTCACCCAGAGTTAATTGTGTTAAAGGTTGTCCAGGCATATCTATTGTCTAAATATGTCCACTGGCAATATAAGCTTAAGTACTGATATGTGGCTAACCACAGTTGCTAAACAGTGGTTGGAGAGCTGAGGAAATGAGGTGGGTCTTGAGATCGATCTAAGTGTTTTAGACTTTGATTAATAGAATCTAGCTATACCAGTGCAGTATGAAGTATACAGCAAATCTGTTTTTTTTTTCCCAAATTCAACTCTTACCTGTATGTTTGTTTAGTTTTGTTTTGTTTCATTTTGTTTTGTTTTTTATCATTATTCTCACCTTTGGATCTCTGGACCATTATTTAGAATTTTTGCTGTCTATGAATATGACCTACTTTTTTGAAAAACTTTGTTTGATTCCTAGACTGTGGAATTTTGATCACAGTTATGCTTTTACATCTAGCCATCTTGAGTCTCCGCATTACATATTCTTGTTTCTGTAATTTTTATCTGATGAAGCCTTTGAGGACTGAAACACCATACCTCTAATTCAATAAATGCATAAGTTATATGCATAAAAAACGAGTATGCATAAAAATGTAAGTGTCTGAATTGGTGAACACTATCACAGTATGAAATCAAGGACCATTAGGTTCTATAACAGTTTTTGCCTCTAGGCAGGTTAGCATTGTGAACACGAGCAATGATCGGTACTCCGTCAAACGCTTCTTCTGGCTCTGATTGGATGTTTCAATTTGGTCAAGATGGATTCTTACAAATGGTATTAGAAGCACTAGGTAGAGAAAGAAGAGCCCAATTTCTTACAGATTGTACTACTTTGTAATACATCGGTTTTAGCAAATTTGTTATTTGTTTATATGTTAACATTTATTAAACACACGCACGCATGCACGCACACACGCACACAAACAAAAAAACACACACACACACACACACACACATACACACACACATATAGTCTGAGTAAAAGTCCATAGTTCTTGTTTCAGAATCCAGGTTTTTGTGCAATCAAATCTTTTATATTCATTTCAATTACTTTTAAAATTATTGTAATAAACCTTTGAATAACTAAATAAGGCATATAGGTTCAGTGTCTCAGACAGTGATTAAGCCTAGTTCTGGACTATGTATTCCTTTCAATGCAGAATCAATCCCACTTTATTTGGGTAGCCCTAGCAGATGATCTATAGATGTTTCTTTTTTTTTTTTTTACCAAATTATCCTGTGAAACTCAACAGTGTTGGACTGAGGTTTGGGATAGGTACTAGGGTTGGGTTTGGATTTTGGATTGTGGATGAGGGTAAGGGTTGTGGAAGGTAAATTCAATGAATATTTGGTTGAACGTAGGTTAAATGCAAGATATTCATACAAAGAGTGTCCACTGTGTAGTCAAGATCATAGAGTTATGGAGCAAGGGATGAGTTTTCCAAATGCCAATGTATACCATAAGAATTATTACAAAATGGTAGAAAGGCTATAACCTTAAATACTCTGCAAATTTAGATGATTTTGACACTGTAATGTTTTTGAGAAACTGTGCCAGACCTATTAGCTCCAAGGCAACAGAGTGCCATTTTGGAAATGGAAACATCTGTTTGTATGTGTGTGTAAAAATGTGTGTGTGTGTCATTGTGCGGTTGGAATACTGTCAGAATTATGTTTAAAGCACATAAAATGGTGGCCACCGGTGGCCACCCGTGCTACGAATGATATCTAGCTTGCTAGAAAAGAAGATCTGTCATTAAGATATTTACTCAGCAGTTTTTATGCAGTCATTGCACTCTTGGTAAAAATAATAAAAAAAAAAGATTTGGTAATTAGTACAAATACTCCCGAACCTATTTAACTTGATTGTTTTATTAAAATAGTCACTGTTTGATCACTTTACTCATCTATAAATGCACAAGAGTCTCCTGTGTCTCCTCCACTGTCCCGCCTTGTCATTAGTTCTTTCACCTGTGGTTTATTTCCTCTCTTTTCCCAGGTTCTTCCTTGTCTTGTCTTTTGCTTAAGTAGCCCTAACATTTTAGAGATCCTTTCTCTGGTCTGGTGGCAATTTGGTTTCTGTTTCTCTGCGTTGTTAGGAACTATTTTCCCTGTCTTCGCCTTGCTGCCTCAATGTGTATATCTTTTAAGTATCTTTGTATGTCACTTCATATGACACACATCAAATCATGAAATGCATACAGTTTGCCTACAATTTATTGCCTACAAGTTTATTTATATAGTACATTATCACACACAAAAGGTCACTCAGTGTGCTTTACAGAAAGAGAATAAAAATAAAATAAAATAGAATGAAGTAGAATAAAATAATTGAAGAAATAAAAGAATACATAGAAAATCGCTAAAAGAAAATTTAAAGTGTAATAGAAGTGACAATGTTTATAGGAAGGCAGAGGAGAATAGTGCAGTTTTTAGCAACTTTTGAAATTAACAGTTGGTGCAGATCTGATCCTGATGGGCAGTTTGTTCCAGCAGCGAGCTGCATAATGACTAAACACCATTTCACCATGTTTAGTTTTGGCTCTTTTCACCACTAGCTGACCAGCTCCTGCAGATCTAAGAGACCTACTAGGATTATATACATCAAACATATCAGAGATGTATTTAGGGCCCAAACCTTTGAGTGACTTTTAACAATGAGTAATGCTTTGAAATCAATTCTGTACTGAACTGGGATCCACTGCAAGAAATGGAGTAATGTGCTCTCTTCTTGGTTTTGGTTAGAGCTCTGGCAGCAGCATTTTGAATGATTTGGACCTGCCTAGTGGACTTTTTGGGAATCCCAGTGAGGAGAGCGTTGCAATAGTCAACGCTGCAGGAAATATAGGTGTGGGTAAGCTTCGTGAACACAAAGTCTCCAAAATGGTGACTTTGTTATAGCTTTAATGTGATCACTAAAACTAAGGTCTCCATCCACGATTACGCCAAGATTTTTTTTTTTTACATGGGTGGATGTCTAAAGTGCTCTAGATTCCAGATGGGCACTGAGAATTGATCTTCCCTCTTTAGTTCCAAACAAGATTCAAGATTCAAGAGAGTTTATTGTCAGCCCAGCCACATACACAAGTACACAGAGGGTTGAAATAGCGTTCTCTGAAGCAAATGGTGTCCATTAAACAAGTCACAACAAGACGAAGTGCAGTTGGACGTCACAGTGCAAAACAGAAACAAGACGAGACAAAAACTGCTGCAACATTATATTACAGCATCAGAGTCACTTGGTGAGAGAGCTACACTATATGGACAAAAGTATTGGGACACACTTGTTTTTCAGGGTTTGGGGTAGGCCCCTTACTTTCGTCTTAACGCTCCAGCATACCGAGACATCTTGGACAACGCCATGCTTCCAACTTTGTGGACAGTTTGGGGAAGAACCTTTCCTGTTCCAGCATGATTGTGTCCCAGTGCACAAAGAAAGGTCTATAAAAACATGGTTGGATGAGTTTGGTGTGGAAGAACTTGACTGGCCCGCACAGAGCCCTGACCTCAACCCCATCCAACTCCTTTGGGATGAACTGGAACGCTTTACAGAATGAATGGGTACAAATAACCACAGAAACACTCCAAAACCTTGTGGAAAGCCTTCCAAGAAGAGTGGAAGCTGTTATATCTGCAAAAGGAGGCGGGCAACTCCATTTTAAAGTCTATGTATTTGAAAGCAATGTCATTAAAGTCCCGGTTGGTGTAATGGTCAGGCGTCCCAATACTTTTGTCTATATAGTGTATGAAACAAGCCGTATCACGTGTGAACTTGACGTCACGTGACAGCGAAGCGTATGCTGTTTCGTAGACTACAAAGATGGCTGCGTCCTGCAGGAGGGTCGTAAGGTCGATAACAGAAGGTAAAGAGCTGGAAATTTCAGCAGCTAACTCTTTCTCCAGCTGTTTATCTTTAGTGGTGGGCTGCACAGATTGATCTGCTATTAATTATCTATTGATTTCTGTCAGTGTCGATCAGGCAGACGAAACGAGGAGCTTTTTACCAGCCAGACTGGATCTTTGGAGTCTAGACGCTCAATGCATTAAAAATGACAGTTAGGACTAACCCATAATAAGAATAAATGCAGGGTTAGACTACATATCTGGAGTTTTGGATGCAAAGCAGGGTCAGTATTCATGAAGCTGAGCTGATTTAGGATCTGTACCTGTCAGAGCAGACCAAGTAAACAGAGTCCAGAGGAAGATTTTGCTGCTTACAATAGACTTTTCTTTGTCTCATCAGAAATAAATAATCTTATTTGGAGATTTTTGAAGTCTGACTTGCTTCTCCTAAAAACCCCTTAGAAGAAATAAGGAGCAAAAGAAAAAGACTTTTCTTCTCAGTTTTCTTCTCTTTAACCTTTTGGATCTTAAAACTGGTAGTTGAGACTTGATCACTAATACAAGGTTTTCTTTTGGAGCTTGTGGTTGATCTGAAGATCTGATTATTTTAGACAAAGATCAGAGCAGTGAGAGAAAAGTAAGAGCATATTAAGATCTTAAATTGGAACTGGGCTGAGATTAGAAGAAGGCTCTTTCTCAGTATGAGAAAATAATCAAAATCCCGTGGTGATGTTAAACTGAGCTCAGTTATGTCTATGAGAAATAGGCTGGACAAAGAAGGTATTTTGAATTTTCCTTTCTACTGGGAGGAATCTGATCAGCACTCAGCACATGTACTCTGAGAAGCTTTATGAACACGGGCCCAAGTTATAGATGTAATATTATAAAAGTGTTATGTAGTAGCTAGTCCAGATGTTAGAAACTGCTACCTTTAGATTCTCCTACCTTATGTGTCCACTATATGTTATATATCATTCACAATGACTCAGTATAGTCCATGTCTTATTGTGCCACCCTCTACCCGATTCATCACTTGGCCACCAGGACCCTGCTAACAAGATATTTGGGTGGTGGCCATTCTTAACACAGCACTGATACTGACGTGGCAGTGGCCTAATGGTTTATCAGGCACAGTGGTGTTGCTGGGAGGTTTTACTCACATCACTGTCACTGCTTGGTCAAGAGTGGTCCACTATAGAAAAATATCCAGCCTAGAGTGGCTCTGTGGTCAGGAACTAAACCTTGAGGAAGGCCTAGGGGAGGCCTCACACATGTAATTTACTAGCAAGGTGGAAAAACTGGTGTTGCAATAAAATGGTTTCATCAGTCTTGAGAGTTTTCAAAGTCTATTATTTACAACAGGCATAGTCCCAGCCAACACCCGGATTAATCAAAACAGTCTTTGATTAAATTTCAGGACCAGGGGTGAATCTTTATCGGAAAGTCTTGTCAATTGGCCTTAATCTGTCTCTGGGAAACCAGCCCAAGAAGTTCAGTATAATTATTTTCTAATGTCAGCGCTTTGTGCTACTACATATTCATGGCCCATCTTTAACTGTTTTTTTTTTCCAGACACATTGTTTTCTGCCTTAGAGCAGAAAGCAGACCACATTGTACCATCACCTAATGAAATTTTTACTAATTCTTTCCCAGGTCTTTGCTACCTATCAGCCCGAAGGCTCTGTTTGAGGGGGCTGCTTGTGCAGAGCATCGGTAGTCTAAGATCGCAGCAGTGTGTGTTACAACACAGAGCTCTTCACTGTAGCCGCTACCCTGTACTGAGCAGCACCAAAGCTGAGCCTCAGAATAGGACAGAAGCACGGAAAGCAACAGAGACGACAAAAAATACAAGTGAACAGAAAAAGACAGAAGACGAAGAGGGGGAGGAGGATTATGGGCCAGAGTATATTCCCAGGAGGAAGGCGAAAAATCCAATGATGATTATAGGATATGCATGGTATGAATTATACAGCACTGTAGAATGCAGTTTTTTAAAGTGTGACCTTTTATTGTCAGTTTAGTCTGTTTACCTGTAACTGGGGCTCCTGAGGGGTGTAGCTGTCTAAACTTCAGCCAACATCATCGGGAGGTGGTGAGTTAGATCTCTGGTGATGCCACACCCATCCGCAGGAGTCCAAGACAGCATAATTGGCTTCTGTCTCTCTCTGAATGGGTGGTATAGCCCTCGCTCTCCCCCATCATTCAGTGTGGTATTAGGCAGTTCAGGTGTCTGTTAGCTGATGTCACAATTGTTAGTGTTCTCCTCCAAGCCTGTTGAGCTGTCCAGGCATCATGTTTGCAGCAGTATAAAACAGAGGTGCTTCATTTGACTCGAAGCACATACTAGCCTTCATACTCCCAGCATTGTGGGAATGGGGGTGCCCCCAATGTAATTCAGTCAATGTGAATGAACATCTAATTGTAATTAATCAGTGGCAGCTTAATCCAAGAGCATTTGCCACAAATAATTCTGTATTTCTTTTCCGCAAAATAGGAAATAGGAAGGAAGCTAAATGACTAAGTGCTAAGTGCTTTATTTGTCTAAGTTAAAATGAGAATGTGAATATTGCAATAGTTTGTGTATAAAGTGGCCCTGAAAAAAATATATTTCTTCTTTGACACTGATTAACCCGATTCATTTTTCTCTTTCAGGATCATTGGTCTTCCCTCTGGTATAATCGGGTTTATTCTGGCCAAGAAGCAGGTAGACAAGAACAGGCTAAAACAGCTAAAAATCCGGCAGAGGATGAAGACAGCCAACGAGGGAGAATATAAAAGTGAGCGCTATAAAACAGCAACAGGGATGGAGTGACTGACCCGGACTGTATGAAAAGACTTTATCCTTCTAAGTGATGACACTTTTGCAGTCATGCCTTATGACTATAAGACTAATTAAATAAAGCAGATTATGTCTCAAAGTTGAAAATAATTGCCAAATTGGCAACATTAACATGCTGAGGTAAAAGATCTATGAAATAATTAACCCCAAAAAAACCAAACATGGAATTGTATAATTAATAAATAACTGTATAACAGAATTGTTGTTACCTTATGTAAAGAATCTTCTAAATACAGCCAGCACAGATAGCACATCCTTAAAAATGGATTTGCTAGATCTGTCACGTATTACATAATTACCTGGTTGCAATTATTTGGCAAGTTTTCAATTGCTGTATGTTTGTTGTTAACAAGTGGATATGCAAATAAAAGAAAGCATAATACATTTACTGAGGCACGTCATTGGTCCTAAAACAAGTTCTGGAACTTCTGGATGGTGCTCAACATTTAGAGACCAGCAGTAACATTTGTGCATGGGATATTTATCACCTTCAGGGAGCAGCAGTGAGTAATGTTTGTTTATTTGAAGTTTTGTAACACCAATAGGTTCAGCAGTGAGTAAAGTTTGTTTCTTTGCGCTCAGGTCTTGTTTGTGTTCCAGCTGAGAACTACTAAGTATGGATACCCGTCAGAGGAGACAAACTGTAAATCACAATTATTTATACTGAAATTACTCGTCAGCTAACATTCCATGATCTTGACAGGCCTGTGTGAATAAAAGGACTACAAAGAAAAAGATGAGCATTATATGTACTGAGGTGGTAAATTAATTATTTTGGGGTGGGGGGCCACAGATTCAGGGCATTAAGGCTTGAAGGGGTTGTTGGGTAGAAACTAAACTTTGCATAAATGTAAAAAAAATGTACAAAATAAATGTGCAAAACATTGGCTATGTATATAAATATGCATCAGAATCAATTTTAATACAAATAAAATTTCAGCTCATCAAAACAAGCATCATATATAGAGTATGTATAGAACATTTTTCATATGCTGTGCAGTAACTTGTACAGAAGTTGATAGTAAATATAGGCTGTGTAAAAAAAAAACAAAAAAAAAAAAACAAAAAAAAAAAAAACTTCATTGTCTATGAAGATAAAAAGTCCAGCAAACCCTCAACATGTTGACCAATAGCTCATATTTTGTTCATGTCATTAATGAAGACATGATGACTGGAACTGGACAAAAGTGCATAGAACACAAGTGTTTGAGTGATAGTCAATTCTTTGGCATGTGGAGCTCAGTGGGCCATCCCAAGGGGGATCTTATCGTCGGGCAGCTCCGATGAGTTGCAGGATCAACAAGAAAATCTGGATGACGTCGACATAAAGGGAGAGAGCAGCAAAAACATACTCCTCTGGACTGATGGAGTGCTTTCTGTTCCCAATAAGAAGCTGGGTGTGGTAGGCCAGAAACTGAACAGAATAAGAGGCGCTACATTAGGTCCAGAACACCAAGATGACAAAAATGATAACATCTAGAAACCCAAGACATTTTCAGAATACATATGTTTCACAGTGTTTCATTTACCAGAGGTTTTGCTAACAAAATGTAAACATATTAGTGCCATACTTTAAGCCTCGCAGAAGACATTTATTACAATAACCACACACACACACACACACACAATACATATAAATTGGTGCATCAAGCTGGTTCTTTTAAAATATGCTTTATCGTGCTAAATTCAAGATTATTTGAGATATCAGTATTAATTGAGAAATGAAATTTAATTGAGTTGTGGCAGCCCCATTTATCACTGGTTTTTTTTTTTTTTTTTTTATCACTGGTCTTTTTATGGTACATGCAGTTGTTCAGTGCTTTAGAAGTACAGACGGTACCTTCAATGTGCATAACATTTATACACCTACAATATAATTTACCATAACTGACCAAAAGGTTAAACC
The DNA here is from genome assembly GCA_037974445.1 of Brycinus macrolepidotus. Lineage (NCBI taxonomy): Eukaryota > Metazoa > Chordata > Actinopteri > Characiformes > Alestidae > Brycinus > Brycinus macrolepidotus. The sequence continues at coordinate 806,354 of JBBPCZ010000023.1, read as the reverse complement.
TACCAGTGTGAACCCAATTGCTCCAAAGGCAGCGTACAGCATGTGAAGCCATGGGATCTAAGATCAGAACAGGAAGGGAATGGCTGTGATAAATATACACATATGTCAGCTTTGAGCGTAAGGTATTCAGGGCTTCACTTACATATTTGAATGACAGCACAATAGCAGTGATGATGCCGGTCACAAACATGACAATTCCCAGCACACAGAAAAAGCCTCCACATTTGGTGAAATCCACCTGATGGCAGAATCAACAATAAAGAGTTTCTTCATATTAAACACACATAGAGACGGCTTTGTGTTGGGGTCAAATAGGATTATGTTACTTGTGTATACACCGGACGCTTGATAAAGATTTAGAGATTCACTGTGAGCTACCTTGGTCTGGAAGCAAAAGACAGTCACAGCGATGCAGACGATCACTGTAATTCCCAGAGCCAGGAACACGGCCTTAGTGTCATGGTAACTGGAACGATAAAGGAGTATAAATATGACCACTACACACAAAGGTTTCAAGATAACGGACAGCCATAACTAAACGATGTATTGAAATTTTATAGGAAGATTATGGAAAATACATGTTACAAACACACACACACACACATATATATATATACGGCTCCAGAAAAAAAGAAGAGACCACTGCAAAAATGTTCAGTTTCTCAGGTTTTATCTTTTATAGGTGCAAGTCTTGAACTGAACAGCTTTGC
>JBBPCZ010000023.1:784318-805544 GCA_037974445.1 Brycinus macrolepidotus | reverse complement strand
AAAAATCTTGAATCTTGAATCTTGAATCTTGAATGAAGTAGGCTAATTGGTGCTTTTACAACTCAATACCATGATTTCTCAAGGACATAATGCTTCTTAGGTGGCCCCTCCAACCTATGACCAGGCCCCCCTGAAATCAAATTCTAGGCACCCAATATATTTGTTGATAACTATTTATCTCAGCAGTAAGTGTGTGATTTGGCTGTAAAAATACTACATAAATGAGCATAAATAAACACAGATATAGTTTGGTTTCATTGCACTCCAACCATGGATTAGGTGGTAACTGTAAATATTACAATTCCTCAAGGGCAGGTTTGGAAATAGCTAAGCAAACACAGCTTATAGTGTTTATTGGATTATTTGTATTATCAGGATATTCATAATAGAGTAAAACCTCATACCTCGAATCTCCAAAACAGTAACCTCGCAGCAGAAGGAAAATAGATTCTTAACCTTAAATAGAAGGTTATTCTGAACTATAATTTTAAAAGGATTTACAAGGAATTAAAGAAATTGTATTTATTTATACGTTTAACATGACAATGTATAAAACAGTGACAGTACACATATATCCCGTCAGTTACATGTGCCCCATCCATCACTGGTCTCTTTCTGACTTTGACAAAAATTGTGTTCCTCTTTTCTTATTTTATCCACAGTGCTCAAGTGTAATGCAAAGTAACACCGACACTATTCCCGGTAGTTCCAAAGGACACAATAGGTGTTATCTTACCTTTGTTGAACCGATTTTAGTTTCCGACACGCTCATCATCTATCCGGATAGAAGTATTATTTTCATCTTTTTTTCCACGAGAAGGGAACAGAACAGTCTGAGGTGGGGAAAAAACATGCAACCTTTCCTGAGTCTCACCTTGAGGTAGGTGGTATGGGAGAGGGCTGTGGAATGTGGAAATCAGTGGCTGTATAACTGATGATTGCACAGAGCCTTCACTCTGCCATCAACTCACTGATGACTTTTTGCAAGGCTCTCACTCATCCTCTTCTCACCAAGTCTCTTTCACAAGGCTTGCTGGGATATGACTGAGCTTTATCGACGGACCAGAGGTTGATGGAGTAGGCTGCTGGTGGTCGTCATGTTCAAGGCCGCCACTGTGTAACTAGTAGTAACCTTACAAACTTCAGCTGGAGACCGATATTCACATGAGGCTAGAGAGTCAATGAAAGATTCTCTGCTTTTCCTGTCTTCAAACAGTAACAAGGAAAGATATTATGGATATTCAGTTGCAGGCTGATGTGGTTTTCAACTATTTTACTGTGGATAATTGACATTGCATGTTGTTCCAGCTATTATAAAAGTGCTGTAAATCATAATAGACACAGTTATTAGGACGGAAGACATTAGAAAATAAATGCTACTGTCAACCCTGGGACTGGATGTTGGAATATAACTCCATCCATCTCTAAAATGGATACTTTACAATAGAAACAACAAAAATAAATAAATTTAAAGTAGAAATTTATAAAAATTTCATTTTATAAAAAATTTTATTTTTGGATAAGTTTTATTTTTGTAATTTTGGATCATTTGCATTGGTCTGTTTTTAAGAAATGTTCATAGAACAAATGTTCATAAAAGTCAGCAAAAATGTACAAATTTCAGCCTAATCTAGAGTAAAGTCTGCAACAGGTGAGGCTTACAAAGAATCATAAAAATGATCATAAAAAAATATTAGGTGTAAAAGTATTCTATTTGGATTAGATGTCTAGGTTTTTGCAACGTTCCGGAAATTCGCTAGAAGTTTTCATATGACTTTTTTTTTTTTTTTAGAAAATCAATGACAGGCACAGGCATGTCTAAGTGAGTTGGTATGGAATGACCCAAATTCAAAAATGTGAAAGGTGTTTTAAATTCACGACTTTACAGTTGAAGATTTGAATTCTGAATCTTTTGAATCAAGATCAAAAATCAAGATCAAGAACCAAGAAGGGCACATTTTAAAATGACATAATGAATCACAATTAATGTGAACAAGTACACATGGTTAAAAAGGTTGTTTTTTTTATTTAGAGTAGACTTAAATGAGGGGCTTGAGAGTGGCTAACACAACCTGTGCACAGTTTCTAAGTGTAAAGTAGCTGCTGAGTGCATCCAAAAATGGATAGTGACTGAGATATGATCAGTGAAATCACTGTCTCTTTAGACTGACTCCTATCATTTGGGTAAATGTAACTGCAGACATGGACGGTGTGCCCAGACAGTGTGCCAGAGAAACCCTTCAGCCTGGTCTCAGAGGACCCCAATCAAGAAGCACACTTCCCTCCTGATGCCCATTCAGTCGCACTCTGACTCATTCTCTGTGGTCACCTGACCAGGGCTTCTTTCCTCTGATAGGCGCCTGAGCTTTGGACAGAAGGTGTAGGTATGCTCAGTTCCTACATACACACATACGTATACACACATGTTGCATAAGACATGGGAGTTACTAGCTCACTTTCACTTCTTTGATATAAATAGTATCACATGCTTAATCCACACCTAGCCTCAATACACTTGTCTGCCCTTTTTTACTCCTTACTGTTCATCACTGACAAAGATTTAAAGTATTGTCAGATGAGTGTTTGAAGACCTTTAGAAACATATTTCATTACTATTCATGAACTTGGAGGGAGCGTGTGACAGTTTAAGTAAACAGAGCAATAATCAGTGTGTAATAAAGACATGCATGGACTGGGACAGTTGTGTCCATGCACGGTTTTTACAGTGGATTTTTCTGGTAAGTGTCTCCTTAGTGGCATTAGATCTGCAACTTAATCTTTCACATTGAATAGTATGATCATGCTTATTGTACTCTGCAAGTACTGTACTCTTTTCATGGTTAAGTTTTGGTTGGGTGAAGATCTAGAAACACCCCCAAAAAAATTTGGAAATTTATCCAGTCAGCATGTGTTGGGTAGATGCAGTCAAACAGTCTCTCCCATTGGTTAGGCTTTCAGGAACTGGACCTTGCATATTAGATTAACCACCAATCAGCCAGTCCCATTTTGATTTACAATTTAAGGATTAGAAATGTCACTCTAGGACTTTCAGAAGTCCTAGATTCATCACTGACTGCGAATACCAGTGGTTGTCTTGGAAATCAAACAGTGGTGGTCTCTTTACTGAAAGAGTCACTGTAAATCTACAGCATCCAAGATAAGATATATGTCTCTTACGAGCCTCAATACTGAATGTCTAAAAGACACACAAATGCTGGGTATTAATGCCATAGATAAGTTTATGGCTAACATGCTATTAGAAATTCTATACTGGTATTGTCAGAAATATGAATATATTGATAATTATTGATACTTAGTAAAATGTAAAATTGTACCATACTCATTTTACACAGTATCGATACTATTCATATCAAATGCACTTTCCTGCTTGCTTTCTTTTAACGGACATAGTCTTCCTTACCTCAAATAACCCTTCCCTGAGACCTCCTCAGTAGCAGGGTGGTTTGTTATACTAAAATGGTAGTGCTACAATGGCACACTGCCCTTTCCAGAGGTTAGTGATTGCTCCCATTTTCAGTGGCACTGAAACATTTAACAAGGTGTCTCATTAAACTATCGTCCTGATAAATGTTTCTTATTGGTCTAGCCCTGTTCTTGGGCTAAGAGCCATATAGGCTAAGCACTAACTTGAATGGCTATTACCGTAAAGCACCTAATAATGACATCAGCATATATTTGTTTCAATTGCTCAGTGCTTCTGATGTTCATTAAATTTGCGTATTTAGGTTGTATTCTCTCGTGCCACTCTGTCTTGCACTGCTTGTGTTAACAGCTTCACTTTAGTTTGGACTAGCCTTTTCAGGTTTTTGAACAACTACACTAACTCACTAGGACTTTTGTTTTGCTGTAAAATGATTTATATTTCTGTTTACAGATGGTAGTCACTATGTTCATGTAATAGACTTTTGAATGCAACAGTCTGGGTTTTTGAACAAAGGCAATGATTTGTTCTAGTTAAAAAAATGCTTTAAATCTTTTTTGTATATGTTTATTTTGGAAAATACTATCCTCAATTTTTCATCTGCCTTTGGTACCAAAAATAGTGTTGAATATCGATATTTCACAAAGTATCATATCCAAGTTGAAAATGTATTGTGACAACATTATTACAAATGAATAATAGAGAATTCCTTCACTGTTATACCTCTTTGAGGTAGTGTTGTGCACATGTGTTTATCTTTGTTTGTCAATGTACATGATCTACTCAAAATCAGCTTCAGCAGTGTGGAATCACTAGTGTGGAATGCTGTTTATGCAGTGGAGGGCGGCATGGCTTTCTTGCTTGTTTTGCATTTATGGCTGTGACTTGTTTTATGCACGTCATCTTGTTCTGTGTTTACTTAAAGCCATATCACTGCTGTTGTGGGGATGTTGTGCTTTTGAGTGATTTTAGCTTCTCAAACTAGTTTTCTATTAGTTAAGTTATTAGTTAAGATGGGTGTGTCCTCCAAGAATATAAATTTATTTATGAGAGCTTTTATTCTCCTTTTATTGTGCATTATTTATACAAGCAGAACTATTTTGTAGCAGTTTTTGCTAACGTGTACTTCAATTGCTGTATATACATTTTATTTGCATGAAACACACCCCTGATTTATGCAAGTGTGAACCAATTAAAGGACAGAACAGGTCGTAAACAATGAAAAAACCTTGTCCTGCCCCAGAGTAATCTTTCAAATATCTTCCGGGGTTGGACAAGATTTTTTTCAAGGTTCTGTCCTTTAATCAGTTTACACTTGCACAACATTTAAATGTATATGCAACAAAAATGAAAAACTGCTTGGTGAAATTTGTATATGCTTTATTTAATGGTTAGACCTTTGAATAATAATGGTTACTGTCTTGACTGTATATGTGTTGGTATGTTCTGACCACCATCTTACTGGCTTCAAAGTGGCAGCAAGGGGATTTGGAACTGCTGTACAGGAGAAAGAATAGAAGAAATACCACTTTATTTTTTACTAATTCTCACTTTATTATGATGGGCCCCTATAGATTATCTATTGATACTTTAATTGTTAACAAACTTGGAAAACTTAATAATAATAAATAATAAACAGCATTAGGGTTGGGTTTACGATTAGGATTAAGATTAGATTTAAATTTAAAATTGATGTAAAGGTTTGGATTAGGTTTAGGGTTTGTTTACTACAATCCTTTTATACTCATCTTAAAGTACAGTTACATTTATTAGATATTCAATTGAGAGTTAGTTAAAGACAAGCTGTGCATCTAAAGTGGACCCCACAAAAAAAGGGTTGAAACACCATGCATACAAATTGTATGACCACAGAAAAGTAATTTTACTTTTATAAATTATTATTACACAATGCATTGTGCTGACATTCGATACCAAGTAATTAATTATGTAAAAGTAGTTCTGAAAATAAAAGTTACAATAAACTTTACAGTCCCTTACTAGCAGTTGAGTTGCAGTGAAATTACAGGAAAATACTGCAATGATCTTGTGGCATGATTTTGTAAATGTACAGTAAATTATAGTGAAATACTACAAGACGGTACAGACTAGATTTTATAGTGACACATTAGGTATTAGCATGCTGTAAATGTACAATGGTGTACATTTCAAGTTTTGTTACTGTAAAATCTTTACTGTAATTTAAATTTAATTTAAAATTTGAACAGTGTAGGACTAGTTCTAATAATCATGGCTTACCACTGCTCTATATAGGTCAGCCCCATAAAGTGAAAGGAAATAGAAGGTTTCTAATGCAATGGACAATGCGTGTATATGTAAATTACTGGAAACAATTAAAGCAATAACGAAATTTCATTCAGTATTTTTGCCTATAGCATTGTTTCTCCCACGGCTGCCTGAAGTGTCCAAAAAATGTACTCTCAAACCAGCACGTATGTGCCGGAGTCTCAAAGGTATACTTCAATAGGGTCAATGCCATGGTGCTCCAAGGAAGCTGCACACAAAGACAGCAAAGAGAGTGAAAATCTTTAATTTGAACAACACAGTATTGGACTGTACATTGTGTGAGAAGAGGTGCATTATTGCCAAAAGTGGAGATGCATTACCACAGCACAAATACAGTACTTCATCAATGTAGCATGGTCTCATAATGGAAAGAAATGTCTATCTAAGCCAGTTCAGGCCCACATTCCTACAGATAAAGCAATACATCAAGCAGGAAAACCCAAAGGGAAGGAGCTGAGGAGAGAGAAAAAAAAACTTAATTAGCTTTCTACAACAAGAATGAGTGACATTTCTAATAAGAGAATTTGCTGGCAACCAACAAGAAAATGTAGCGTAGCACTTTCAAAGCGCATGCTTGGCGTTTTCTTACAAGTCAGCATGGAAAAATTGGTTTGCAATTTTACCTCTCGAATGCCTTTAGGTTTCAGGACATTGAAATGGAAAGAGATACTCTGAATTTCCATGTTTTGCTATATGAATAGGATATGCAACCAGAAAAGAGAAGAAACAACAAAGGTTGTGTATGAATGCACTTCATCTCATGCAGTTAAAAAAATTACCAGTTAATGACCAAGGATGTAATATTACAAGCAGGTTTTACTATGTGATTCCCATGTGAAGCAAGCAGAAAGTAACCATAATTTTAGTGCCATTTATTTTGTACGCTTTGTACAAAAATTTGTTCTTTAAGATCCATTGCAAGATTCATTGGAGAATCAAAAGTTGTTTTTCAAAGACATTGCACAAAGAACCCTTTCTGACACATTTACTTTAAAGAGTAATGGCCCTTCAGCCTATTGTCTGTGGTCAGTTTCTGGTGTGATATTTTGGGTGACAGAGCACTCTCAGCCTTGCAGTGACACTGGTGTTTGCAAAAACTCCAACAACAATGCAAAATATAGCAATCTTTATCCTTTCTACCGGCATCCTGGAAACCATAGCTGCCTTTCTAATTAATTAAAGTGGCTAATAGTACCCCGACAGCCTAGACCTTTCAGTAAAGCACCTCCTCATAGTGACGCGATCATAAAGATGTGCCTCACTGTCAGTATGAGGTCATACAGAGTGAGAGGGATAAGACAGATGGACCGTAGTTTCTCATTGACCTCCTATGTTCTTTCCCACCAGGCATTTGAAAAGACAATGTCACCTGTTTCTCAACACATAGCCTCTCAGGTTTTCCAGAAATGTAATTGTTTCATCACCCAAAATCTGCTGATGAAACCAGCTTTTGTTCCTTTCCTGTAATTATATCACAAAATTAAGGCATGTATATACACCCACAGTTCTCAGGATCATAACTACATAATTTACTTATCATTACTAACATAGTAGGAACCAAATAATTTGTTGAACAATAAAAAATACAAACTTTTAGTTTGAGAATCCGATTCAGATATTCAAAGCTGCTATATAATACTCTCAGTGCATGCATTAACTGAAGTCTGCATTAGTGCATCAATAATCTTTGGCTGTTATGCTACTTAGCAGCCTTAGTGTACTGCGAACAATTTACACTTGACAGAAGAATAGTTTATTGCCTTGATTATTAATAACAAATTAAACAATGTATTGATTACCAGAGTCATCATGATTGACAAGACCCCTTATCCATGGTAAAATCACTGTAACTCTTCACATGGAATGGTTTATTGCTTCTGAAAGGTTCAGCTCTGTTTGGCAGTCATTCAGTTTTCCTTCACAAGTATCCAACTGCGACATGCTTATATGACTACCATTAGTTTTGCATGTGTCCTTTCTTCTTTTTAATTCACATCATTTAAAGTGAAAGCACAGAGGGTTACAAATGCATATTCACTGCAAGTGCCATAATAATTACAGGACAATGATACATATGTTTGTAAAACTGTGCACCAGTGGCCTCAACTGATTGAACTATACTAAAGTCAGGTACCACTGATTAAGCAATGTGTGGCAATATGTCTGAAAGCACATTTTTCTTGTGCTATGAATTTGTTATATTAAGCACTGCTTACCGTGTTGGTATCAGAATCATTATGGTAAAGACAGAGTTATTGCAGGGCTTTCATCAGTGAAACCTAAACAGGCTCTTATGCAAATGGATACGAATATCAAGGTGTGCTTTTGAGGTAAAGATTATATAGAGCTGATTGTGAATCCACTTATATGCACCTTTTGTAATGTAAAGATGCAGCTGGGCACATGCAGGGGACCTTGGGTTTCACAATGTTATGATCATAACACTCGGTTCAGATTTATGGATATTTTGCAACCAAATAACAGTCTCAGTGATAGTGTACAACCCGCTAGCGGTGCTGAAAGGCATTTCAGCAGGACTGTGGCTGATGGTGCTGTCCATGGTGCTGAGAATAGGAAACGGAGTTGAAACAGGGAATGATGCTATCTAAGGTGCTGAAGATTGGTAAAGGTGCTGTCCTTGGTTCTGATGACTAGAAAAAGTCTATAGGTGGTGCTGTCCACGGTACTGAAGTCTAGAGAAATATGTGGAAATAGTACTGACCAAGAGCTAGAGGGAGATGGTCTGGGTGTTGTGCTGTCCATGGTGCTAAAGGCTAGAGAAATGGTCTACAGGTGGTGCTACTAATGGACTAAGGGCTAAACTAATGGTCTGGAGGTGGCTGTAGCTCTGTGGCTCAGCACAAACGCTTTGCCCCAGTCTATAGCACTCGATTGCTGTACATCACACCGTGCAGTAAACATATGATGTACAGTCAGTGAACGTGAACATGCTGATGTGGTGTGTAATGCCTCATTAAACTTATCTTGTAAAGTGCCACTGAACTACTGGTGATAGCGCTGATGGCCGTCTGTCTCTGTCCCGGATATCAATGTCTCCTTCATTTCTGCAAGGACGTTATCAGGGGCCAGTTGTCCCATTAAAGCGGTCACTTTCGACGGGCGAAGGCTGCACACACATGCAGACATATCCGTTTGCCCTCCTGTCCCGCTTTAGCTTCTTTAAATGTGCCATATCGCGCGCATCCTATCTCCCTCCCTCCCCCGCCTCCCCAAAAAAAAAAAAAAAGAAAACCGGCGCTGCATCACTGCTCGCAGGGTTGCCTAGCAACTAGGCAGCACACAGATCTCTGCAGAAACCCTCATATTCTGGGAAGAAAAAAAAACAATAATAATAAAAAACACACTTCTCCAAATTCTTTCCCATCGACACCTGAACATGTACAGCAAACATGCAGGAATGCTGAAATCATAGATGCATGTGTGTGTGTGTGTGTGTGTGTGTGTGTGTGTGCATATGTGTGTGCGTGTGTGTGTGTGTGTGTATGTGTGTGTGCGCGTGTGTATATGTTTCTGTGTGTGTGTATATATGTATGTGTAATGGGAAACTGCACTGCACGTCAATAAAACCACAAAATAAAATGTAAAATGCCTTGAGTGTGTGTGTGTGTGCGCGCCCGCACGTGCTGAAATCTGTGCCGAAGTGCTCGAAATGCGCCCTGTACGCACTCAGCGCATTTTAATGTGCGTTGCGGGAGCGGGTCCAGACACCAGTCCTCTCAGCGACAGGGCGCCTGCACCGACCTGCCTTCTCCCTCCTCGGCTTGTTTCGATTCTTACTCCTTCATTTATTTCTTTTGTTTAACACCTGCAAGGTCTTGGAGCCTCGGTCGCGCCGGCGGTCGCGTATTCGTGTTTTCCCTGAGTCTTTTGCAAGCCCGTGTGAGCTGGACATTCCTTCTTCTCCATCTCTCTCTCTCTCTCTCTCTCTCTCTCTCTCTCTCTCTCTCTCTCTGTCTCGCGCTGCTCGCTCGCTCTCTTTTTCTGTTTTTTTCCTCCCTCCTCGTGTCGGTTCCTCCCCACTGAAGTGTGTCATCACTCGGGCTCCGTCTCTCCTCCAAGGCGAGCGAGCGGGACATGCAGGTCTAAAGGCGCGAGTATATATAAAGGGATCGGGGACTTCTTCTCCAACAGGACACAACCTTGGACTTTTCTACCTGTTTTTGCCAAGACGGGGTCCATTTGCTCCTCGTTTTTACTGGGGGGACACGCTCTTTATTTGCATTATTTATTTATTTATTTATTTATTTGTTTGTTTGTTTGTTTGTTTGTTATCTAATTTTCTTTGCTCGGTCATTATTGTTTTTTCGGTTTTTTGGGGTTTTGTTCTCCCGTAACTTCATAAACAGGAGGCCACCGCAGACTACCCTCTCTGACGTCTGCATCAGATATTCCTCTGGCTGTTCTTTTTAATGTGCAACCCTCCTTCTTCCTCTTCTTCACCACGACCACCACCATCAGCGGAGAAGCCAGTCTCGAGCATCGAGAGCGACTGCGAGGGGGGATGCAGCTTTCAGTTTTTTCCCTTTTTTCCCAATGCACCCCCTGACACCCCCACCCCCCACCCCAACGTTTCCAGCTGAGAGAGGTTTAAAGTAAAAAGAAAAAGAAAAACCCCTTAAAACAACAGAGTAAAGAGCAACCCCCCATCTCCCCTCCTTCTCCTCCTCCTCCTCATCATCATCATCACCAGCATGGCTCATCCGCACCTTCGGACTGGGAATCCGCAACAGCGAGCGTAGAAACAGAAAACACGATAAGGGAAGAAGAAGAAGGCAAAGAAGAAGACGTTTCCTTTTCTACCTGTTTATCTTTCTCTTTTCATCCCCCCTTTCTCTCCACCACTACCGACCCCTCTCATCTTTTACTCCTCGATTAGCCTTCGTGCTTCGCCTCCAAAAGACTTTTTTTTCCCTTTTTTTCAGCACTTTATCACCCCCACCACCACCACCACAACCACCCCCCCCCCCCACCCCCTCCAAAAAAAACTCAGGAAGATGTGTAATGCTGCTGTGGCTGAGGGGGTCTGGGACCAGCACGGATTTCCATAGCCGAGGAAAGGAATAAATAATATCATAATCATCATCATAAACATAATAATAAAACAGCTGGGACCCACTGCAAGCTGCAAAGACCCCCTCTCTCCACTCCTCTGCTTTTTTCCCTTTTATTTTCTCCTTTTCTTGTTTTTTTTTTTTTTCAGGCCATCACACGTGTGTGTCTGTGTGTGTCTTTGGTTTGGTTTTGGTTTGAGCTGTTGATTTGGGCTTTTTTTCTTTCTTTCTTATTTTCTTTCTTTCCTTTTCATTCCCGTTCCCTCTGTTGGATTTTTTTTATTGTTATTAGAATTCATTCTCGTTTTGGACCACTGGAGACTGGATTACTGAAAGTGCATTAAACGGATTTTTGTGGAAATGTGGGGTCCTCAGGAAGACAAACTATGTGGATTGCTTTCTGCTCTGACGGTGCTGTCGTCTCTCTGCTTCGTACAATGGTAAGAAAATAAATGAATGTGTAGGTGAATTCATTATTATTATTATTATTGTGAAACACATCTGGCTACTTATGGCCATTCATCTCTGATCGTTCACTAATAGCCAATGGCACAGAGCTGTTATTGGCATAAACACTTGAAGTGTGTGCGTGTGTGTGCTCGCGCGCATCCATCTCTGTGTATATGTGTGTACGAGATGTGAGGGAAACATGAGCGCGTGCACCGTGGGACGTGCTGTGCCCTTATCTAACACACAGAATACGACATATATAAATAACACACTCCTATGCATGCATGCATGTGTGTGTGCGTGTGTGTGTATGTGTGTTTGCTGCAGACGTGCATTGAGAGCCTTGAATGCAATCGGTGTTCGAGGCTTCGTGCCATTTTCACCCAAAAGAGAGGAAAACGCTGGTTGTCGTTCGAGATGTTTGATCAGCGCTTTGATCTTCATCTACAACCCTCGGCCCCCAACCCCCCACACACCTCGCATCCCCAGCCCCCCTACCCGCTACCTTGTCGTCTAATTGTATATTCAGCGCCTCGCGGCCGCTGGAGATTCACACAGTGACGACGCCTATCAGAACGCAGGCCTGTTGCCTCGACACATTCAGGCCTGTCTGCGCGCCACCAGAGCCCCCCTCCGCCCGCCCAGAGATCCGCCAGCGCGCAGTCTCTGCTCGCGTCCACTGGGCTGCTATCTGGGCCACCTGTGGACGTGATAAGTGGCCGGTCGTAATCCGGTGGCTCGCTTGGTGCGCTGCTTTTTGTTTAATTTGGAGCGCCAGCAGGCCGGCAGGTGGGCCACGGGCTGGTCACCGTGACCAATTGTGCCATTGCTGGAGCTGCTGTACCACAAGCTCCTACGGTTGCTAATGTTTTCTCCTGGTCTCTAAGCCCTACATCTTCCATTTTGACGTTTCAGAGCGGACGTTTGAGATCCGGTTAAAAAGACAATCGACCGTCCTGTTTTTTACAAGCTCAACTGAAAAAAAATTGCCTCAGTAAACACTTGTAATATGGTGATGCTCTTCAAATCACATCAGGAATGAACAGAGATGTGCGGTGCCGCAGACTTATTGAACTGCACAGTAAATAGACCAACAGAGCTTAACATTCATCTCTATTTATGTTATTAAGCTCCGTTCTAAGTCTAATTGTCACTAATATTACAGCATAATTGCATGGCATTATGACATTAGAGTACGGGAGATATCAGTTCATGTTGGACATGATTTTCAGAAATCCCCAATGACAGTCTCATTCTTTTATTCAGTATCCCACTTAAAATCACTTCAGTCTAATTAGCTTGTTGATTTTCGTTCATTTAGAGAGAATCCAATTGGTGTCAGGTAAAATTGTGATGAGCAAAAGTTTCTTGAAATATATTCTCTTATGCTATTACCTGTGCACCTTGTCAGTGAAATATAATCAAATTCTCTCCTCTCTCTCTCTCTCTCTCTCTCTCTCTCTCTCTCTCTCTCTCAAAATATGCCTACACTTAAGGTGCTACAAAGGGTACTTCTAATCATGACATTTTAGTTCCCTAAAGAATCATGTGTAAAAGATGTGTGATTATGGGAAAACCTTTTAACATAAAGTTAAGGGTTTTTTCCATTTTAAGGGTTCTTCATGTAACCTTTAAATTACATGGAGATCCTATAAACCTTAAAAAAGGTTCTTCATACTCACGTCTCATTTGCACAAAAGGTTCTCTAAAGAACCATCTATGGAAGTCTTCTGTAGGAAACAAAAACAGTTATTCTGTGGCATAGTGCATGGGACCCTTTCTAGCACCCTCATTTTTAAGAGTGTAGTTATGGAGTTAAAGTCCTGGGGTGTCTGATTGTCCAAACAAACGCCTTTGTTCAATACCGTTGATGTTTGCCTTTTTTTCCTTTTTTTAATAACGAAGTGATCTTAACTCTCTCTCCAATAGTGCATCCACTGGATCTGGAATTTCTGTGGCCAAGTCAACAGTGGACAAACTGCTGAAGGGGTATGACATCCGTCTCCGGCCAGATTTTGGAGGTATGACCACCCCTCTGTTGTCACAATTTTTATGTTGCCATTGGTCAAACAAACAAAGAGGGTCTTTACTAAAGTACTGTTTAAACTGATAGTTTCTAGCATAGCTTAGGCTACTTTCATTTTTCAACTAATAGTTCTTGCCATTTTGAGCTGAGGGTAGGACAATCATGAATCCCTGAAGGGAATGTTCTTGTGATGGTTTACCACCAATACAGAATATGCCCAAAGAAAAACAAGACTCTCAATGTAATGTTTGGAAAGACTCTCTGTGCAATTATTCTTTACTCTGCCCCTTATCCCTCCCACTGTTTTACCAAGGACACAATAGTACCAGTGGAATGTTTGATTACACTGACTCTACAGTCTTTGCCATCGCCTTCAAAAAATGGCAGAAGGACTTGTAAGGGCTGAGCACACTGTTTCGGCTCTGCAGTTCTGTACACGTTCACAACTTTAAAGGACTCCAGAGATGCTTCTCAACCACTGAACAGAGAAAAAACTTTGCCTCACCCACAGAAATGCGTTGTTTGAAGGACACTGTGTCCACCCATTCATCACAGGTCTCTGGTTCACCTGTTGATATTGCAAAGAGGCCGTAAATTTGCTACCGAATGTGCTTTTTCGATTTAGTCATTCAGCTCACCCTCAGCAAATTAGCCTGTATTTCACCAAAGAAGCAAATCTATGCTGAGAAATGTACAGAGCGCAATATCAAACTCACTAGAGATCTGAGCAAGCTGAACATTCAGAGTGAATGGATGGACATTTTTCTCAATCTATCCATCCATCTATCTATCTGTCTTTCTGTAATCCTCTCATCTATTTATTCATCAACCCGTCCAACCATCCACTGACCAACACTCTTTAAAATAAAAATTCCTAAATGGTTGTTAATTTGAATATTAGATTCAGGTTAGGGTTCAAGTTAGTGTACGTCTTTGGAATATGCCAGTGAAGTCCACTATATGCACTATGGTTTACTTGGCTTGAAGCTGTTTATTGAATGATCCTTTTTTCAAGTAAACTGAGTGATTCTTTCCCAGTTACATTTAGGTCTCACCCAGTCCTCTTGTGTTTTGTGATACATAACCAGCCATGCCTACAAATAAATGCTCCTAAACGGTTGTTGCAATGGGCATATAGGTTCCAAGAGTCTTCATATTATGTGGTGATTCTTTGAACTGCAGAATGGTTCTTCACACTGAAATTACTTTATGGATCTTGACATGGTTTTCTATGGCACCTTTTTTAAGAGGTGTAACAAAACATCCTGATCATTCCAACATCAGTCAGAGATCAATTATCTTTATTCAACTGCTGACCTCCTTTGGGTTGAGTTGTGAGCATACATTTTAATTGGACAGGAGCTGAGCTGAGCTGACCAGAAAAAACACTGAGTGAGAGAGAAGAGTGGAGAGAGAGAGGGTGAAAGATAGCTGGCTAGCTAGATAGAGAGAGAGAGAGAGAGAGATAAATAGATAGAGAGAGAGGTGGGGGGGCACTATAGGCAGAAGAGAAACGAAGCTGCCTTCAAAGTGCTCAAGCTTTCCATTGGGTTAGGGGGATAGCTTCAGTTTAAAGTTTATGTGTGTGTGTGTGTGTGTGTGTGTGTGTGTGTGTGTGTGTGTGTTAGTGTTTGTAAGTGTGTAAGAGAAAGGCAGTGTGCAAACAGGTCTGATGTCAGACCATACTATTCGTGTGAAGTCCAACCTCGCCATGCAAACACATACATACACACCCATAACATATAAGAACTAGACTATCTTCACCATTCTCCATGAAACACTGCAGATTTTATCAGTGGAACTGTCTTCTTGATTTTGGTTTGTGGTGCAGATGAATGTGAGCACCTTGTTTTTGAAAGCTAATTCTCCATTTTGCATGGTCACATTTTTCTCCCTTTTATTAGGACAATCACTTTACATGGTTTCGAAATCTTTCAAATTAGTAAACACCAGTAACATGCTATGCAAGTAGTAACCCCATAAAGAGTTCAGATAGGCCATGCTCAACCTGTCTGACACAGCAGCTTTGCTCTTATGTCTTGTTGCGTTGGTCTCGGCACTGTTCATTGTTTTGCCAGTAGCGGATGATGAGCCTTTGTGTTTCATCTTTGCTCCGCTCTTGTCTTTGCTCGGCTTTCTTGTTTGCGCAGTAGTTTATTGGCTTTGGCTCTGGTTCCTCAACAAATAGCCTATGGATGGTAGCGTACTATCTGAGCTGGAGCTGTAGCGAGAAAGAGAGAGACAGAGAGAGGGAGAGAGAGAGGAAAACCTGGCTGAGCAGAACTCCAAACCACTAGGGTCCTATACACAACTGTGATATGATGAAGTGAATGCAAAGGGTTTATGGCATTCATTGTAAAAAAAAATGTGATGGTGATAATGATCACCATCACAATCATCATCATCATCGTTGCAGTTATTATGATGATATATAGATGTTCTGAGATGCAAAAATTAAAGGTTCCTTCATTTTTAGCATTGCAAGCGCTCTTAAAAAAGATTCCTAAATTATTTTTGGTTTGGACGTACCAATGTTCAAAAAACATCTTTGGTATAGAACTTTTACATTATAGTTGGTCTTTACACTTGTATAAGAACCGCCAGTGATCAAGGAGAAATACAGACTGTCTGGAGGGAAGGTCGGTTTAAGAACCACTCCTTTAGGGAACCAAAAGTGGTTCTCCTATGATATGGTTCAATTGGAACAACTATTTTAATGATTATATAGGCTTTGGAATAGCAATTTTCTTTTAATAGCAATACTCTGCAAATGGTAATAGTACGATGTTTTCTATAAAACTGAAAATGTAATAAATTTTATAGACTGAATTATTTGTTTCTTTAAGTAGTGAGACCATAGTTTTTTAATAAAACCTCACAGTGTTACAGTTTGTTTGTAGTGCCTGTGGTGATGTTTCGACTGCAAGGGAATTTCTTGGCTCTTAGATTGCCTTTAGGTCTGTAAATGTGGACATTTTGTGCCTGGCAGTTAAAAGTTATGGTATGGACTGAATATTTAATTATCTCAGCATAATTTGATAATCCAGTAGTTCTGTAATGATACATTTGGTCTTCATATAATTTCAATTAAAAAGTGTTTTAGAAGCAATACAAGTCCAGCATAGTCACAGTTTGAAGACTAATTCATTAGTATTCAGAGACGACTTTAGTAGTTACCCTGAACCCAAGCTGACATGGTGATTCTTCAGTTAAAAAAAGGGTTGATTAGTTTCTTATTCTGGATATTACATCTTGTTTTTATGTATGTATAATTAGCTGTAGGCTTATGGCATATTTTTCTGGCAGGTCAGATAAAATGGTTTTATTTTTGAAAAATGTAAAATATTTGGTACCACTGCAGCTGTTGTTGCTGTAAATGAAAACAATCTTCATTTTCTCCCCTAAATCATGGAACATGAGGCAATCTCAGCCAATGTTCACTTCACTGGCCTTTCTTTCATTAAAATGGTAAAACTTAGTTTGGTTTTGAACTGACCATGCTGAAAGTATTTGTTTGATATTGAATCATAATAGAGGATCCATTTCCCTTTAAACAATAAAATTGTTAAATTCTTCTTTGCCATTCTTTTTATTACCTAGTTTTTCCCTGAAGCTATTGTATCATAGGTTTTCCCTTAAAAAGAACATAAAACATGCTGATATGAAAAAGTAATTCAAAAAGCTGAAGAGAAAGCTACTGAATTCTGTGAGTAAATTAATTCTGTGAATAAATGTGAAATGTGTGGCTATATTACACAAATTCAAAACTACAACCATTAAAATAGCAGGGTTGCCAACTCTCACCCATCCGGCGTGACAGTCATGCATTCAGCCTCAATCTCACACTCTCTCATGCTCAAGAAAGAAATCTCACGCCAAATCTGACATTCTTCTGTGTTGTAATTTTTTTCACTCATGTAAAAAAATTATTCGTCAAAAACACCGGTTTCAAAGATGTTTATTTGTTACACATAGATGATAAGCATCTCTCAGGTGCAACAAGATATACAACAATATGTTTATGAATAATTCAAATCATGATAAAATATTTCCTCTTCTACTTATGAACACATATAGAACTATCGACTGACAGTTTTTAATCTACATAGTTGACAGAATTGTTTTGAAGAAATAATTTATACCACATTACACAATGTTGTTGTTTGTTCTCACAACAGCTTTGACTTCTTCAATGGAGAATAGCTCCAAACAAAAGTCAAACCAGTCAATATGTTTGTCCCTTTTTTATCTTTGTCTTCCACAACCAGCAGAATAGTTTTTTCATCTCCCAACAAGAAAATGTCCAGCCATCTTGGTCCATGTAAATGAAGCAGAAGACGATGGAAGGGAAAGACACAGGATTAATTACCCCTGCAAGGGACTTATTTATGACCTCAATAATCAGGTCACCTTCTGAGGTCTCTGATTTGAAGAGATTGCACTTTCTCATTTCCAGTCCTCTTCCTTTCCTCTAGCAAGAGACACCTCCATGCATCCAGGTCCTGCCTGAGCCCAGACCCGTCCGTTTATGTTCCACCCATAAAAAACACATTGAAACTTTAATTAACAGAATGGAGCAGAGAAGCAGTTGCCTGGATACGCAACATGTCACACCTGAGGCCATGAATCATCGGACAAGACAGGATTTTTTATGGTTTTTCCACCATTTAATTTTTTTTTTCTCCTTCTTTTTTTTGTCTTGTGGTTGTTGCTGTTTGGGTGCTAGTGAAAAAGACGTGGTGTGATTTTTAGCTGTGAGTAATGTGCCATGCTGCGGTTCATTTTAATTTCCACAATGTGTCAGCCTCTGTCACTGCAGGGAGTGTACAGTACTGTGGGCATGTGGTCAGCACTGCAGGCCTGCTCTAACACACACAAACATCCTCTTGTCTACATGTACACAGCCTCATTTTGCACATACTAGAAGCATACTTGTAAAATTTATTCAAATCAGAAACTGATTTACATACAGGGAAAAAAAACATTACAGTGTAAACTAACAACAACATGTGAAACCACAAATAACATTATGGTTCAACTGTTTATGTTGCAAAACCTATATTCTGATGCTAATAAGTTCCTGAAACATAAAGAAATAACCATTTATCAGAATCAGAATCAGAAATCAGAAAGCTTTACTGATTCCATAAAATTGCTCTTAAATACATGTATGCAGAACACAGCACAGTTTTTCTGGTTGCTGTAACATCCCTGTGTGCTTATAATCTCCACTGTGTTCCAACTGTTACAAAAGGCTGTTTTGTAATTTATATATAATTTCCATGGCTTTTCTTGTCTTTTGCATTAGGACCGGAGGACCATTTCTTCTCCGATATGAGGCTTGAGGGCGGGGAGCAATGACCTTAGCACCCATGTCGCTTGTGTCCACTGATACAAGGGGGGGTCTGCTGATGCACAGAAAATGTAATTTTCCTGAATCACATCATATCATAACTAAACAGAAGTATCCTAAATCGTTACTCATTTATGTCTATTAATTTAATACCATATTGTTTTCAGTGTAGCAAGATCTACCATTCCTTAACACTTCAACATTTAACACAACACACGCACCTTTGTTTATACAAAGTCACTTAAGCAGACATGTATCTCTCACCTGAGTTTGTGTGTGTGTGTGTGTGTGTGTGTGTGTGTGTGTGTGTGTGTGTGTGTTTGCATGAAGCCTTTACAGTGGACTCCTTTCCATTGCATTGGTTGGAGTCTTTGTCTCCCCCTAAAACAACATAGCGGGCCGCATATCTCTCCCAATGAATTGCACCTCACAACCGGCCCCCCTTTTCCAGACATACGCACACCCACGTGGCGACCAAGCACAGACAGCCTGCCTATCTCTCTGCATCACACCACTGCTAGGCTCAGATGTCTATCGCAGTGGACTGCTGTGGCACGATTAAAAGGCTCTCAGGCAGCGGCCAGCCTTCAGCTTTTCTGCCCTGCTCTGTGTGAATAACGTCATAAACGCAAATGGCATTATAACGACCTCTGGAATGCACCAATGAATTCTAAATAGTCAGTGACTAATTCAGTGTCACTTGAAGCAACACTGAGTGGCAGGCCACAACAAAACACAAAAGCCTAAGAAATGTCTTTTATAGTGTGATGTATTGTTTCCACCAGAGATGGGTATTGTTATTCATGCATATAGATATACAAACTCATCATAGTATCTGTGTACTTATTGAGACATTCTGTTACAAACAGAATTTGATGAAATTAGCACCTGCCTGTTCAGCCTTCAGTTGTTTAGCTCCGCCCATTCATCCGAAGTTGGGTATGTTTCAAGAGTGTGATCACTTCATGAGTGGATCACTTTATTAATGAGGCACAATGCAGAACCAATTGATGAAAGACTGTTAACATACTTCAGTCTTAAAGGCACAGTAACAAAGCCAGCATCATTTGTTTTAAGGGATACAGAGTGGTTGGAAAATGGTAATGAAAAAATGATTTATGACTGTTTTTCCATAAAACCACAAAATGTCATAACTTGACATCAGGGAAACCCTTGACCCTTTTAACTATGGGCAATCTTCTATATTATATTATATTTTTATCACATTTTTGGCATTTGTCTCTCTGGGACACTGGGACATTAGAATACTATTCATGAAAAGTCTGGATATTGGAAAAGCAAAACTGGTTAAAATGCTCTTTTCTAGTTTTTCTGTCCTTTTTGCTCTGGAGCAGATCAGAATCAGACCTTGCACTGAGCCTCACAGCAGTTCATTTTAAAATGTGCTTGCATATTGTCTCAGATCCTCTTCTTCTGGGTTTCTTGCTCTCAAATTGTTCACTGTTGAGCATGACTCTGGTATGGCTAAAGAAGATGTAGAAATCAATCACTAGTATAAGGCCTTTGTTTGGGATGGGAACCACCACCAGAGATCCCAGTGAAATTAAAGCATGAACCGAAAGGTCGCTAATTACATTATCTTTGAGAAGCTCACCATTTCACCCAAGTTGTAAGCAGCCTCTGCGGATTCCAGGAAAATCTAATAAAAAGCAGTGGCCTGTAAATTGTATCAGTAAGTTTACCTCCCTCCCTCACCCCACCCCCTGTTTTTTATGTTATCTGCATTTCTTACAATTTTAGAGCCTTTGGCAGTGCTTTGAAAGCTTTGTTAAACGAATAGTGAACAAACTGATTTGGGCTGAGGATTTCACATTGTGTGGCATAACACAAAATAACACAATACTGTGTTGCATATAAAACAAATCTTTTATATTTATGGACTTTAGACTCACCTGTGCTCTCTGTAGTTACCTCTGTGGATTATGAAACATTAGATTTAAACATTTTTACAAATTAAAAAAAACAAATAAAAAAATGTCCTGCTCTCACACAACATGATTAATTTCTTGTTAACTGCACTAATAATTTCCATAATTAACTCCAGCTTTTAAATTAATATGATTCTGTTCAGCTACTGAAAGTAGATAAAACAACACAAATTAAGAAATTTGTAAATAAATATATATAACGATACACTGCTCTCTCAAAATGTATTACAACAAAACATTAGAAGTACTTAAATAAATGTAACTGACTGGTTTTGAAGTGTGATGTAACAGTCTACACTGTAAGTGCAATTTAATAGATTTGAAAGCTTATGTACGAGTTTAATCGAAATAACCACCCCTTGCCACTATCACAGCAGCAGATTCGTAGCATCCTTTCCAGCATTTTTTGGAAATAACTTGTGTCCAAGTCCTCCCAGCACCTTTTTTAAGCATGCAAACAGTTCATTTGCTGGTTGATTATTTAAAAATTCATCTGTCCAGCTCGTCCTATGCAGCTCAGTGGGAGAAAGATCTGTATACATATAAATATATATATATATATATATATATATATATATATATGTGTGTACGTTAGTTATTACTATATTTAAGCAATTTTCTCCGTTGTCA
>JBBPCZ010000023.1:762809-773155 GCA_037974445.1 Brycinus macrolepidotus | reverse complement strand
TCTTGTGTTTAGTGATTGCGTTTGTTGATTGGTTTAGGCCTGTGTCTGTTTAGGTATTTAAGTTTCAAGAGTTCTGTATTCAGGGGTCGGTGATCCCTCACATTTGCCTCCACGTTACTCTGTCCTCATGTGTCTCCTACTTTAGGTATGTTTCATGTTTTGGGCCCTCGTGCCTTTTTTGAGTTTCCTTTTGTGTGAGTTCGTGTTTTGTTAAAACCTTACAAAAAGGAACCCTGCATCTGCGCCTCGCTTCACTCCCCGAGCCCTGCACGTGACATTATTCAGGGAAACAACAGAAGTCATCTTGTCCCCAGTGCTTCCTGTAGTAAATTAAAATTTGCTGAAGTATGTTTTACTATGTAAATCTTATCAACATTACAGGACATTAAAGAAAGCTTCTATTTCAAGTTTGTATCAACATTTTTCCATAATTGACATCGTCATTGACATCATATATAATCCTTTGCCAACAGAATAGGATGCACTGAAACACAGCCTAAGGTCACCATGCCCAATGCCAAGGTTTGGCCTGGGGGCTATAAAGCTCCCAGCATTGTCCTGTTGAGCAGTGAAACTGTGTTCTCTGGAGTGATGGAGCACCTTTGAGATGAACTGAAGTAGTATTTTTTATGTGGAATCTATCATCAGAACTTGACCTCACTAATTCTCTTGTAGCTGAATACAATCAAATCCTCACAGCAATGTTCCATCTGGTGTAACGTTAAAAGGTAGAGGCAGGTTTCTACAAACCTTCAGTTGTACATAGATAGGTGTATTTACATATTTTTTTCAAATCTACTGTATGTGTGAGTCCATGTATACACGCATGTGCATTTGAAGTTATGTCTGCGTCTGGGTTATGTCTAGACGTTTAAAGACGATGCATAAAGAGCAACTGCTCAATTATACATACACATGCTGTAAAACATCCAATCCCATGTATATGGCCACAGTCAGCGAGCAACATTGTTTGCATGTTGTATGGAGCACAAGCTTATGACAGTTTAGATAAGGCGAGAGAGAGAGAGAATGAGAGACATGAAGATGTCTGAAAGGGGAAGAAAGAGAGAAAAAACAGGAGGAGGAATGAGAAAAAGAAATAGAGTCAGCCTCTCTGATGTGTTCCCCATTACATCATGTTACTGCAGTCAGTTCTATCCCACCTGAGCTTTAGGTTGTCATGGACACAGCGCCTTTTCCAAATACCTTCAGCACAGGTACTAGCAGCTAACACAGCGATCTTATATACGCAAGCCTTGTGTTGTGGGCCTGTCAGCAGGTGGCCCAGGCCGTGACTGAAAATGCCGAAAGGGTTGGGTGGGTGGGAGGGAGGGTGGAGGTTGGCATTGGCATGTGTTACACTGAACTTTGTTAGAAACAATACTCAGTCTCATTTGTTTAATCACAATTGCATTTTATTATTGTAACTGACCATCCAAGGTTTCAGCCACAAATTTGTCCTCTGGTAGCAGCTGTTGCAAGATTTCAAAGGAACGCTGATCTATCCATGCTACTTTCTGCACACAAAAATGTTTGTTTTGGGTTTTTTTTGAGGGGGGGGGGGATTTTGTAAGCTGTGCCTAAAGTCCCTTTCAGCGTAAAGAGAAATTGTAGAGTGTAACCCAGTTTTGGTCAAAATACTAAAATTTAGAAAGGGTTATTTATTTCAAATTGTATTTATTTATAGTGCAGGTGAAGGGTTACACTGTTAGCATGTGTTAGAATGGTATAGTCATGTAACCGAGCTAACATTAACAGGCGGAAATTGATCAGTGCCATTTCCAACTTGCCTAGTGTAGCTATAACAACATTATTTAGTTTGGCAGCACAACATTTTAAACTGGAATCTCAACATGAGTGTAACAACTATAAACAATAATTACCTAAACTAGCCGAATGGGAATTTTGCCTACACTGTGCAAACAGCATCCAACAGCTGCTCCAACAGTAGTTGCTCATCTACCACTTGCTACAAAAGAACGTTTTAATTTTTTTGGGCAAAACAGGGATAGGTCAGTTCTGCTGTCCTGTGGTGACGAGAGCAAGATGAGTTCTTCGCAGTGTTTCTTCCTCATGCTGTTTGTGACTTTTTCCTTCTAGTGTTGCTCTCGCTAGTTTGTTAGGGTTTGGACTTTATTTTTGGATTTTTGATGCTTTGCGCCTTAGATGCTTTGCGCCTGTTCTAAAAAGGAAAAATAATAATAATTTAAATGTAAATACAATATTTTAAGGAAGGCGTGGATAAGGGTGTGGCTTTCTGTAGAGTTTGGAGCATAGTGGATTCTTAAATATATTTTATATCGTCACTGCCGGAAAAGCTCAAGTATCTAGAAAATGGTAAGGTAAAAAAAATCTTTACTTTTTATATATGTGATGTAATAACATTTTATTCCATTTTATAACATTTTATTTATACGTTTCAAACACTATTAGAAATGTAGAAAAACTGAGGAAAATGAGGATGGTTTTCTTTGGACAGTGAGAATATCTTTAATATAGTAGGAATCCCAGGCCCAGTCTTTGTTTGTGTTCTTCCCTGATCTAACACATCTTACTCAGCTTGTCAATTAACTGATTGCCCCCTTGACATTTGTATATCTGTAATGGATATTACCTGTTTTGAAAGACTTACACACATGTGCCATTTTAGAGCATAATCAGAGATACCGTAATATAAAAATTTTGTGTGATTCAGTATAGTCATATATGACATACATGTAATTTTTACATCTGAAAATGCCAGCTGCCATTTTCACTTTGTCAGCATATTATGATGAATGGACCAATAGAAATTATCCACAACTGCTTTATATTAAAGTATTTTTGCATTAATTTTCATTGAAAGAACTTTTTTCTTTTCCTGGAAAGTTACTTTTTTGGGTTAAGTTAAGGTTTTGTCTCAGCAGCAACAACGTGACAATTACTTCAGTGACTGTCAAAGAGGATACAGGCAGAACCAAGAAAAAGGCAAATCTTATTTTTCTCTTTATAAGTGACCAAAGAACTGAAAACAGCAGAAACAACTGCAATACACAGAGAACAACTGTCCTTCCAGGTCCAAAGTTAATCTGTCCTTCCTAGGTAGAAAACAAGCTTTAGCTCTCTGGTCACCGACAGCAGTGGGGAAGGACTATTAAACAGACAGTGAGGGAATGAGTAACAGGTGTGCCACTCTAAACCACACTCTCACCTGCTCCTTCAGGTGGAAAGGCAGGGGAATTCCTGCCACTATGTATATCTAACCTAATCTGGCATTTTTTTAATTAAGCGTACAGAAGTATCTCTTTCAAGAGACTCAGTTTTATCTCCTCTGTCACAATGTCTTTTGCTTTTACTTAGCTTTTTAACTGCAAACAGGTAAGAATCAAAAGGCAACAACTAAACATAGTCTATACAATATTGTTTATAGTCTTGCCAAAGGTATGGGCATCCCTGGTTAAATGACAGGTTTTGAACATTCAGAGAACACACTTCTACACATTTTAAAGCACAATTACTGTTTATTTTCATAATTTGGAAAGAATAAAACAAAAAATGTATAAAAATTACAACAGCTATATTTTATGATTTTTTTTTTCTTCTTGTAAAATTAAAGTGTGTTCACTGAGGATGGGTTAACATATTTTAATTAGAAAATCAACAAGCATGTAATTTGATTAGG
This sequence comes from Brycinus macrolepidotus, assembly GCA_037974445.1. Lineage (NCBI taxonomy): Eukaryota > Metazoa > Chordata > Actinopteri > Characiformes > Alestidae > Brycinus > Brycinus macrolepidotus. The sequence continues at coordinate 769,494 of JBBPCZ010000023.1, read as the reverse complement.
GGTGTTAAAACCTTTGCATTACTGTGTTTGTGGGACAGTTTTTCTATTTTATAGAAGTAACCTTGTCACTCTAAAACTATAACAAAAATAAATACATAAACAACACAAATGCTCCTGCCTTCATTTACTCTGCATTTATGCCTACATATCCTTCATTTGGATAATTGTTTATCGGCTCCTGCAGCACACGTTCTACCAAATTATTAGAATCCCCTTCCCCCTGTTGTTGGCTCCTTACTAGGCCTCCCAGCTGCTGACTCCTTCCCTCCCAGCTTCCACAAACCCTCTCTGTTAATAATAAATGTATCCAGTCTACCTGTGAGCCTTATAAATTAACCTGATGGCTGCCGCGCAGTTAGACCCCCCCTTGTGTGCGCTGCCACCTAAAGGCCGTTTTGCACACGTCCAGTCACATAAGCCAAACGCACAGGAGCGTCGGTGGAGGTGGGAGAGGATGGATGAGCAAGCGGCATGGGAACAATCTGTATCCCGAAGAGGAGAGAAAGTCTCGCTGATTTATGAAGCGAGCCAGGGCCTAGGCAAGAAAATGCTTGAGGAAGGAGGCTTGGTGTTTAACTCTATCCATACATTTAGAGGCTTTGGCTTTGTCCCCTTTCACTCATCCACATCTGTTGCCAGAATATTTGGCATGTAAGCATGTCCAAACTGAGCATTACAAATCCATAAGCCTGTAGACCTGGAGCTTTCTGTGTGCTAGAACTGTTACAAGATGATATAACTATCACTATTAACAGCTTTGACAGATCTTGTTAATTAAAGAAAATCCAAATGTACAAGAAAGTCTGATAAATATTCTACCTACAGCATCAGTCCTGCAAGATTTTTGATAAAAGATTCAATACTCAAGTAACCAGGGGTTAAATGTCATCAGGGGGCACTCAGACTCGCAGATCAACAATGCATATATTTTACACTCTTCTTGTTCTTTATAATTCGAACAATGACAAAGACATTTTCTTCATAGCGGCCTGCAATTTATAATCAATATCCCGGAAATCGATTTTGGGAAAGAGAGAAAGAGAGAGAGAGAGAGAGAGGGAGAGGGGGGTGTACTGTCTTGTACACCCATATGGACATGCTGACCATGGTTTTGTGTAGCTGAGACTAATATCTCTATCTGTGATTTGTGTAGGGATAAAATATATGATTCAAAAACACCTTGTGCTATATTTACAATTTAGGCTATTTATACTAGCTTATAATTCTTATCTGTGGTATGTTTACAGACTTGCCGTGCTAGAGTGCAGATTGCATGTCTTTGTTGAGTAATGGCTAAACAACTTGTAAAGTACTGCTCTGTTTCAGCCATTATAGGGAGTTTGGAAGAGATGGTGTTTTTACTTATGAAATACAATGTCAGTTATGGACAATGAAATGTTTTACTGTTTTGGACTTTTTATGGAAGTCATGTTTGGATTCCTTTAGTTAACCTATGCACACGTTCATTAAAGGAAAATCAAGGAGCATAAGCAGGACCTGAATATTTGTATTTTCAGGACAATGCAATGACGTATTTACAGTGTGTGTGTGTGTTAAGTGCATGAAGAGACAATAAAACCAAACCAGAAAAAGCAGGCTATGCCTTTTACAAAACTGCATTTTTCAGCACCTTTGCAGAGTCAGAGAGGAGCAAAGGCGAGAAAAAATTATGCTTGGTAAAGCACAAAAGCAAGCCCTGGAGGGGCCCCATGGGGCCCAGGGTCGGACGTTGTGTGAGGTGTCCCTTTTCACGTGAGAGTGCTTTCCCCCTTTACAGCTCTCCAGGCACCCTGAGGGTGATTGATGGGGCGGCGTGTCCTTGGGAGCCAGGAGAGACCTGCCAAGGGCAGCATGTGGCCCCCGATTGTCTCAAATAAATAAAAACGGGACAGAAATGTCATTTATGGCAGGCATCTGAGATTGATGCAGCCCTGCCAGGAAGCATGTTTAAAAGCCCATCTCATTATTGTACCTCAGGAGAGTGCATGGGCCGAGCTGAGTGTTTGGGGCAGAAAAGGCTTTGGGTTTTTGGCTCAACTTAGAAATTGCTCGCTGGAGGACTGGTGGTCTCTAGACACCAAAATATATGACCAAGAATTCAAACCTGAGCCATACAGAAAATTGTCTCAGATCAATGGAAAGGCAACTTTCTGTATCTGTCTCACTTACTCTCTCTCTCTCCCTCTCTCTCTTTCTCTTTCCCTCTCTCTCTCTCTCTCTCTCTCTCTCTCTCTCACATGTTTGCACACACACACCTACACTCACATTCTCAATCTCTCTGCTGTGTCCTCTGACCAGTGACTCTAGAGTAATGGTCTCCCTTCATTCTTCACATATCAGGAAGTGTCAGAAGCCTCTTTCGTCCGCTGCTAATTACCATATCCTTTAGCACCCTAAAGCTGATGCGTTATTCTGCAGCAGTAACTAAGGCAATTCTCTTGACAATTCCCTCTATCGATTGCCAAAAAGGATGATAATGACTAAATAAGAAAAGGCATGTCTCTGTTATTTGCGTGAGACAGTGTAATGAAGAATTTCAATTTAGGAGTCACAGTGGATTTCTTTGAAATATACTTCGTTCAATAAATGTGCACTAGAAAGGTCAACTATACAAATATATATAATGAATGTTTCCAGAAAAAAACATATATTAAGAGTTACTAATACATTGAGAGTTACTAAGAGTTACTAATTCAATGCTACAGATAAAACAACCTGGTGTGGTAACAGCTGCATTATTATCATTATTATTATTATTATTTGTAGTAGTATTTATGTTATTATTGAAGATGTCTATAATAATAATAATAATAGTAATAGTGAGATTAGAATGATTTTTAATTCCATGATTGTCCACCTATCCATTGTCTGAGCCACGTATCTTAACAAGGTTCACAGCACTCATTTGGGAAAAGAAACAACTTGGACAGGTCACCAGTCCATCACAAGGCAGACACACAGACTAATATCCTCACACACACAGTCAAACCTAGGGGAAATGTATTGTTTTTATTTTTCTGCTTATTAATATTATGATTATTAGTAGTAAAAGTAGTAGTAGTAGTAATAGTAGTAGTAGTAGTAGTATTAATTATTACACAGAGGATAATAATTAATATTAATACTACTAATAAAAACTAATTACTAATCTTTTTGTTTTTTGTTGTGATGTTATCTGTTCTCTGTTCATTATCTGTTTGCTTCTTTAAGATGGGCAGTGATCTTGTTAGTGTGGGTGTTCCCACTGACCATTAAAACATAATGAATAGGCCGTTAGTTCTGACTCATTGTTTCCATTGCCACATTTATAAATGTCAACAATGTGTTAATAACTAAAAATGTCAGGTAGACAAACCTATGAATATATTCATTTTGGCCAGACCTCAGGGAAAAGCTTCATTTTGTAATGATGAAGCGTTTGCTGCACAGGACCAAAATGTGTAAAAATACGGGAACATAGTGCAACCTTTAATCATTCAACAGCAAGGAACCTCACACACTGGTGTTATATAGATGTTTGTTGCCTGAGAAAAAAGAAGAAAAAACACTAAGAAATGGTGCCAGGGTTTGTCCATTGAACATTGGAGGGAAAAATGGAAGGCAGATTGATCGCAGTGTATGAAAAGCACTGTGTCTCCCTTTGCAATGTTAAAGTGACAATGCTGCCCTGTTGCTATGGAACCCCTCTGTTGCTAAGCAATGAGTTGATGATTAGAATTTTGAATCCGAAGGAAGAGTGGTATTTTCTTTTTGCCGCTGCGTTTTCGCCAGCTTCGATGTTCTTGCTGTGCGTGACTGCTTCAATGGAACGCATGTGACCCCAGTCTAACCTTAATCAACATGGAATTAGCCTACTGCAACACAGAATCAACACATATTAGTATTAAAACCTATTTATAGTGTCAGTAATAAGACATAGTGTGTGCAAATATGGATTTTGAAACACTTCAAATACCAGCTGGATACAAAGCTCTTGGTTACTTAGGATTTTTGACATGGCTCAGGACCTAAAGAGGACTGATGTTTAACAGCTTTGGGGAGATTTAGGGATTTGAAGGATATACAAGTCTTATTAATACTCTTTCAGATCCAATAGAAGGCACTCTATGTCTCGCCTGACATCACCCGATGCACCTGGGGCACCTGTGCTCAAGGTGTATATTTGTTTAGCGCAGCGTCAGGCATACTTATATTACTCTCCCCAATGTCATGATAGCTCATCAACCCTCTAAACTAATTGGGGTAATAAATCCTTGGCAATCCACTGCTAGGCCTAAGAGCCTGCGGCAGTACATCATACAGATGGATGCTGCACCTTCGCTGTGGCCCAACTACCAGTAAGCAATTGGAGCTCCCTCCCAAGGCAAAAAAGGTCCAAACATAAACGCAAGGCATTAGTGTCATCGTTACCTGCAGGAGAGAAACATTGCCATGTCAGTGGTAACACATTTAGTGAGGGAACCACTGGCCCGCTAGAAATGGGGGGCTGGGACAAAGCATCTCTGCCGCTGTTTTGCAAGTGCTGCTTTCACTGTTTTTCACCTCTCTGAGCTCCACTTTCTTTTTTTCCCCCCATCGTGTTGGACCCTCTTCTGTGGGATGGGCTCCCTGTGTTTTGCCTGCTGTTTAGGAAAACAATGGCATCAGGGGAACGAGCCGGTAGCCTGAATGGAGTCAGCACCTCCAGAGATGCCACCTGCCTTACATTTGTCATTTAAATATGTACACAGATGATAGTGCCATCTGGCTGCGGAAGAGGAGAGAGGAAAAAAATGGGTGGAAACGCACAGGATTCTGCAAGAGGAGGGTGACAGAGCAGCTCACAGGGGCCCCAAAGCACTGAGCAAATAGATACAAAATGCCAGAGTATGCAAAAGCAGAAAAGGCACAAATAATAATCCAAGCATTTGGGTCTCCACGGACCACAATTTGTCTTAGCCAACTAGTGCAGGAATGCACTAAGTCAAGGTAGGACACCATAGCTTTGTTTCCTTCTTGCCTTCTATCATACTCTGGGCAACTATTAAGCAAGCTTAAGCATGTCTTACCTGTAAACAAAAACTTTGAATATTGATTACATGTAACACAAATGTTTGGCTCATTCTTTTAATTATTCTTACCTGAACCTTGATTTTGGGCTCTACTGCACGTCTAAACTGTGACAGTGCTGTGTCGACACATGCTTTGTTGTCTTGATGTACGTTTCGTCCATTAAACTAACAGGCTTCTCTAGCTGTTGCTCTTGTTCAAAAGCGGCAATTATTCTTTTTGAGCCATTTTTCTGTGTACTGTAAGAGCATGAAGTTAGTATTCTCTAAGTTGTGAAGGAAGAAAATTCACAGTGTGCTAATGATCATGGGTTGTTCACTGTGTTGAACTAAATTTACATTTTTATGTTTTTCTGATATTTAGCAAATGTATAAAGTTGAGCTGTGTCACTGGATGAATAGAAAGTCAGAGCTGCAGTTTTTGGGTGCATTTAAAAGCTTTTTTAGTTTATATGGAGGGGATGCCAGATAAGAGCACCATTTGTCTTTGTGTATATGTCTTAAACAGCAGGGCACACTGGTAGCAAAAAGGCTAACTCAGGCACACGCACTTTTATTGATTTGTTAATATGAAATGCTAATCTTATCCTCTGGGACACTCCAGCAGTATAAATATGCAAATGGAGGGTTACCAACCAGTTCGAGGGCAGAAGGAGCTGCCTGAAAGCCTTACCTTTGCTTGTGAGCATCCCTATTGAATGCATCAGCTAGAATCAAGGGGGGCCGATAGAGATGGTTCATTTCCAGATTAAGCCCCATGTTTCCTACTAATGTTCGGGTTTACATTAAAACCTCAGCAAATTGGGAGCGTTAGTTGAGGCCTCCTGTGAGGTACTGTCTCCTCCAGCAGACCAAGATCTGAAACTGAGACTGGCAGACAATCAAAGATCACGAAATCTTGCTGCATGCATCGATTTGCCTCAGCTCTGAACCTGAGTGAGCTGAGCTTGAGTGAGCTGGAACTGAGCCCAGCTTTATTAGAGACAACCCCCAACCCCCTCAGTCCTTTATACCTTGATGTCCATTGCCAGTGCCAGCTGGTTATTAGCCTTGTGTTGAAGTGAGGAAAGCCTAGGTCATGGAGGGATGTCTATAAACACCACTGGGTCACAGCAGTTCTCAATGACAGCTGCCCGGGCGATGTTCCAGGTGAAACTTGCATGATCTTACTAACATGGAAGTTGTTGCAACAACTCATATGATTATACGGACAAAGCAAGAACATGTCCAGTACACTCAGTAGCCTCAAAATGGAAGCTGTGGTAAGGGTGGGGAAATCTAAAGACCAAAGCTTTCAATACACTATGAGAGGCTCAGATCCAGGTAAGTGGTTTTATTTTGAGTAAAATCAGGAAAGGCCAGGGGAGAACATCTCTCTCTCTGTATCTCATGAAACCTGGCTCGGAATATGCAGAAAGAAGAGATATAGAGAGATGTCGGGGCTCTCGCTGTTTACAATGGCCCGACGAATGTACTTTGACATCTCTTGGGAAAACTGTTGCTGGTTGCTTTCACCAGAGTGCAGTGGAAAATGGCTTCACTTACTTTCCCACTACCTTTGCACTCTCTTCCCCCAGCCTCTCTCTCTCTCTGTCTCTCTCTCTCTCTCTCTCTCTCTCTCTCTCTCTCTCTCTCTC
>JBBPCZ010000023.1:695566-715157 GCA_037974445.1 Brycinus macrolepidotus | reverse complement strand
CATCTGCAGGAAGCTCCTGTGGATGTTTTACCAGTCTGTGGTTGCCAGCGTCCTTTTCTTCGGTGTGGTGTGCTGGGAGAGCACGCATAATCGTCGCTTTAACCATATCATAATCTATACCTGCCTCTAATGATAACGATGAACACACTTCCTGAGCTTTTCCAACTAACTTATTCCACAAAACCAAAGACCAAACATCTTGAGGCCAATGTAGTGCAGCTGCAAGTTATCTACCTCAGCTTCTCTAAAAGGTGGATCCAACGTGACGTTTTTACTTACATTTAAAACAGGTGCAGCCACAGGCAGAGAAGAGTTAAGCCGCATACCTGGAGGAGGGAATGGAGGTGCAGCGGCAGGCACCCCGGAGTCCAACACGGGGAGCGAAGCCAACGTAATCTTCATTGCTTCCACTTCGAGCTCCTGAAGACGTATCTCCTTGTTAGCCGTGGTCTCGAGCTCCATTCTGCGGAGAGCCAATGCCTGTTCGCGCTCTTGCATTCTGTCTTTCTCCTCAGCCTCCATTTGCAAATGCACAACGCGAACTCTGATGCATGTCTCGTCTCAAGACTCACTGGAGGATGAATGAGGATCATAATTCGGGAGCGTTAATCTACTTCCAACCCCTGTCCCCACACTCACCTGGCCCTGCTGTAAGCAATCAGGCGTTGTAGGCTCCACCTCTTGCGAATCAAGCGTGGCATGAGCCATCTGCACCACATTAAGCACTCCCTTCTCAACCAACGCATCAAATATTTGTTTGTACAATTCTCTCTTTACTAATGTCCGTAAAACAGCGATATCATAATGGACAGCAACCGAAAACAATTCATCCTTGCGACAGCACGGTAACAAATTCACACTTGGTAACGCAATAAAAGACTGAAGCGAGAAAGTAGACATGCTTACTTAAATCAGAGCAACAAAACGCGATCTACCTTAACACTTACCTACCACAGCACTAGCACTAAGAAGGGGTTTTCTTAACATGTCCAAACAGCCAAATAAACCCAGACAACCGGGAAACAGTAAAACACAGTGATCCTGCACGAGACCCCACCTGTTTCGTCCCCAGGTCTAGGTCTGGGGCAAACATTAAATGGGTTTACCTGACTTTTATTAGAAAGACACAGACCAACACAACAACATGTTTACTCATGTTTACTCATGTTTTCTTTGAGTTTAAGTTCACAAAGGTGCAAAATGCATCAGAGACCGTGTCGTTGTGCGTAAAATGCGTAAAGTCTGCTCGTAAGGAAGGGGGTCAATGGACGGCGCTAAAGGAATGAAAATAACAAACAGTCTTAAAAACCTGCCACCCCTAAACTACCAGAGTAAGAGTAACTAAGCTACCTAAACCCTAATCAAAGATACAGAATGTGACGCCCACCCCTAAGCTGGTGTCTTTAGACAGAGGACAACCCTACATGTGGAAATGTAGGTGTGCACACAGTCTAACCTGGCCCCACAACCTTATGAAGCAATCAACCAGAGTCAAAGCTAAACGCATAACATAAGAAGCAACCTCACGACAAAACATAAGGTACCCCTAAAAATCGCTCTCTTTCGTAATGCAGCAGCCAAATGGACAAAGCACAGGGACGCCGGCCGGCAACACACCGACACCATCTTCCTTCTCGGGGCTCTCCCATTCAAAGGGGAATCCCCCGCCCACGCAAGGTGTCCTCAATTCATCAGTGGACCAGGAGGTGTGTCCTAGAAAACAAACAAGGAGATGTGAAAGGAAACAGACGAAAGGAGAACCCTGGCACGCTGCAGGACCATCTTCTATTTCTCCCAGTCTTCCTATAAGCACCAACCTCCCCAAGACATGGCCCTCCACTCGTATACCTGGGCCAATGTTTGATCTTGACCTTGTGCGCAGCCACCCACAGTCCCAACCTGCACCACTGTCATCAGCCCGGCTTGTGGCACAGGATATAGTCAAATGATGCCAGCTGGGCACCACAATGCTGTTCCACTGCACTGAGCTTGGCAGTCGTCAGGTGCACCAGAGGCTGGTGGTTGTTGTATATGTCAAATCCCTACAAATAGTCCATAAATATTTTGACTACAGCCCACTTAATGGCCAACAACTCAAGCTTAAAAGCACTGTAGTTTTGGTCATTCTTCTCCATGTCACCAGGGCTAGCACTGGGGCCTCTAGCAGAGCCTTCTTCAAAACCTGGAAAGGATCCTCACACTCCTCTATCCAATCTACCTTCTGATGCGAGGTAGTTCCAGTTCCCCGCAAGAGCCTATGAAGTCCCATTGCCTTCTTCACATCACCCTCTTGTACTTTCCAGTACAAACCGTTCTCTTACATTCATTGGTCATTGCGAATCTTTCACCACATTAATTTTATTAGTGTCTTGGTGTAGGGTTACTCCACACCAAAATTGCATCTGCCACAAGTGGATACACGTCCTTATGAGACACTGCATTCAACTTTCTATAATCAACACAAAAACACCATGAACAATCTTTCTTAGTTACCAGAAAAACTGGGGCATCCCACAGGCTAGAGCTCTCCTGAATTACGTCCTGCAGCATGGACTTCATGGACTTTAGTGGATCCCATCTGTCTTTCCACGATTGTCCTCATCCCTTTTAAATACACCCTGCTGCCACTCCAACAGCCCCCTTACCATGTCTCTCCTCATCCATTGCCAACCCTTTTCCAGAGCCGCCCAGCATGAAAAGCTGTTCCAGGAGCACACCTCATACAGCCGCCAACCACTGAACTGAAAGAAGAAGAAAACTTCCTGGGTGATCAACCCTGAGAAACCAACTGATGTGGCAGCACATCACTACCACACCGCTGCCTAAACATCATCTTGTACAAAAGTACACCCTTACTTGGAGCTTCTCTGTCACAGGGAGGTTTTTCAATCATATGTTGTGTAGAACTCGACTTTTTAAAAACTTTTTAAAAACTTGAAATTTGCATTTTTTGGAACTTTAAAATTGGCATAAAAATGGTATCGTTTCAAAGTCAAAATAAATAAATACAATTTCATTTCTGACTGTAAAAAAGCAGAAAAACATGGTGTGAGATGCCCAATCACATGTGTTGTGAGAGTGTGTTTGTGTGCGGGAGGGGTGTGTGTTAGGGTGGGGCTGTATGTAATCAGCATTTTTGACTGGGAGTAACTGTAAATACATTAACTCTACTTGGGACTTATAAATTATACTGTTATTATTATTATTATTATTATTATTATTATTATTATTATTAATATTATTATTATTATTATAAATAGTTATGCATAGCTTGATTGTTTTTTTTATTTTTAACATATATTATAATACTATGTTTGTAAGCTGAAGATTTCCAAAGCTTTAATATGTATGTTTGTGGATGTTTACAATAAAAAAAAAGAGAGAAACAGATTTTCTGATTTTTTTGGTTTGTTTTTGTTTTGTGTCTGTTGTGTGTCCAAATAGTTAAAATATAAAAATATTTTTTTTATCATTGGCTAGGTCATGCTGAAAGAAGGATATGAGATACTAGTCCATTACACATTGTTTAAGGCTTTAAATATTGGGGAAAAAACAAGTAATGGTTAATAAGTGGCTGTACACTCTGCAGGACTAGCTCAGATGAGTCTCAATATTGACCCAATAGATTACTTCACAACATCAAGTGGGTGAGCGGCATAAATCCTATGCCACCACAAGAGTGTTCAGAACATTGCTTGGCTTATAAAGAGGACCACTTTGACATCCTCGCTACGGCCCCATTCATTGCAGATTTCTTAGGCAATCCCTCCCTGACAGCAGAGTCAATGCAGCACACTCAAGCCTCTCGGGTGTCACCTTCTGCTTCCATGTCCCAGTACTCTAGTGGTCTAGTGAACAGTCAACGACTGCCACATCCACAGCTCAACTACACAGCGCCGTTATGTTGTACAGGCCAGCATTGCTGCTGTGTCTTTTTTGGACTGACTGCCACATCAGATATCTTCTCAGTGCCTGAATGCAAGGATTTTGTGGATGAGTTTTTAGCAGCTTTTCAAAACAGCTTGCTCAGGTCCCACTCAGGGCCTGCAATTCGGCTGGCCCTATGCCAGCTGTATATGGCTACATTGCCTCTTTGTCTGGTCTCCCAAGACAAACAGTGTGCACTGATCCTTGCTGCCCCAGTGCTGACAGCGGCACCAAGGAGCATATCAACTTCCACAAGCTGAGGGTAGTGTGACTGGTACTAAAGCATTGGTATTGGTGGCCACAGTCGGAAATAGTCAGTACGGTTTGAGAGAAATTTGGGGAAGCATAAGTGTACTTTGCTTTGCAAGAAATCACCCACGGCTGACTGTGGTTTTTGGAACTGGATCAGAATGGTTCACTGGGCCAGGATGCTCTAACTTATGATTGGCCCAACAACCTGTTTTTCCCTTTCCACTGCCACTGCTTCTTCCAGCCATTTTGAACAGAGACTTGAAGGAGAGATATAGAATCCTGTTGGTGGCCCTGCATTGGCCGTAACAGCTGTGGTTTCCACTCATGATATCTCTACTGCAAGGGCCTCAGTAAGGGCCTCTCCACTTAAAAGTTTGGCACCCCTGCCCAGACTATGGGTGTGGCCCTTTGGGTCTCAAAGTTAAATACTAGTGAAGTTAAGTCCACAATCTCCAACTATGGGTGTGGCCCTTTGGGTCTCAAAGTTAAATACTAGTGAAGTTAAGTCCACAATCTCGCACAAGCTCGGTCCTCAAGCTTTGCATGCTAGCATTTAAAGATAGTGTGTAGACAGACTGATCATACATCTTGCACTACAGAGTCGGTTCTCTCCTTTCTTCAGTCACTACTTGAGGCTGGGGGATGCCATGATTAAGGTTTATGTATCTGCCTTGATTATTCTTAGATGTGGGTTCTTTCTTGGGTTCAAACAAACCGATAGTTTCCTTCTTGAAGGAAAGAGGCTGTATCCAACCCAGGTGCTCTGAGACCCTGGATCTTCTGTCGGTCTCAGAGTTTCTTTGTGGTCCTCTCTTCAAACTAGCAGATAACGCCACCCTTAGATTACAGTTCTTGAAAATGACATTCCTGCTTGCAGTGTCTACAGTGAGGCATGCCTTCACTTTCTCCCAGTCCTCTTTGTCTCCACTGGGGCTTGAATGATTCTTCTGCTACATTGAGGATTAAGCCAGCTGTCCTGCCTAAAGTATTGTCCCTGGAGTTTATTAATCAGTTCATTTATCTTGTAGTATATACGGAGCAATCAGATCCCAGATTAAATAGTCTCAGGTTCGGGCACTATGATATTATGTTTTAGCCACGGTAGAGATTCATAAGACTGTCCGGCTGTTTGCGTGTTTCACTGGGTGAGGCAACGTTCTCTCCTTTTTAAAGGAATGGCTCTCACACTGGCTTGTGGAGGTCATTCAACTGGCTTATGAAAGTGCCAGCCGCCCAATGCCTGAATCAGCTACAGCTCACTCTGTTACGGGTATAGCTACATCCTGGGCAGCTCTGAAAGGGGTTTCTATTGTAAACATATGTGCAGCAGCTACATGGTCTACTTCTCATCTGCCATTTAACTTTCAGTTTCAACCACATCACTGATACAATCAAGGCCAGTATTACGCTTTACGTCTTAAAGCTTACGTCTTAGGGCTTATCACCATCAGTGCAAACTGCAAAACTGCAGAAAAGCAAGGGTGATCAAAGAGGCAGTAAACAAGGATATTGATAGGCAGGAAATAAAATGGCACTTAAACTATATAGTTGCATAAGAAGTTGTTTGTAGCATCTAGGTTTCTTGATTTTGCGATAAACACAGCAACACTGAAATAAAAGGTGTTAAAATTAAAATATGAATATTTATCCAGTGAATGCTCACAACTATTGTGCCAAATACACTACTTTGGAGATGGTCCATAGAGTGAGGCCTCAAAAGTGGAATCTATCAACATGGTTCTAACACACCTCTTCTCTGTTATTCATAAGCAAGCCAGAGAACATCAGTCCATAACCAAAAAATGTACACGTACACCATCAACTCTAATGCACAAAATGTAGCATGAATATATGCAATACTGCAACAGTACATTGAATCCCTATGCACATGTATATGTTCAGATTGCACTTGGACAGGATTTTGGTGGCATAATCATTATTTCAAATAATTTCGAGAGAATTAGCAAGCAGACTTAACTGAGTATTGAGTTGGACAATCCCATGGAATTGCCTTATATAAAATGTGAATTTTCTGACAAAATTAGGTGATCAATGTTCAACATCTTGTCAGGTTCTAAAGGCCACTGCTCACCAGATGAGTAGGGAGGCATAACAGATACCATACTAAGAGCTGCTATATTATACAATGCTTCGCAGTGAGAGCACTAATAAATGTCACATTCATTTGTTCATCAAGTGTTTAACATAACTTATGAATACATTATGCTAACTCTTCATAAACTTGCTGTATGAAGTTGCATACAAGGTGAATGAAGACTAGGCTGCCAGGTTGACTGAGTTACTAGACCATCAGCATTCATCTGTTATGTAAAAGACTTCCCTGTCATTTTCAATGTACATTTTAAGCAACATGCCATCTCCTTTTTGTGGGTTTAATTTAACAGATTTGAATATCCCAGCCGTTTCACACTAACAGCTTTACTTCACAAGATGTTAGCAAGCTAACCTTCAACAAAGCTAACTACCTAGTTAGAAAATTTCAACATAAGATAACTTCAGAATTTCTGTAATTATTTTGAACATGTTTGGTTCATAACTTTATCTCCCACTGGTTGCTTTTTAGTCCACTGGAAATTACTCATGGAAGAAGATGTGTTGGATATTTAGAATGCTAAGCTAATTCTGCTGTGTTCTTGCAAAACTAGCCATCTATTGTAAAACTAAAGCGATCTAGAAAAAATAATAATAAAAAAACTATTAGTTACAACACAAAGAATGAGAAGTTTAAGACAGTCCTACCTCTGTTTTGCACATTTTCTTGTTTCTTTGTAACACCAGAAGAGCTAAAATTTTGAATTCATATCTGTTCATGTTGAAAAACAAAGCAGTAAATGAAAAATATGCCTCACACAGGCCCCCACAACATAGCAGAGCACTAAGCCAGTATTTTTCTTCTCCTGCAGCACCGCATGGTTTCTTGAGTCCACACACCTGATCCAGGTCACCAGCTCATGGAGTCCTAATTGAGCTGAATCAGATATGTTGGGACAGGGGACAGTTGAAACTACTGTGCTGTGGGTGACTAGGGGTAGATTTCAATGGGTATTCCAGGCTAAAATTTGCATTTAATATCCCTCAGCTTCATCAGAATTGTGATTTGGATCCTTTTTTCTTTTCCCCTGTCGTTCTGCTCTCACCATAATAATCAACATTTACATCCTAAAAATAAAGATATCCTAAATGTTAGCATAGCATAATAAACATGGATGTGATATTTGTAAATGAATTCCGAGCGCTAACATTAGCTGTCTGGCTTCCTTCTGAATTAGCCAGCTTGTGGAAATGAATTAAAATTTCAAACAGCCCATATTAACCCCAAACTATTTGTAGTTTTTCAAAAGATCCCCCCACCTTCAAGATACATAATCAGAGGGCAGTTGTCCTAGTCTTTAAATCAGAAGGTCACTGGCAGATGCGAGTAAGGATGTTTATACCAGTAACCTTGAAGATTTGGATCTGAATGTGTAACTTCATGATTTTCCATATGAGGCTGTCATGTAATGGTACCTAGTTTGTGCTCTTTTATCCAGAACATTTCATACATATTGTAGTTCTTATTTTATATGTAGTTCTTTTATTGAAGATTGTGGCTTTCAAAAAGGTCATAGATTCAAGTGGAAACATTTTTCTTCACTTTCCCCCCTCACACCACTGCAGCTGTCCAAAAAATGGAAGTAGGCCTGTATGGATCTATAAATCTAGCTTGAGGAACACATTGTCATAAGAATGTTTTAAGAATTACATATAAATGAACACAAAATGTTTATGAGATTACACTTTTATTCTACTTTAATGTTTTAAATATCAAAATATTAAATATTTTAAATAACAAGTTTTTGAAATAATAAGAAAAAAACATTACAGTTAAAATAATACTACTGAAAATAAAATGAGACAAATAGGTTTATCTTCATATTTCTACATTACTATACAAGGGCATACACAGGTGCAACAGTCTAAGAAATCACCTGGGGTAGGTTACAGTCAGTGGGAAATTCCTGATGATTTTGAAAGTTTGAACGTCAGTTCCGCAATGCTGAAACGCACAGTCAACATAGAGCACGATCATCCAATAAGCACTGAACACACTCACGCCCACTACCATGTACCGCATAAAATATACCACAAAAACTTCTTAAATTTATCATACAAGCACCCACACACTAACCACAACACAGCTTACCATGACAGGAAAAAATATGCATAAGAAGGAAATATTTCAATTTTAAGGCATTTACAAAGGTCACATTGTTTTTCAGCAAACTCAGGCAAAGGTTACTTGATCTGTAGATGAGTAATATACTCTACGGCTATGAAAAAATTTAAATCACCTACTAACAGCTGAAGCTGAAGCCTACAATATGTACATAAAACAGCTTGTGCAAACCTCTCACTGTCTTATTATCTGCATTCATGCACTTTTCAAAGTTACTTCCAGAGCTAGATTTCCGTTACTGAGCGATTGATGCTGATACGTCTCCTGTTCAAATCATACATGCTTTTAAACTGGCCCTTGATGGCACATAGGATAGTCTTCCTGTACGTGGTGGACAAGAAGTAGTAAATAATAGGGTCCAGGCAGCTGTTGAGAGTGGACAGAAGAAGGGTGATCTCATTCCAGGAGTGCAACATCTGTTTGCTCCCCAGTTCTTTGATCACTTCCATCTGAGCCAGAACATATGGCACTCGCACCAAATGGTACGGCAGGAAACAGAGTGTAAATATGCCAGGTACCAAGTATGTCTTCAGGATCAGCTGCTGCTTGCGACTTTGTGCCTTGGGGTCGCCATTCCCCATTTCCATCGTTCTGAGTTTCAGCCCAATCTTCACATAGAAGATAATGAAGACCAGGATCAAGATGCCAAAGAGGGCCACCACAGTCAAGTTGATGCCACCTGCTAATGACCCCTGGTCATGGAAGTGGAAGCAGATCTTATCACATGGATGGTCCAGCTTGTTGCCCACAAAGAAGAGGCAGTTTCCTATGAAGAGTATGATCCAGATGACGCAACTGGCAATCTGGCTCCACCAGACTTTCTGGATACGGAAAACCCAGACTGGCTTGATGATTTTTAGGTAGCGGTCCAGGCTGATCAGGCTGAGGAAAGAAATGCTTGCATACATGTTAATGTAGAAGAAGACACCCACTAGTTTGCATAAGTAGAAGGGACCTTCGCTGTCATGGTAGTAGATCCGCAGTGGCAAACAAAGGACCAGGAGAGAGTCAGCCAGAGTCAGATGTCGCATGTACACTGCTGTGGAAGTGTCAGCATGCCGCCGGAAGAAGACAAACATGCTGATGGTGTTACTGATGAGGCCAAGACAGCAAATGATGGAGTAACAGATGGGCAGAAAAAGCCATGGGAGAGTATTATGGACGCCACAAGTACTGTTGCTGAAGTTGCCGTGGCTGAAGTTGTGTCCCAGGAACATCATGTCAGGGAACCTCTTTACTTTTATCACCGTTTATAGATCCTGAAATAAAACAAGCAAGAACATCTGTCAATATGTGAACTACTAGGAGTTTTAACTATTTAAGCAATTCAAGACAGTGGAGTATGTAATATCCACAATTTCAAAACTCATTTGTAACTTTTAAGTAATTTTAACATTTCCATGATACCAATTTGAAAAACGTGTTTGTATGTACAAACTACTGTAAAATAACCTCAAAGATCAGCTGACCTATTGCAGTAGTTAAAAATGGCAATTAACTCAATTTTAAGATATTCTGAGAACCAAAACTCAATATACACAAACATAGATAAATATAAATTCACTATGTAGTGTGCAGTTTGTTTACAAAGTATATGATTTCATTAGAGGATCTTAAAAGATTACTTTAGGTCAAATTCATGAGTACTTAAAAAGTATTTTAAAAAATTAAATAACAGTATGGATGAATTCAGTATGATGATGATGACTCGACAAAAGCTATAAATGTCATATATGCATTAGAAATAGCAGACAATAGTATGGAGAATCTCCTACCTGTGCCTTCCTTAGCCACTTGACTAGAATGAAGAGTTGGTTCAAGTGCGTTTTCAGTTTAGGCATTTGCACACATGCAGATGCAGTTTTTTTTTATTGGCCTCACTGTGGCCTGGTTTACCACAGTGCTTAGCTCTCGCCTTAGCTTGCAGTTCAGAGAAGCATGTTTTCACTCGGAGAAAGGGAAGTGGCTTTCATAAAACGCATGGGTTATATTACTTTCTGGTATGTGACAAATGAAATGTAGCATTTCTGTTGCATGGAGTAATGTTCTCCCCATGAAACACATGTAACATGTTTTGTTACATGTTTTATGTATCCATACTGTAGAAAATATCTCAAACAGAAGCCCTAAAGTTTATTCCAATTAAAAACTTTAATTGGTTAATTCAATCATGTATAATTAATTAACTTCACATGGTATCACTAAATAAAGTAAGGACAAGCCAAGGCAGTTAAGCCCGGTTGTACCCCAAATGATTTATTAATAAATGTGGAATATCCTCAGGTGTGCTGTATATTTATCATTGATACAATTCAATTGACTGTATTACAGCTTTCAGTACCTAATTAACAAAGCAGGCCCACTTTCTACATTATATACGCACAGTAAATGTGATTCAGTTTAATGGTCAATGTAAGAAACTGGTCTGTTCCCCAAGCTGGTTTTAACACAGTTTGAATATAGTGGCCCCCCCGTACTCTCCTTTCTTTAAGAAAAGCCTGTATTAAGAGGCTCAATACCGTGCACACATGAGTGTTTTCGCTGCTCTCAACACACTCAACAAACTCTCAACAAGCAAAAAATCAGCTTGTTAACAAGCTCTTCGACAGAGATGAAACGGCTGTCAAAGAAGGGAAAGCACTAAAATATGCAGGGCAGTGCGCCTCCAGGATCAGGTTTAGGAAATGTCACACTAAGCAGACCTACGAGTCAGTCTCAGAGAGCTGATTAAGAAGGAGGCCTACCTATTCAGTAGTATTCATGAGAGATGGTTTGAATATAGACACAGAGTAAATTTGCACCACACCCAAACAATGGGGGAAAACAGCATAGCAATTTAATTTGATTTGTCTTGCTTAGTTCTCTTATTGTCTTAAAACCAAATTCTCAGACGTAAAACCTGTTGTGTGAAGGGCTGCACAGGATACTAACCCTGATAAGTGACCCTGATTTAAGCTTTTGCTGGATTCCAAGATACAAAATACAGCCCAGCAAAAGCTTAAATAAGGGTTAGTGTGCAGCCCTTCACACAACAGCTTTTTAGCATGTCTGAGAATTTAGTTTTAAAGCTATTAACAGACAGGAGGTATGCCTAGTCATGGGGGACCTTAAGAGATTCCAATGTTGTTCACGTCTATGTGTGCAGCACACTTTTTGTGTCAGGTATATCAAAAGGAAGGGGACCATTAGCCAGTCGAAGTAGTCTCTGTATCCAAATAGTCCAATAAAGCTTCCTTTCCACTTTCCTTGATATTGACTGATCTGGAAGAACTTCCACAAGCTACAGATCAGACAAAATCAGGACAAGAAGATAGGAAAGGAAACTATGCAGACACAGCTTGAGTCATATCTTTCCCTTAAATGACGCAATACTGGAGGCACCAGCCCTGAGTAGAGCTATACTTGAGCATTTACATCTTAGATGACAGGATAGCAAGATGACAAGTTCATATGTCTTTAATTCTCATTGATTTTGGGATAGAAAAGGGAGTACAATCAGATTTAGTTTCTCTGCATAGCTGGACCGTTCTTAAGGCAGAAGGGTACTGAAATAGGTTGCTGTTGAAATTTTATGCTATCTGTACTTTTCACAACATTTTTCACAAACTCAGATTACATGCTTTGATCATTTTCTACAAATACGTTCTTGGAACGTCTGCACATCTGAATGCACATTCACAGAATATTTGCTGAATTTAACACAGTTTAAAGAAATAAAACAGTAAATGTGGCCTGTGCAAAAGTTTTTTATTTTCTTTTGTTCCAATTTGTCAATCTCAGCAAACAAATAGATGCTGTGCCCAAAAATGTATAGACGCATGTCACATTTGTAACATAATTTAATTGGGGTGTTCAGATTTTTTTCCAAATCACTGTGTGTTTTGTAACAAGACATGTAACTGCAAGTTGCTGAAGGAAGCTTGACTCAGTAAAGTCATTACAGCACAATGTTGACCAGCTGCATTTTAGAGTATAAACAAAAGGCACTGGTTCCTGTGTGATGTGGTAAAGGGGAACTCCACAGTATAATTCAATTGTTAAAAAAAAAAAGACATTCATAACTTCCACTTTATGCTTGCCAGACAGTCTGTGTTGGGCATAGCCAGTGCTGTACACAGCGTATTTTAGCTTTGAGCTGTTGAGTGACCATGGGCAACAGGAACAGGCGGAGCATTGTGGAATTACCAACTTTTGTGCAATGATGTTAAGAGCATATGGTCTGGAACGGATTACTGAAGACAATCCAAATATGCAAGTGTGCCTTAAAGACCTGGGAGGACATCCCAATGAGGGACATGACTACTCGATAAGAAGCATGGTAAAAAGTTTAATTGAGGCAACCACTGAATATGACCCTAGTCCAGAATTAATGAATTTGGTAGATGCAGTGGACACCAACAGCCTAGAAGAAGTGTATACAACACTGGCTACAAATTTGCTGGACTCTGGCATCAACTATGCACACGTAGTCATCCCTCTTTAACTTCACAAATAGACCAATTTTCAAGGCACTGACTCAAAATAATCTCGAAACTACCAAGAGGATAATTCTTTGCACTTCGCAGTTTTGGAGAGAAAATGGTCAATGGTTGGTCATTGTCCTACTACTGCGTACAATGAGATATATACTGCGATATACTGCGTACAATGGTACCTTCTTTCTCTAGCTGCTGGAATTTCTGCAGTGACAGTTTTCCTGTACTGGAGAAATACTCGCTAAGAGAAACTGGAGAAAACTGGAGAAAAATCTTGGATTTAAACTCATCAATCTTTTTTATTCATTTAATTTTCCCAGGTCTTTTTTTTTATTATTATTTTACCCATCTGCTTGCCAGGTCCCCTCCTATCACATGATGCTAGCAAGCTGGTGGGTCAAAGCTAGCACACACTGCTAATAAAAAATCATTGGACTTTTCAACATGCATGGAAAATAACACTGACTGACCAGTTGTTTTACATCCACTCCAACATTGTGTGAGACAGAGAGACAAGGGGGTCATCCTATGCCACACAGAGAGAGCAAGACCAATTGTGGTTTCTTTCAATGCCAGACACAGGTGGCAGTGGCACTGTTGGTGGATGGAACTTTCATTCTGTGAACAATAGGTTATGCTTAGTTGGTTGTGCGATTTGAGAGCCTTTTGCCAGGATCATTTTAAATCTTTCACCTTCACCTAGGTATTAAGCCATTAATTAGCAATGCATGTCCCTTAACTATTCAGTTGTTTGTTTTTTGTGTTGTAAGGGCATTCAGAATTAATTATGCTTATGGTTTTGACTCCATGTTGTGAACATCACAATTTTAACTGCTTATAAATCTATTTACTCTTCATGTTCCTTACTCCTTTTAAATGCCAGAACTTGTTTGCTCACTTAATATTTTGTGGGGAAAAAAATATCACTAAAAGGTACAGTTACATTTTGTTGTCCATTGACAGCACTTCAAAACAATCTTGCATTGTAACAATCAGACATAAGGCAGGAGTGCTGAGAAATGAATGCCTACGGACATGTGTGATTTTTAGGCATCTCTATTTAAATTTTATTTCCTTTTTCAGTGTTTTTAGGACCACAGTGTTTGGGTAGTTCCTTGAAGGGGAAACTGTAAATAAGACAAAAAAAATTTTATGCCCATCTCCAAGCTTTACTGGGAAACATGGTAAAAGGGCCTGGAGTCATGAAACTAAGTTAAGTGACTTTTATAGAATATTTGAGAGCACTCAAGGCCTTAGACCTGACTGACAGTGACCTTATCTTTAGTGAATATGTCCAGTGTCCAATTGTGCATGAGCTTACAGTTGTATGCAAAAGTTTAGGTACTGTTTATTTGCTGAATTTAACATATTGAAAAAACTTGGAAAAGTTCTTTCCCGTATATGAAGCTAAGCAAATAAACAGGTCATGAACTAAAATGTGCAGAAATATACCACAATTAAGATTATTCTCTGTAGAGGATGGGTTAACATTTTTTCTTAGAAAAGTAATAACACGTCATTTGACTGGGGGTATTTAAAATTTTTCACATGAAAATGGGTTGAAGGGACATTTCTCTGTAAAGCCATAGCAGCACAATACACTGAATGTTGACTAACTGCATTCTAGAGTACAAACAAAAGGCACCATTTACAATCCTTCTAGGGCCCTAACATCTGCTACCTCTCTGAATCTTCAAGTACCCCGAGTCAATAAGAAATCTAGTAGAGATGCAACATTGTTATCATGCTCCAAAACTTTGGAATACATTACCTGTAGCAGTCAGAGAAGCAGAATCGCTTCCATCTTTTAAAAATCTTTTAAAAAACCCATCTTTTTACCAAAGCTTTTTGGATCTATTTCTGTTTCTTTTTATAACTTCTATTATTCTATTTTTATTATTGTTATTACTTTTATCACTTTTTATTATCATTTTATTTTTCTGTCATTTGTTGTAAAGCACTTAGAGCTGCATCACATGTATGAAAGGCGATATATAAAGAAAGCTTCTTCTTCACTGTTGCTTGTGTAATGTGGTAAAGGGGAACTCCACTGTTTTTTAAATGTCAGTGTAATTCAGTTGTTGACATGTAAAGTCATTCAGAGTGGATTAATGAGGTAAGGACCAGGGGTTGTGAAATCTAACATGCAAATATAGTCTTTTTAATTACTATCCAAAGTCACTGGCAAACATACATGTGTCTACAAAGTGTAAAATAGTATTATATCCAAAAAAGTTTTCATTAAGTACTATATCGTCCTACAGCGCCCTCTATGAACCTTGGAATTATGGGTAAACATGTATGCCATATTAAAGTGTGTTCTCTGTAGAGGATGTGTACTTATTATCAATAAAAACAACAAAACAGATCATTCGACCAGGTGTGTTCAGACTTTTACATACCGCTGAAGAAATAGCCATGAAAAAACCTGCGACCTTTTCATAGCAAGTTCTGTGCTCATTTCAGTTTCATTTGGGAAGGCACCTTTGATTTTCTCTAATATGGATTCCCAGTGTAAAGAATGTAGGATTAGTATATGAGGAGGATAGGGAGGTTATGCTTTGAGCCAATGTCTGCGTTCAGCGATGAAATTCCACTGACTAAGCAACGATGTGTGAGGTTCAGAGGTGGGTAATCTAGCCTAAATCCATGCTCAAATATATATGATGTTCCTTTGGAAAAGTAAAAAAGTATCTTTTCCAAAAAACAATGTGGGTAAAAGTAAAAAAAAAAAAAAAAAAAAACAAGTATAGCTTGTGTTTATTGTCTGTATTCCACTATTGTGTCAAAAAGTACTGCAGTTAATTACAAGGTCTTTTTTAAAATAGTATAAAAATGTACTATAACTTCCTGGTCATGTTTGAGATTATAGGATGCACAATTTTTTTTCCTAAAGAAAAATCAAACTGAAACATTGCAGGACCTGTTTATACTTTGTAGATCTCTTGATTGGCTTAGTTTTTATCACGTCATTTGTATATGACAATTGTGGAAGCCTTAACGTGCTGGCTTTGAGGGCCTTTTAAGCTGACACTCTATTTGACCCCAAAGGTGTGAAGCACTGCATAAAAGGCGTTTTCAGATCTTTGTGTTTGTGTCTGTTGGGAGATCTGAGGGAGCTGGAGTGGATGGCGTAAGTTTAATTTATTTCTTTAACATTTTCTCATACACACACACACACACACACACACACACACAAACCATGGTAAGTGAACCACTGTATTACTTGAGCTGCTGCAGCATGCATTATTTAGCTGCTTCTTTGATATTTGATACTTGCTTTTCGCTTCCTGTGTGGGCAGCAGTGTTTGCACTGTGTGGGGGCTACATGTGTGCACACAGAGCTCTGTGGTGTTGACCTTATATCAGCTGTGAGATTTCTTTTAAAATAGGTTAAAGCTACTCTGAAGTTCTGATACAGACAATTATGAGCAAATATGAGAATTTGGCTCACAGGACATATTGCTTATTAATCTTCATCACACATAACTAATAGTTTATTTATCATAAAACACAGGCTCTGAACCCTATGATTTTCAGACATTATTTTTATTTAGTCTTTTAAAAGATATGAATGTTACACTAAGATCAACAATTCTGTTTTAATTGCTTTCTTTAAATATACCATTTATTATTTAACATATGTGTAATATATATACCCACCAGCCATGACATTAAAACAGGTGAAGTGAAGAACTGATTATCTTGATACAGTGGCACATGTTAAGGGGCAGAATATTTAATGCAGCAAGTGCACAGTTCTTGAAGGTAGAAACAGGAAAAATGGGCAAGCTTACAGGTCTGAGCAACTTTGCTGAGTGCCAAATTGTGATGGCTAAATGACTGGGTCAGAACATCTCCAAAATGGCAGGTCTTGGGAGATGTTCCCAGTATGCAGTGTTCAGCACCAACCAAAAGTGCTCAAAGGACAAACGTGGTTTAATGGATGCCCAGTGTTCATTGACGTGTCAATAAAACATGCAGCTTGAGGTGCCATTAGTGAAATGTTTATGCAAAAGTGAAGGCTAATTCTGTGAGCAAAAGTATTATTTTAAACTGTTTTGTGATCAATGTGCAAGTGTTAAATATCAGCAAGTAATCATGGGCATGGCACAGTTGGTCATTGCACCACATAATCTGATTGGTCGCTCATTTGAGCAGGGTCAGCAGTGTATTGATCAGTGTATGTCAAATATACACTGGTAAAATTTCAGCAACCCCAGTAACCATTAGATTAAATTACGGGAAGAAATATAGGTTAAATATATCTGAGTCAATTTACATTCCTCTGGCAGAATGACCACTATGCCACACCATCCATTTTGTTCTTTATTGTCAGGCTTTCCCCTGCGGAGCAAGAAGAGCTTTTGGTGCCTGGTCTATAAATCAGAGGGCTTTAGCTAATCTTGCAATCAGCCTTACTTTTGATTCTGTGGTTGATTCTGCAAGGTTGGAAAGCACAACAGCTGAATAAGAAGTTTCGTATGCCGCTTTCAAACAGACCATTTGATCAATCAGCATATATCTCCCAGATATTGTAAAGTAGGTCTGGATTGAGTGCACTAGGCTACATGCAAGTGTATGTGCATATGTTTAGTAGAAAGCAGAAAAACCTCAAGACAAAGAAGGAGAAACAATTCAAGCAGGTTTCAAATACCCCTCTTGCTTGGCATTGGGTATGACTAAACTATGTGCACTGTTTTTCTATGGAGATTATACATGCTGTGTATGCAATTGCTCATCTGTGTCAGCATTGGGTGCACATTAATGCTGAATACAATAGCAAGAAGGAGTGTCTTTAAATATAGTGAACATATATAATCCACTTATAAAGCTTATACAGCCTTCAGTGGATTCACACTTTTCCCTGATCGTAACTTATTTGGACACTTGATATTTCTAAAACAATCTCAAACACCTCATTGACACTACTGGGCTAAGAGTAGCCCACCAATCAAAAATATCCAGCAAACAAACTGACCACTGACGAAGGACTAGAGGATGGCCAATAGAAATTGTGATGCATCAGAACTTTCATCTGCAAGGTGGACCAACACTTAAGTTTAATTAATGCCATATCTTTTTACGTGCATAAATATGACACAAAATGGCGCAGAGAAAAAGTTGGCATCCAGCGAAACCGGCTCTCACTCTTAGCCCATAGAATCCTGAGGGCTTTTTCCCCGTTTCTGCATTACTTGTTCTTTTCTAATATTTAAAGCCTTAAACAATGTGTAATGGACAAATATCTCATATCCTTTTTTTTTCAGCACAACCTAGCCAACCTAGTTTACACGCAGACCCTCCCTCACACACACACAGACGGGCACACACACACAGACAGACACACGGACAGACACACATGTGATTGGGCTTCTCACACCATTTGTTTTTTCTGCTTTTTTATGACCAGAAATAAAAATATATTTAGTTATTTTGACTTTTAAATGACAGCGTTTTTAGAAATTGATGCACCACCCACAGCTTCTTCAGGCTCTGTGCCATCTTTGACATCGCAGAGGCAGGATTAAAGAGATCCTCAAAGTATTCCTTCCACCACCGGATGATGTCCCCAGTCGAGGTCAACAGCACCCCGTCCCTCCTGTAAATGGTCGGAACATAGCACTGCTTTCCCTTCCTGATACGCCGGACGGTTTGCCAGAACCTTTTTTGAGGCTGACAGAAAGTCACTTTCCATGGCATCACCGAACTCCTCCCACACCCAAGTTTTTGCTTTAGAGACTGCCAGAGCCGCATTCCGCTTGGCTTGCCGGTACCAGTCGGTTGCCTCCGGGGACCTATAGGCTAACCATGTCTGGTAGGCTCCTTCTTCAGCTTGATGGCTTCCCTCACCTCTGGTGTCCATCATCGGGCTCTGAGGTTACTGCCTCGACTGGCACCAACCACCAACCACAGCTCTGCATGGCTGCCTCCACAATTCTGCTGGAGGTGTGAGTTAAAGTTCATGTGAACAATGGCCTCTGCCAGACACTCCCAGCAAACCCTCACTATACGCTTGGGCCTGCCAAGTCTGTCCAGCTTTCTCCCCTGCCACCAAGTGTCCAAGACATATGGCCGCAGATCAGACAACGTGACTACAAAATCGATCATCGACCTGCAGCCACTATCATCCACATGCCATGTGCATTTATAGACACACTTATGCTAGAACATGGTGTTTGTTATGGACAAACCATGCACTGCACAGAAGGCCAAGAACAGAACACCACTTGGCCACACTGTCATTGCCCAGATGAGCATTGAAGTCTACCAGCAAAATGATGGAATCCCCCCATGGCGCACCGTCCAGCACCCCACTTAAGGACTTCAAAAAGGCCAGGTACCCCAGACAGTCATTCAACGCATAGGCGCAGATGACAGCTAGAGACTTTTCCCCAACCCGAAGGCACAGGGAAACGACCCTCTTGTTCACTGGGGTAAACTACGATGTTAATGCGCCAAGCTGGGGGGCCACCAGTAGCCCCACCCCTGCCCAGCGTCGCTCAGGGATCGGTCCGCCAGGGCCTTTGCCTTTGGCTGCCACCCGATCCACAATGCACCAGACCCTTACAGCTCCTCCTGCAGGTGGTGGGTCCACATGAGGTCAAAAAAAAAACTGTAAATATCATAATTTAAGTTTGAGATCTCTGGTTTTACACAACAGATGACCATGAAAAAAAGGTTCTTGTGACATATGGGG
>JBBPCZ010000023.1:658836-674083 GCA_037974445.1 Brycinus macrolepidotus | reverse complement strand
ATCTACCGGGCTGGCATCTAACTGACTATGGGGGGCACTATCGATCGTGAACTATATTCATATGGGTGCTGGAGCGTATATAGGGGGGGCAGTGCCTTCGAATGCCCCCCTTGACGCCGGCACTGGATGGACTAGAAGTATCTGAATGTTAACAGCGGAGAATAAATAGAATATGTGCAAAAAGATGTGATGGTGAATGGTCATTTTTATTTTATTGTATTTTTTCACTGAGCAGAAGGCATTACGCTTTAGGGCGTGCAACTGAGTGAATGTGATATGTCCTGGTTGTGGAGCTTTATGACCTGAGGATAAAAGCTCCTAGGGTGTTTTCACATGTAGTCCTCATTAAAGGAACCGAACTCAGTCCTCTAGAAGTGGTCCAAAAAGTGGACCAACAGAAAGTGAACTCTTTTTATGTTCAGAGTGTGAGTTCATTTGAAAGGGGACTCGGTTCTCTTTCTGATCCACTTCAGCTCAGGTGGGGCCTAAGTCCTTTTTCTGTTCATACTTTAGTTCCTCATCCAACCTGCCTCTGTTTTTTCTTCACGTTCCCCATTCTTGGGTTTTTTTTTCTACATAAGAGTAGATGGTTAAAAGCTCTAGCAAACTTCTACATTTTCCACAAAGATCTATGCTACTATTTTTCTTCACTGAATCTGATGGAGAGCAAAAATGCTTTGAGAGAAAGCAACTTGGGTAGAGAAACTTGATCATGACAAGAATCTCTAGGACTCCTTTCTTTCTTTCTTTGGTTTTAATTTTTTTATTATAATTTATTCGTTTGTATGTTTATTACAGTTCAATAAAAAAATAAATATTTCGTTTCCTGGGACTGTACCACGTGATCTACCTACGGCAAGGCTAGAGGGCGAAAATTGTCTAAGCGAATCCGGAGCGCTGTGTTCATAACGCGCGAGTTAAATGAACCGTGCTGCGGACTTAAAGCGAACCGGACTGAGACCTCCTCCCGATATGGTCTCAGTTCAGCGTGTTCGCATATACACAAAAAATGCCGACTTATCGATCTGAGTTCGCTTTAAAGGATGAAAAGTGTGAAAACACCCTGAGTCTCTTTGTCACTATAATGCCTGAATAGGGCATGAGCTGAACAAATGAATTTTAACATGTTTAGTTTAAAAAAGCAATATTTCTTCAAACAGATTTAGGCTTAAATACAAAGGATTAATCTAAAAGAGACACTAGAATCCACATTTTAGTTTGAAGTCTGCTACATTGCCTTTCACTGCGCTCATGAGTAGACCAGTGTCTAAAAGGACAAGAACAGCAGTAAACAGATAATTTACAAGGACAGTACAGTAATGAAGGTAATACTAAGGTAAATATTAAACAGTGCTTGTAGCCCACAATGTGTAAGTGAGCCATTAAACCTTATTTGACTGATTGAGACTGAATGTCCAAAACAGGACATTCACTGAAGTTTTGTCAAGGACCTTCAACATCAAAATTTGCTACCCCACTTTACAATCCTTAATAGTGTTTTCCAACTCTGGTCCTGGGGATCCACTGCCCTGTGTGGTTTTTACTGTTCCCTGTCCAGACACACCTAATCAGCATAGTCCTAAAGACCACCCTTTGCACATCCCACACTTTATCTCATTCAGCAAACCTGATTCAACCCAGTCACGTATAAACATGGCCCTCATGGGCTGGATCAGGTGTGGAAAGTGGGGAAAACGTAACAAAAGTGCAAAACATGAGGCTGCCAAGGTCTAGAGCAGTGTTTCCCAATCCTAGTTCTGGAGGGCCACTACCCTGCTTGTTATATTGCTTTCCCTGTTTTACCACACCCACGCCAGTCCTGTAAGAAATTGCTGATGAGCTGATGAGGAACCTCAGGTGGAGTGGGAACAAAAAATGTCTACAGGGCCAAGGCTGGGAAACATTGGTGAAGAACACCAATACCAGTGCGTACTTTGTATGTTGGCCTAATATTGAAGGTCAATATACACAGGTTACTTTTTATTTTCATCAGAAAATATTCAGTCAAACATTTAACTCTATAGCCTGTTTACATGTCACCAGTCTTATACTGGTGTGCCATGCCTGCAGGTTTTCAGTCCACTCAGGCAAGAACTCCCCTGATTGCACTTTTTAAAAACAGTTGGCTTCACTCTTCAGACAACTGATTAGTAATATGAGGTGAGCTCCTGCTTGGTTTGAAAGGAAACCTGCACCCTTAGTTCGTCCCTAGGGTCTTCATTACTTTTTTTGAGGTGACATACAGCAGTACGAAAACAAAACAAACCAATGTGACAAACTGCAAAACAATATATTTATTTGCCAGGGATAACATGAGGCATTTGTTGTGCATACAATCATATTATTGAGAATCGTAACAATACAAATTATACATTGGAGTGCCTAAAGCATTGCAAAAGAAAAGGTTGCAAAATGTACCAAAAAAGTTTACCAATCTGAGATTAGTTCTGGGTGGTACAAACTTCCAGACACTACCAATAAGACACAAAGTCATAGTCATAACACACTTGATTGTGCACTTCACAGTTTCCTGCATTTACCCTGTATTTTCTCCCAACCCTGTGGCGAAAACAGTCAAGACCCTTTAGAACCCGAGTGAATGGAAATAACACCACATTTCCCTTTAGTAACATGACATATTTCTGAGTGAAACTCTGCATCAGGGAAGGTCTCTGAGTTGTATAGGCAATTCCTCTTGACAACAGTTGGGGGTAATGGGAGGGGAAGGTGAAACATTACTGGTAGATATTATTTTTCCTGTATGCTGGTTCGCCTTTATGAAATCAGAAGATGTTTTAGAGGTGAAGTGGCTGACAAATGTTAGCTGTTTTTTTAATGGTCATTTGAGACTAGGCCACACAAGAGGGTCAAAGGTGGAGGATTAGTGACAGGTTTCAGATTGAAATAATCTGAAACAAACCTGCCTGTTTGGGGATAAAATTAGGAACATTGTCTATTTCATGAGCAGAGGCAGTGAATTCTGCCTACTCATACCTAAGAATTTTACACCTTTTTGTTCACGTTTTCTTTAACAGAGCTGCTTCAGAATAAGCACTGACATGTACTGTGAACCATTTTCAGATTATTTGATATTTAGTAACTTTTTATCTGGTGGTCTTATTTGATCAGTCTTCACATAATTGTAACTATCTCAGCGAGAAATGACAATCAGATAGAGAAATGAGCTTCCTTTTTGAAGGTCTAAGTGATAGCTCCTCAGAAGTTCCTAGCCATTGATTAAGCTCAAGAATATTGGATGCACTGTTACTAACACTTCTATTATTGTAAGTTTGTCCTTTGGTATTTCCTGGCAAACCAGCAGTTTGTAGCTGTTCAAGCCTGAAGGCCGAGGGAGCGAGCCGTGTTGAGCACGTCGTCTCTGGTCAGATAACAGCCGCAGAGTTGACGGAGCCCAGTGAAGGATTCTCTACCATGCAGCACCCTCCAATTGTCAATGAAAAGTACCTAAAGACACACAACACAAGATGGTATTTAGTACCTCCTCATTTTAAAACACTATGAAATTCAAGCAACAGCTGGGCAAAAAAATTTTTTTTTTGACTAAAATATAGTCAGTTAACCAAATAAGCAAACTGTGAGGTTTTAGATTCTTTCTTTAGTTTTACCCTACTAGATTAATGTAGATAATTAGTAATGGTTTTAATCATACCAATTAGCACTGTATATCACTCTCAAGCTTGCTTCAAACCATGTGATATCTCAAACAGACTTGTTTATGTGGTTTCTGAATCTGTATGACAGTTATCCATAAAACAGACAAAAGGCAGTAACAACTTGAATTTTATGCATATGTTTCTCCACGTTTATACATAACAGTATCAGATGCAGAGTCAGAAACCACATAATCAAGTTTATTTGAAATTACTCAACAACTACATGTGGTTTACAGCAACTGTGTAATGATCTGGACATGCATTTTGTACAATGTTAATTGCTAGTCAAGTAAGCCTCGTACATCCAGTGCAAATACTAAAGCAGACTTCAGACACCAACATGTCTTGGTTGTCTTTGAGAAAATATGTAACTTCTTTCCCACCAAACAATCGCTTTGAGGTTTGTACAAAGGATGTTTAGGTCACTCTACATAAAGTGGATATTTTCCACCCCTAACTGTCAGCATGTTATTTATAGGTTACCTCGAGGATGGTTACAGGGTTGATTGTAGTATGGTTTAGGTCTGCAGCTTAAGTCAACCACTATTCTACTTTTCTGAAAGGAATCAGACCCTGTGGTGCCCACACATTCCTGGACAAATGTTTTTAAAATGCGTGGAAATTGAATAAATTAATTCTTCATCCATGCTAAATTGGACTAACATGGCATGTTTAGTGTCAGCCCTATCCATTAGGAGAGCCATTCAAAATATAAAATTATTGTGCATTCCTTATTCATAACTTCCTGTGAATGATGTTAATGTTATGACTGTGCGAAAGTTACAAAAATACAGATGATCTTAAAGTATCAAAGTTGACTAAAAAAAGATATATTGATTTGCTAAATTCATAAAAAGTTTGGAGTTTCGATGAGTGCATTAAAAGCAGCGTCAAGTTTTAAGTACTTGTCTAAATGGATCTGGTGACAAATCATTGAAAACAAATGAAATCAGGCAAACTCCTTTTTTGGTAGAATGATCCATTTACTGTTACTAGTTAAAAAACATGACTCAGGTTACTAGTGATAACTGCTTTGAATTCACATTAAATTTCTCTTACCTTGCCTGGTTTGAGTTTAACCCACAGTTCATTCTCAGGCTTCCTCAGCTCCTCAGTGAGCTGCCTGTGAGCCACGTACCAGCGCTGCACCACGTTGTGAGGAATTGTGTTTATCACTGCACGGTCATAGTTGTTGTATCTAAACATATAGGACAAAGCCATTATACTATAAAGTGTTGTTCAACTAAATTAAAACACTAGCCAACCTAAGCTTTACTATATGCATTAATGTTTTTTTTTTCACCAATGAACCTTGAATACACTTGCAGGCTGTTATAATCTACAAATTTTTTTTTTACCGTATCATGTAGACCTCATTGTTCCAGGGGTAGACATTGAGTACAGGGCCAATGCCAATCATGTGGTTGCGATGGCCGCCAACATTCTCTATGTACTCGTGCTTGATGGGGACTCGTGAGAGCAGCTCAAAGTTTTCTTGTGACTGGTGGAGCACTTTTTCAGCAGCGTAAAAACCGTCCACCAACAGAGTTCTGCCACCTGTGCCCTCGTGCCTTAGACAGTGGAACACCTGAATCCTGATATACAACAAATAAAGTGATTATGGATAAAGGAAAGAAGTTCAAGGCTATGTCAGAAAAAACGGCAGAGAAGGTCCAGCGCACTTTTACTCATGGCTGTCATTGGTTCTCAATCCTGGTCCTGGAGTACTTAACTCTGGAGTAACACTACCATAATGCTAACCTACACAAAGCTAATTTCCACTATGAGCTTTGTTCTTGAGTGGCTGTGCTGTACTGTGCTTCACTAAAAAGGCACTCCTTATTACCTTAGTGTACAATAGAAGAAAAATTACTCCACAAATAAAAAGCTAATGCTTTTCAGTCATTTGCTCTAACCCTGCATAACATCTACAGATTTTACTAGCAAGACAACCTATTTAGTCAAGTCATGTGCTATAGTGCTTTTGGAACAAATACATGTAGGATGCACTTCCAGTCTCAGTTGTGTAGACAAAGTTTGAACTTGCTAACAAAATCACTATTTGCACTTGTATTTAAAGTTACATGCATACAAAATGCTCATTTGTGGTGCCTGACTGACAATATTCTTTTGGTAATTTAGGCAAATGCCACATTTTGTGTCATTTAAGCCAATGTGTGCATGTACAAAAGTCTCTTATCGTTTAGTGTAGCTCAAGAACACTGTATCAGAGTGGGCATGTTCAGAGGCAGTGTAGTGGGACTGACTTGCTCAACTGAGGATTTTTTTGTTTGACATTGAGAGACCACAAAATGATGACTCTAGAGTGGAGACGTGACTGGTCTGGTGTAGCATCAGCCTTGGGGCATCAGCAAAGCATACTGCACTAAGCCTAAGAAAACAGGAGGTCACTGAGTGCTTCTGTACAGCATGGGAACTAAAGCACAGCTAACATCTACAACTATTTGACAGGTTTTCTTCCGCCCTCTTCAGTGCTTTTAACTGGTGAAGAGGGAGTAGGTTCTTGATCAGTGAAGGTGGAATCAGGATCGTTCGGCTACGCACCCACTAGGTTCTTGGAAGTACGAGGTGTCTGTGTGGCGGTCCAGGGCCAGCTTTGTGTAGGCCGTGTCTCCCCGGGAGAAATCTGAGGTGAAATTCCACATGCGCCCGTACATGGTCTCTCTGGAAACAGAAGAGGTCAGGGCACTACCACAAAACTGAAACCAGTGAGAATTTAAGATCTGAGGTTATTTGACATTTAGGGACAACTAATCAATTCAGCTGCATTATAAAATTTAAAATTTCACCATGATTCAGTTTGATTATTATGGTAATAATGCTTTAGAAATCAAACCAACAATACAAATTTACAGAGCAGAAATAGGCTTACTACAACATCTTTATCTTTTAAAAATGTCATGATCTGTCTTTCCGAAGCAAGTCCAATGGCTCTATGAAGGCAGCACCTCAGTTCAAGCTATGATGATCATCATAGCTAATTCTAACATTCCAACCCTCTTGACAACAGAGTAGTAGTTGCAGATCATTTTAAAGGCTTTGTCTAAGTGTGCAGTCTCATTTACCATAGGGCTTTTGCTCAGTACAGACCAAGTCATCAAAGTGACCATTTGGGAGGAATGACGGCATGCACCCCATGCAATAAATAGCAATTTGGTTCACAAATACTCAACTTTTAGGTATGTAATGCTTTAAGGCATTAATTAAGGTTCATTGTAAACATTCAGAAGAGAAGACTCAGAAGAGTGTCTCCCACAGTGCTCCCAGATTCATTCGCTAAATTAAAGCTAAGAAAGGATTAGCCACTCTGAAGTTTATTCTTTCAGGCGTATGAGGCCTGCAGTGTGCGCTGGCAAAAAGTTCCATCACATGAACAGAAGCCGCTTACTAGGTCAGAACATCTTGCCTGAGACACAAGCCTTGAAGCATGTCAGGCCAGTTTTTTGGCACTCCAACAAAAAAGCTTTTTCAATAACACACCCTTTAAAATACACAACCTTATTATAGCCCAAGTTGTTCCAGCAATAGCCAAGGAGCTGAAATTTCCAGGATTGTTTTTTTTATTATTTAACTAAACCTCAAGAGTCTGACTAGCAAATAAGCATTAAAAAGTGTCACGGGCACTTTCAAACATGACAAAGAAAATTTTTAATAAATAAGTGTAGCTGCAGTTGCACTGGTTTACGTCTGAATGTATTTGTACAACTATCCTTGTTTAATCTATCACCCAAACACACTGTTCCAGGGCTGCTAGGGATCACAGTGTGCCAATAACACAAAGAAATCATTAAACTGCTTTATTACAAATCTGAGAAAGTGCTGTAACACATCCACTACTCTCAAGAACACTGCAGACAATGATAGTTAGTTCAAGGGTCATATATATAAAACACCTCCCAGAAGTAAACAAAGGCTAATCTAAGGCATTTCCTCTCATTGCAGGTATGCGTCAGTATTGAACTCAAAGCCATATTGAATTCTTCACTGCGATACACAAATGAGAAGTCATGAACACCATAGTGCAACACCACAATCAGCCAATGATTCGATTCGATTCTGAATGCTAGGTTTATGATTTGTTATTGTTGCAATATTTTCAACAACATTTGAATGAAGAAGAGTTGTTGTGGAAACTCATTATCTACACTAGAGGTAGGAGTGAGGCATATCACATGAATGTGCTGAACTTGGTCATTCATTTGTGATGGGTATTTACCAAATTTGATGTTCAAACAATACTGTAATCAAATCTCAATTAATGGAATGGTCACTCTCCACAACACATTGTCACATGTCCATGATGCATTGCAATATCACAATTTTTGATGCATTGATGCACCCCAGGCTATACTACCAAGCTAACCCAGCACACACTGAGAAAGTAGAAAACCATCTAACAACACTAATTACAAGGTAAGATGGAAATGGAAGTAGTGTGGATGATTAGAAATCTAGGCCTCCAACATTAAATCTTTGCAAGCCAGGCATATTATTACACTACCCTAATTTCTCTCTTCCAACACATTTTCTATCAGAAACAAATTTTCAGATCGGAACAGTTGGGCAGGTCTGGCAGTGTAAGAATGGGAAACAAGTCCGCTTTTTGCTTTCTGCTCTAGCACTGGAGTAATCAGAGACCTTCCAATGTTTTCAGACATTTCAATATTAGGACTGAAAATGTTCATGAGTCCTGTTGTGTGAGATGGTCCATACATGCAATTCGGACAGTAACAAAGGAAAGAGCTAGAACAGGCAAGGAAATGAGTCAATGATGTGCAGATCTGCTGTTTTGAAGAAGCTCTGACCCAATCATCGAGCCATAACATGCTGGCCCAATTTGGTTTACTTTTATGAACGGACTGCTCACTTACTTCCTAACATATCCCAACCCCTGACAAGTACAAGTGTAATGAGAATCAGTGTTACTGACTTCACCTGTCAGTGGTTTTAATGATGTGGCTACTCATTGTAGATACATAAACCTTAGCATTTTATTATTTCGGTGTCTATATTTTAACCATTGATGTAATGAACATGAGCTTTCATGTACCTCGTAATACATCAAAGAACTTTATAACTTCATACCAAATAATTTACCCAATAACTTCCTTCCAACAGCACAGAAAATGATCTCACCTGATAAGGCTAACTCTATGGCTCACCATCTCTGTATCTTCAATTGTGGCTGGGACACCATCTACAAATGCAATGCCATACAACAGAAATTCCCTCAGGAACGTCTTCAGCTCCTCATCACAGCTCATAAACTTCTCCCAGCTGGCTGAAGGCACTTTGGCATTGGTGTAGATCCCAGAGTTCCATAGGATGCGCGGCTGCATAGCACTCCGTTTCTGACCCTCATAGCTGTTCTCAACCAGCCAGGCTAAGCTGTAGCGTGTAACATGACCATCAGGCCCTAGAAGCATTAAAATGACAATCATACAGAGTTTTTAAACACTAGTCTGTAAAATGGTAATATTTAGAAGTTATATCAATGTATTCAAGAAATTTAAATATATTATTTCTGATAGGTTGGGATAGACAAAAAAAAAAAACAAATCAGTGCCACAATTAACAAAACTATGAATATGTTAATTATTCACTGTTTCACTTGAATAATGCAGTTGTTCAGTGTTCTTTAAGTACTGATATCACAATACACTCAGAAAAGCATGGTACAAAAGTAGAGCGATTTAACATGTGCTAACAGTTTCTTGAGTCTCACAAGCAGATATATATATAGATAAGGCTGAACACTCATTTCTTGTGATAAATGGTATCTTATTGTCTGATTGATTAATTCATCCTTATCAGTGGGAACAGATGTAATCACCTTGCTGGTCTAAATGCCTTAACTGCAAACCTATTCTGTCTAGACAGCTCTTGGACAAAGTAAGGGAAAGCCATCCCTGGATAGCTGATCATTTCAGGATATGTAATGGTTACCATATTACAATCTCTAACAGCAGTTATATTGTACTGTCTTAGAAGTGAATGGTACGGCTGCTGTGTCAGCAGAACACTCTGACCTTTACAAGAGTCAAAGTCCGGTGTTTTCTATAGCGCTTTACCTTCGCTGCGTGAAGAGACACCGTTAGTCAAAAAGATTCACAGAGTCAAATTTTTCTTCAGACCGCAGGCAGTAGACCAGAAGTGGGGAACACTCTGCTGTGCTACTTAAACTGTGCTCATGTAGTCTTTAGCACTGGTCACATGTTCACAAAGCACTTTAAGCTTCAATTGTATTTTTGCATAAAGCAGCACACTACAAGCATGTACAAACAATCCTGTTTCACCTATCCATGCTAACTTATCACACTATCCATGTCCAACCACATCTGGTACAGGTAAAACAAGTTTGATGTACACTGAAACAATGCAACCTGAACGACTGTATTGTTATTGTCTGGACATCAACACATATTTCATTTGGATGTGGATTATTCATCTCCATTCTAAAGAAACAAACAATTTGCTTTGAAACTGTTTAATTCCTCAAAATAATCTACAACCATTCAGCTGTACTGAAGAGCTAATCAGGTGTATCTGATCAGAAAATCACCAAACTTTTCTGGATGTATGGCAGGTATTTAGGATCCTTGTTGTACAGGAATGTAATATATTGATCACACATTTTATTTTAATCCACCTGACTGTATTCTTCAGTGGGTTAAAGACTTACACGTGAGAAAGAGTTTCTCATCATCCACTCGGGTCTTGGTGGGCCTGATGCTGAGTTCAATGCTGGCCGTGTCTAGGTTGCGCTGGTTAGTTTTGGAGTTGTAGCAGGAGGCAGAGCGGCAGTGGTCCCTCAGCCACACATAGTCAAAGTGCATAACAAGGCCACCATAACAGAGTTCTGCAGATAAAGGAAAGGTGTCGTTCCACAGCACTCAAAAGCTCCCATTAGGCAGCTGTAAATCTGCCTGATGGGTTTTTATGGAGAAAACTTGTTAAAATAGTGCAACACTCTCAAGCTCGGCTCAGCTTGTATTTGATGGTCCAGTTGATCTGTGAAAATGTGATTGTTTAGCAAATGTTAATTCCCTGGACAACATTTAGAAATGGCACTGGAGCGTATTCGGCACTCAACGGTCAATAAAGGTCTGAACTGTATAAAGGAGCTTATATGCAAGTGAATAAACAAGACATACCAAAGCAGTTATCCAGTAGCTGCCAGTTACAAGTAGTTGCTTGAGGTATTGTGTGTTGCCATCTTTTGGTCCCTAACAGGGTTTGTTTGCATCCATCTCGATACGCCAACTGCAGGGGCCCTCGCAGGCTAACGATCGTTCTGGTTAAGGACATCATCTGTGAATTCAAAACAGCAACTTAAGAAAAATCATAAACCAGATCAACAAAAACTGCCAGCATGTGTTAGGTACAGAAACATAAAGGATCAACCAAGAAACCACCACTGGATGAATCTACAGACACAAGGAGAAAACACAACACATCACACTCTACATACAAGTAACCTCAAATTTTGTGGTGCAAACATTTCTTTATATTACAAATGGTGAGAGGCACATGTAACAGTAACCCACTGCAGTTCAGCAGTACAGACTGCATGTAGGTATTTCATGAGTAGAATAAAAATGTGCACATGAACACACAAACTTATGAGACCTAAAAGTTTGAAACTGCTTTTAAAATATGTTACATATAATCTATATTCCACTCCTTATTTCAATCCTTTTGAAATGTGTGTTTAAATACTACACTGCCTAAATACTCAAGCATAAATATACATAAATCTGTGCTACAGCATTTCTGAAAGGTAGGCCATTTTAACACCTCTGAAATCTGAGCAACACAAACTGAAATAACACTAAATAACTACCTCTTTGCTTCACACCAGGTGAAAGTCTTGGTAAGAACTTAAACCTGATACATTTTGCAAAATTAATGCTTGCAAACTAGCAATCTTTAAACATTTTTGGGGGAAATCTCTGCCTAATGAATGCCTGCTGTCCAGGCACATTGGTTTGTAAGATGCATGAAAAGAGATAGTAAAGAAATTCCCCCAACTTTCCCCAACTTTTGGAACTCAGCTCCAGTGAAGTTATTATTTCGTTCCTTTTTCTTGTCTTGGAATAGTTTTGTTTGGCCCAAAAAAGGTTTCTTTTGTTCAATTGGTCGATCTTAAGCTTAAGGTGCTAAATATTTCATTTAAGTAACTTAAGCATGACTTAAGGCAGAGGGTAGAGTAGTTTGTACAGCAGAGCAGTCCAGGCAGCAGTATAAGTAGAAGTATTTATTTTTCTATGGGGTGTAGCTGCAACTTACTCTCTCCACTAGGCTGTTTCCTGTTGCCTGACGCTGGAAAGCTATAGCCTGGAAATAGTACAGGTAGGGAGGAATTACACAGCGTTATTAAAAGTGAGAATACTTTAGTTTTTTTGGGAAATCTGACAGCAGACCAGGCTGTTTCGACATGCAGAGCCTGGACAACAAACGCCACGCGATACTCACTTCTTCTGAGGATGCGCGTTAGAAAGATGGCTGTGCTGAAGCCCCCGTCACTCTTGCTGCTCTTAAGTAACCTCTGATTCGCGCTTCTCTTCCAGAAGACATCTGTTCGCCGTCAAGATAATTAATCATTAAACTTCAGCGTCTTTCGTCGCCATCGCTGGCACAGGCACAGCGAACCCACGCGCTGTTCGTGGGCATTTTTGTTTCTCTACCCGTTTTCGTACAAGTCCTGCCCCCGTCGTGCTGTCATTGGCTGATGCGGTCCCTAGTATTGCGCTCCGATTGGCTGATTATTCGTACTGACGGGTTGTTCTCCTCTGGTAGCCAATCCTAGCACACATTGTCGGAATGGGTGGGAAAAAAAGAATTCATAAAGTGCAGACTTACACACAACTTTCAAGTGACTTTACTAAGTAACAAAGTAAAATGATGGCAAAGTTTCAGAAGTCCAAACACTGCTGGAGAGTCCACCTCTGCGTGCTGGACCTATTAGTCTAATTATAACAAGAATAAAGTCTAAATATGACAGAAATGTACCCTTAACTCAAAACGCAGTGCTTATTTATTTATTCTTTTATTTATTTATTTAACACTCAAAACGCAGTATTTATATATTTATTTATTCATCCTGTATGATTTAGCAAGAAACAAGAGGACCATCTACTGATGTCTTGTGGACCAAGTTCATGCCACCATTTCTGAGACCCTTACATCAGGCTGAGAGTCAGCACTCATAGATCCAGAAATACTCCTATTAGTCATTTACAGACCCTGTGAACATGAAAATAATTACATAATCTTGCAGGAGAGGGACCGGCAGCTCTTTTTCAGGCTTGTGTTGAAAAAAGGCTCTCAGTACTTGAAGAAGTGGAGGCTGGAATGCCAATTCTTTTTGGGGGTGAGAGGGGCTGTAGATGGAGGAGGGGTGAAGGGCAGGTGGAAGGCTACTTTCTGCAATCCAAGATGGTGAGCTCGTTACGAAAAGAAACCTTGTCTTTGGCTTAATGGAATGTGAGTTTCAGAAGCCTTTTCAACTTTTTTAAATTAAATTTTTTATTTATTTATTTATATATATGTCATACTGTTAAGTTTCCATTTAGAATAATGCTGCATTCTTAAGGACTAGTATTAGTAAATACTACTAAAGTCAAATAGCATTTTTCAAAATTTGTACATAATTAACTGGTTAAGATACAAAGTAACTGGTGGTGGTTTGATGTGAAATGCTCTAATCTCATAGAGTCAGACTTGTTTGGAGCAGTGGAGACAAGAACCAGACTGAAGAGCTTAATGCCTCCAAAAACGACCTCACAGAGTTATCACATGAAAGGATTATGAATTAACTGCCTGATGCCTGGGATACTGTTTTACAAGGTTTTGGCCTAAAATGTGCATTCATGCTGAGCCGGCACATACAGTGTGAACAAGAGATATAATCTCTAATGAAAACATTTTTTTCAGCTATTTTCATTCATCCATTTGTTCATTTTCTGAGCCACTTATCTTCCTACAATCAGACACTTTGGTGGAATCTTTTTCATTATATTTAAAAACCCAGAACACCCATAGGTCTGGTCATTTTTGACAGTAAAGAAATGTTTACATTTCTATTGTAGACATTTCAACCATGATTCCTAGTAGCACCTCTGTAAAAAATCTGACTTGTTAAATGTCTCTATAGCGAATCATTTCACATCAAACTACTCTGAATTGCTGTTTTTATCTTTCTCAAGTCAAGTCAAGCCTTTTCAGCCTTTTGCACGGTACACAGCAAAATGAGACAATGTTCTTCCAGAAACATGGTCCAACACAAAGAACAAAAACACTACAAAACTACACAAGTGTGGACAGGACAGGGGTGCAAGAGGAAGTGGATCAAAAAAACACGAGCAACAGTATGATAATTAATAGCACAAGACAAGACAACATTTCTAGCAGCAGGGTAGTTAAGCATGAAAAAATGCAATAGGTATACAGCAAGTATAAAGCAATTAATGATTGCTAAAAATAGCATAAATAGCAGCAACAGGATTAAAATGTGCAGCATATAATAAATACAGGGTATTCACAGTGGCAGTCAGTTTTCTTTGTTTATGGTGGAACAGTCTGGTGTGTATGCAGTGTGTTTGGGAGAAGGAAGCAGTTGAGTTCAGTTAAGAGTGTGAGTGTGTGTGTGTGTGTTTGTGTGTGTGTGAGTGAAGTATCATTTGTGATTCAGTTCTAATTTCGGAGTCTGATGGCCTGGGGGAAGAAACTGTTCCTCATTCTGGCAGTGAAGGCCCAGATGCTGTGAAACCTTCTGCAAGGCGGGAGGAGGGAGAAGAGGGTGTGTGAGGGGTGTGTGGGGTCATCCACATTGCTGGTGGCTTTGCAGATGCAGTGCATGGTGTAAATGTCCATGACAGAGGTGGACAGAGACCCCAGTGATATTCTTAGCTGTACTGTCTATCCTCTGTTGCGTCTTGCAGTCTGAAGTGGCGCAATTCTTGTACCATGCTGTGATGCAGCTACAGAGAATGCAATAGTCTATAGTCCCTCTGTAGAGCATAGTAAAAACCCTGGGGGTCTCCTGTGCTTAGCATGGTGGTGAAAGAGATGTTGCTCCCGATCCTGACTGACTGAAGTCTGAGTCCAGATGTTCAGACCCAGCAGTATCAGCTTCCCAATCCGATGGTCAGGAATGATGGTGTTGATTACTGAAGTCTATGAACACCATTTTCATATAAATGTCCTTTTTGTCCAGGTGGGTGAGGGTCAGGTGAAGGATGGCTGTAATGGCATCATCCATTGAGCCCCCTTTACATTAATCAGGGCCAGTACTGTAAAGTCCAAATCCAAAGTGTTAATTATCACAGTGCTGCTTTTTTTTTAAGTTTTTTTTTTTTTTTTTTAACTTAGTTTGGCCAGATTACACATAGCTGCCTACTACCTGTCTAATGAATTACAGTATGTAGATAGAAGTACTAGGACGGTTGGCCATTACACAGACGCTTGGTCAACTGTGTGGTCTTTGTTGTCCAGTCTTGCAGCGGTTCGCAGGTCTTTC
The DNA here is from genome assembly GCA_037974445.1 of Brycinus macrolepidotus. NCBI lineage: Eukaryota > Metazoa > Chordata > Actinopteri > Characiformes > Alestidae > Brycinus > Brycinus macrolepidotus. The sequence goes on along the minus strand of JBBPCZ010000023.1, from coordinate 658,867 downwards.
CTTCCCACCGCCGTCCAACCGTACAACAAAA
>JBBPCZ010000023.1:621228-635408 GCA_037974445.1 Brycinus macrolepidotus | reverse complement strand
CACATTTATAAATTGCACATTTTGCCCAGTAATAATAATAATCCACCCCTAAAATTGCATAATGCCCAGAAAAATTGTCCTCAAGTCTAAATAGAGGGAGAGTGAGAGAGAGAGGAACGAGAAGAATGAGTAAGACATAGCAGGAGATGTTGTGGCAGACAGTGGCCAAGAGTTTCAAAGACAAGGTGCTTTTTCCAAAACTAGATACTATAAAATGTTTTGGTTCAACTTTACAATAACACTGCCCTAATAGATGGTTCTTGAATGGCTTACAATGAGTGTATTGGTTATTAATGGGGTCACAACTGCCTAAAAACCACTAATAAGCAGTTAATACACATAAATAAGAAGGGAACCTACTTAATAATAATTAATAAACAGTTTTTAAACCATTTTAGGGTCTGTAATGTTCTAATTTACTCATATCATATGTTGCACTCATAAATCATCCTCAAAATAAGATTCATTTGATTCAAATGTGTACATATCCGTATGAATATCTAGATTACATCTACAAAAATGATGCACAGTCACAGGTGCGGTACAGTCAGTCATATTTTCAGTGATGGAAAGGAAAGTGTTCACAGGGCACAGACTCACATGACTAGAGACATGGACAGTAACAAAAGTAAGGAAGTGTGTTTTTGTGCATGTGTATGTGCGTGTGTGTGTATCTTAGTGAGACACTAAGGCAGAATGTGATGTATGGCTGTATTGAGGCCTCTCTTTAGAAAAGGTCACCCACTCATTTGTTCCCATTTAGGTGTCTGTTTGGCACTCTTCCCACTACCGATACACTACAGAGCCCTACATGCTGAAATCCAGGTACTCCAAGACACACACACACGCCTATACTACACTCTTAGCTAAAATAAGTCTACATACCAACAAAAAAGGGTCTTCTTTTTTGAGTCTACTTTGTTGCAAAGTGTATTTGAAATGTACAGTATAGATGTACAGAATGATGGAAATCGCCAGAAATTGGACTGGATGGTTCTGTGTTGCAAAAACTATGTCATATGCAATGTAGATATTTAGACTGGATGTCATAGTGGAAGTTAGAGAAGCGTTCATTTGTTCACAAATAAAATATTACCTTTTTAAATTTGTCAGAAACTAGAAATAACGTATTGATGTGGAAATAATGTAGGCTACATTTGAATCAGGTAAACACAGAGTACTTTTTACCAGAGTATGCTTACGATGGTCTGCAAGTTTAGCTTTTTGTTTTTCTGTCACATTTGTGTGTCCCTACACTGTGATGATATAATTGATATGATTGTTTAGCTGCTGCTCTTTGGTAAACACAGCCCCAGCACTCTGTTTGTCATCTGTCCGACATGCTGCTGCGCTCTGCTCCAGCTTTAGCCTATCTGGCTGCACCACGCAGCATCTGCTTCACGTGGATAATCCAAAGGCACGGCATGCAGAGCAGTCACTCTGTGCTGACCCAGACCACAGTGAGAAACACTGCAGCTAAAAATGGACTCCCAGCAACTTCAAACATTAAATAAAAAAGGAAGTGTTTTCTTCAAGGCAGCCAAAATAAATGCAATATACTCTGTTCTTCCAACCTGAATAAGAAGAACAAAAAGTCTCTTAAGTCCCTAAAATGAGTCAGACCACAACTTTCCTAAATTAAAATGTGCTAAACTATTCTACTATCAAGGTACATGCTGACTAAAAGTCACGATTAAACCAAAAATGCTATGATTCCCTGGCCAATTGTCGAAATTTTTTCCTTGGTCCCATGTCATATTGCCATTAAAAGAACAAAAGCAACAATCAAATTTTCCACTTGGCCCAAACTAGTCACGCAGCCAGGACATATTGTATTTAGTGTCTCATTTTATTTCTCAAATTTTTTCATGTATCACAACTGAAAACATTTTCATAAGCTGCAGTAGTCATGCAGGTTAGTATACTCCATCAATTACCATGGTGCAAATTTCTAAATCATGACAACAATAAGGACAAAATTCAGCTATCAGTGGTTGCCTTATGTTTTTAACTGAGCAATGTAATTCAACAATGACATACACTGTCAGAGACTGCCTAAGCCACCAGGGTATAAACTGGTCCTGTAGAAAGGAATTATGACTGTTTTTGGCACATAAAACAACAAAAGTTAAGGGACAATATGTCATACAGTGTCAGAAGGCTTACAGCACACAAAACACTTATTACCCTTTGAAGACAATAGATTTTTACAAAAGTAGTCAATCAGTTAAAGTTGGTATCTGAAGTTTGCTTCTGTACTTCACCTAGCTTATTTTATGTCTTTAAACATAAAATATAGACAAAAAAGGTTGTTCCCCTGAAGAACCTTTCAATGGTTGGTTCTTAAAAGAGTCATCTTTGCACATGGGAATGCAATGAATCTCCACATAATGAAAACAGTTATTGGAAGAACCAACAATTTGTGAAAGCTTTTCATAATTTTCAACAGTTATATCTATCATTTACAAAAATGTTTTTAGGAACCTAAATGGTTCTTTTATAGCATTCCTCAGAGGGTTCTTTGTAGGACCTGCTTTAGGAGTGTACAATGATTTATTACTGTTTTTTTAGCTACAAAACAGCTACAAACTAGGTAAATTTGTTTTCAAGAGACATAATTACTTTAAAGGTCCAAAAGGTCCACACTACAACATATTACTAAATGGTTTGTAATATGTTGTAGTGCGCAAACACTGTTAGAGTGTTAAATGCAGGATATGGGCCACCACACTGGTTGCTGTGATACAGATACAGTTGTCTGCTGGTGTGATGGGGGGAGACTTACGGCTGGGGCCGTGGATCTTGACGGGCTCATTGCTGCTGGCGAGCGTGTGTGAGCACTGCTGACAGACACACTTCTTCCCACAGAAGGTCACCCTGTCTCCAATGGGGAATGGCTTCCTGTGACATAATGAGACAGAGTATGTCAGGCCACACACACAAACCTGTCCTTGTTAATGATGCTTATTGCACAGCTGGTCCAATGCCAGTTTCATTATTATGGCTAGTTCCTGCAACAGTTCTTCAGCTACAGTGATCATAATCAGTTGATTATCTTGTACATGGGCCTCTTTTTTTACCCAGAAGCTGTAGATCAAATGGCTCAACAAGCAGCAAACATGTGTGCGGATAAGCATAAAATCTCACAAGCACACTTTTCTTTCTCATGGCAGGTCTCGCAATGAGACTGAAGCAAGTATAACGGTGAAGTTTCTGAGGATGACTCAGTATAATCTGGTTACTGAAAGACCATGACGGGGCAAAGCAAGAGCAAATGGTCCAGGACAGCAATGTCATCCTCTCATCTCCTTCATACTATATTTGCTCCTCATCTCCTCTGCGACTACTACTTCTTTGTGTAATTAGATGGATCAATTAGTAAAACAGAAGCATGAATACCACTGCTCTGCTCTTCACCGATATGGTATTTCCTTTAACATGTCCACTGTATTCAAAAGAGCATTAAGGCTCTGGGCTGTGTGTTTGTGTGGTTTAAAAAGGCTACATCTTCAGACCATTTTCAGGTCATGTTATAAGGTTACACACAATTTTGTTGCAGACACAGATCTGTAAAATTATTGTAGTACAACTGTAATTCATAGGCTCTCAAACATGGTAAAGGAGACCCACTTCATTGCACATTTTAGTGCTCCCAACACATTTGATCCAGCTAATCTGTTATTTTATGAGCCTTTCCTGGGTTGAAGTTGTGTGTTAGAGCAGATAAACATGTGCAGGGCAAGGGGGCTCCAGGAGCTGGGTTGGGAACTTCACCTCCTTAATAGGTTTTGACTAATTGGTATAAAACCGGTATAAAAAATTAAACATTTTATATGGTTATAAACAGAACTGTAAATGATTCTACAGAGCCAAAAAGGCTGTATAAGATTGAGAGTAAATTGTTTAAAACATATCTAGAATGCCTCATACTGGAAATTATGAAATCTTGAAAAAAAAGTCTATGAATACGTCACTGGTACTGTACATGATTCTGGATGTAGTGTGCGGTTCAGAGATTCAGAATGCTTGAGCAGAGTCATGCTTTCTGATAAAATTTCCACTTTTTGAGTAGATTTATGCTTCTTTAACAGATTCATATAGCTTGGGTTGATTCACGCTTCTTAAGCTGATTGAAGCTTCTTGAGCAAGTTCATGCTTCTTAAGTTGTTTTACGCTTCTCAAGTCGGCTCATGCTTCCAGAGTAGATTAATGCTGCTTAAGTAGATTGATTTATGCAGCTGCTTCAGGCTCCTTGAGCAGAATGATACTCCATGAGTAGATCTGTGGCTCTTGAGGAGGTTTATGTTTCCTGATTAGATTCATAGTTCTTGAGCAGATTCTTACTTCTTAAGTAAACTGGACACCCATTTTGAAACAGTATTGGAAAGTGGAGTCCAAAAAAATCTAGCAAAATTACTTTTCTCCGGCACTTGCCTATAACATCTGTGACTAAAGTCATCTTTGCAGCTGAGCTCCAACATTAATTACTTTGCAGTACCACTGGGAAGATTGGGAAGATTGTTCTTGCAATTTGAATCTGATTATGCTTATTAAATTCAGCTTATAACGATTTGTTAGGAAAAAAGCTGGATTTGGTCAGAGAATGCAATTAATAAGTTTCCCATTTAGCAGTGAACCATCAAAGGCGGTTTCACAGGCCTATTAAAAGTAATGATGAGGGGCATTGTTCCTAAATGCAAACACATGAAAGGAAGGTGACTTGCATATTTTAAAAATCACACATTAAAGGGCTGATTTTGCACATCATTCTTGAACCTCATACATTTGCTAATCATAAATCTGTGATAAACATATGCTGCCACAGTGTTGCATACACACACACACACACACACACACACACACACACTCACACACACATATGGCAACAAAGAAATCTTCATTTACATGGGCTGATGTATTCTGTCTACAGGTGAATGAAAAGCCACATCCTATTTATTTCTCTCAGATGAGCATAAATGTGGTCTTTAGAAGGTGCAATAGTTTTATTAATTAACAATTACCCTTATGTTTCTTGAAACAATTATTGCTTTGGTACTGGGCATTGCGGCACTCCGCTGACAACCCCAACACACATACACTCACACAGGTATCAGTGTACTCATTAAGAGGTTGAACTGTAAAATGTCTACAGGGTCTATGTCTTGGTCAGTATTGTGTAAGTGCTATACAGAGAAAACACAGTGAATCAGCATCAGAACCATCCTTTTAGAAATGTTCCTTTCTCTTCTGCCATTAAAAGCCTTAGAGAAATTTCCCCAAAATTTTAATGTATCTCAAAGAGAAAACAGCTGAAAACCGAGAGAGGTGTGAAGGCAGTTTGTTTGATTTTGTGTGTGTGTTTCTGGGCCTTCCACAAGCACTCTATTCAAGTTTTGCTCATCTAATGCCAAGCATAGTATTGGCTCCCTTGGCATGCTTTAAATAAGATCACCGCTGTACACCAGTCACTTCCCTTGTAGCAGCAGTTCTCAATTGGTTTGTGTGTGTGTGTGTGTGTGTGTGTGTGTGTGTGTGTGTGTGCGTGCGTGCGTGCGAGTGCACAATCCGTGTTTTCGTTCCACATCACTGGATGTCTCAGGTTTAGTAGAAATGTTCAAATAAACCATCCAGCCCATTCAAAACCTACACCTGTCGTATATGATCCTTACAACAAGAGTGTTAGTGTATGAGTGAGGAGCCATGCAGCCATTCGCTACATTCATGCTGAGTTACTGGACTGCGTCACAGGCTAAAGTGAACACTTCTGACGTTGGGATCCAGGCCTGCGGCTGAATAATGCCCCAGTTTGTTTAGATGCCAAGTTAAAACATGACACCCTTTCCTGCACAGTTCTGCTTTTAAAGGTGACACTACCTGTACACAACACCTTCATAATATGAGCTAGTCCTTCTGGGGCTTGGGAAAAAAAGGCATATTCCTCCTATTGTTTGCACAAAAACATCTTGGAGAATGTAACCAGAGGAGAGGGACCGACTTGAAAGGAAGGATTGCAAAGATATACTCATATGTCTGGAAAGAACTGTGAGTAATGGAGAGACAGCAGAGCTGTCCCTGTCAGGAGGCAACAGTAAATAAAACAGCAATCTGACCGATCGTAGATCAGCACTCCTACTCTGAGATGCTTCATGAACCTAGACAGGGGTCAAAAAGGTCAGTCATTGTAAGAATGCAGTTATGTATTACAGAAGGGAATCCAATGTATGACACGGGTTAATTAAAACAAAATTAAGTGTTATCACTCATATGAGTGTTATAAAAACACTCCTTCTGTAGCTGCTGACACTCATTCTGTAGCTGATATACCAGTAAGCTAGCTAATATTAACCTTTAAATCCTACCTTACAAGGTGAAAATGTAATTGACACACCAACATACTATTCTACTTTACATTCTACTGCACTTCATGGTTATGTAATAGTGCTGACCGGCTTTTTACTCACCCGGAAGAGTTTAGAATTAAACAATTAATTCAATTTAATTCAATTTCTTAATTTAAGTAAAATGCCCTGTCCAGGGTGTTTCTTTCATCCTATAACCCCTGGGATAGGCTCCAGCACCTCCCGCAGGGATAATGAACGGATGAATGAATTTCATTAAAATTAAATAATTAGACTTATGGAAACAGTTTTTGCATCAGCTTTACCTACAGGAGCTACAAAGATAGAAGAGAACTTTCAGCTAAAACACAGAGACAGCTATAGCTCAAATACACAAACACTTTCAGTGAAGCCCGCTAACGAGGAGAGATAACCAAGAGTTTAGTTTAAGACAAACATGAATGCCCTTATCTTTGCAAACCTCAATGTCTTTAGATCAGGAGAAACATTGGAGCAACAAGAGTCTTAAGCCAAAGTTTCCTCTGTTCTTCCATCAGATCTCACTGTTGTGTAGGAGTAGATTACACAGGTGATCTTTTTATCGGTCTTTCAAATGGATTCTGTGTGATGGAAGATTGGTATGTAATGTTAAATGCCTTAACGTGAGCATATTGCCAAAGACATAGTGTTGAGGCTGTGATTAAGGAGTTAAGAGTTAGGACAACCTACTTCAGCTGGCATTAAATAAAAACAACCAATACCTCTGTGCTCTCAATGCTATCTTGTTAAAACTATGCTGACACAACATCAACTGACCTTCAGGTGGAAAGAAGGCTAAACAAATTGTCTGTCTGCCAATCTGGCTGCAGAAAAATTGAAATTGATGATAAAAATTATGATTGGTTCATGTTTAGACTTTTTTTCTGGATCTTTACCTGCACATGCTGCATACAAAGCACTTGGGATGGTAGGTGCGACCCAGCGCAGAAACCACCTCGCCGGTGATGAAGTCCCCACAGCTGTCACACTTGGTGCCGTACAGGCGCTGGTAGTCCTCTGTGCAGATATACTCTCCACCTTTTTGGAAGAATCCAGAGCGGGCCAGGTCGCAGCCACACACTTCAGAGAACACACAAGAATCAGTTGTTAATACAGATTAGACAAGCAGATAAATAATGGCCATTATCTTATATAATCCCATTCATTTAGACTGATTAATTTGGAGTTTGCAAAATGGAGCCAAATGAATGCCTTCAGCAGACATAAATCTTCAGAACAAGGCTGAGTGAACACATTAAATAAACAGGCATTAAGTGAAATGTGAGGATTAAAACTGAGTTGATTGTTGACTGGCTCTTATGTAAGAGAACAAGTAGCTACACTGTGGCACTGCAACAACAGATGTCCTTTACAAAACAGTGGTGTCACAATAATGCACCCATTGAAACATACAAGATCATAGGGTATGTGATCAGACCCTGGCTTCATGCTGAGAACACAATTTCATTATTTTATTTTATTTCATTTTTATTTTATGTAGGTTTCTTTCAGTTTCCAAGGGTTACTGTTACTCCTCATACCAATCAAAATGCCCAATTTGACAGTGAATGTGAAAAAATATACCTCATGCTTTTCAATGAGATCTATGTGCTTATTAACAGATCAAAAAAGCAAGACATAAATTCTATTCTTTTTTCCCTTGTGGTGGGTGTAATCTTGGAACACGGCCACAAACGAAATGAAGACCTATTTATTACTTATCCATCTGGTATGTACAAACTTCCAAATGAGCATCCAAATGCAGCATTCATATCATCTGATATTATCTAAAGCTGAGACCTTTTTTGGAAAGTACTGTGATATTGAATGTTAGCAGTACTGCCTAGCACTAAATCAAGCACATTCAATGCATTACTCGCAGTGCACTATATTTTTTTACTTCAGTCTTAATGCTCATTTATAGTTCTGCAAAGCTGCATATAAACAGGTCTGCAAAGCAGTCCAAGGGTAAGTGTAGTTCACAGAGGCCTCACTGTGCACCTCTTCATATAATTGACCTTGCTCTCTCTGGGCAGGCAGGATGGCCCTCCCTCTCCCCCATCACTCAGCACAATGCTAGTGTCTGTGGCTGACAAATCAGAGTTGGCAGTTAGTGTTCTCCTCCAACCATGTTGAGCTGAGCAATACTGTTTATTAGGATTTGGTGGCGCTTCAAATAACTTCATACGATTCCTTCTCCCGGTGTTGGTAGCATAGTGTGATATTAGTGGGTGAGACTATGTAATTACTTAATTGAGGAGAAAATTTGGGTAAAAATTTGTATCTGCTCTCCAATAGCCTTGGGTGTGGTCCAAGACCCCAACAATACTTTCTGTATCCATAATTATAGTGTAGAAAATTTCTATTGTATTTAGTCTTTTGTTGTTTTATCCATTCTTTTTCTTTTTTTCTTGTAAATTTTCTGTACACTTCAGTGAGTACACTGCCCTCTATTACACATCCAAGTATGTCAACAGGCCCATATATAAAAGTCATGTCCACTGTGAAATGTGGCCTATTGGTCATTACTGAATGTACCCTTGGTGTGTAGATCATTACCTTCTTGTGATAATTGTAGCTTTTGTGCCTTTTAATTATTAACTGTGCAAATTTGTTTAGACAAAGAATGATTAACCAGCTTCCTGTGATGATGCCCCATGTCTTTTGTGATGTTATGTTCATTTGCGACTGTTAGTCCTCAGCTGATTTGCAGATCTGCTGTGTCCCCCTTTCACACCCCTCCTTGGGGTGCAACCTGATTCCCTGAGCTGTCTCTGCCATAACACTGTCTGCTGCGCACATGATGTTGCATGCACCCTTCCCTGGAGGGCAATACACCAATACAACCCAGCCTGGTGCTCCACGCATCACATCTTACAACAACCAGGATGTATGTGTGTGTATGTGAGTTTCGCAATAGAGGTCAAATTAGAGGGCTGAACCGTACTCCTATCACCATTTATAAGCCATTCTCAAGAGCCTGCGGCTAAAGTATTACTGAGTCATGGCTGCTGGGTAACTGATACCTTGCATTTACTGTATGCAGACATTCACATCCACATTCAAGACTGTACTGACACTACAAAAATATCTGAACAGTACACTGATCAGTCATACCAATAATACCACCTATCTAATATTATGTAGGTCCCCTGGTGCTGCCAAAACAGGTCTGGACTCCACAAGACCTCTGAAGGTGTGCTGTGGTATCTGGCACTAAGACGTTAGCAGTGGAAAATATTAAATTGGATACTGAAAGGAAAAAAGCATAATTATACCCAGTCCTAAAACAAATCTATCCTGAAACAGTCCGCACTCACGCTGTGTTGCCATGTTTACAGCTGTGATAGCTCAAATGAAGTGCTTAAATAAAAAATATCTAATTTTAAAGCTGAGTAGTTCAACTGGTATCAGTTCATACTCAGTGTTTCAGTGTCGGTACTGGTATCAGAAAAGTGACCCACTTTAAATTAAGTGTCACTAGTAACTATTAAAAAGCAAAAAAAAATCCTTTGAAAATTCTTACAATTTTAAGTTAATTGAAATTTTAATAATAAGTTAACTGAATAACATTTTTTCACCTTAATTTTAATGAACTTAGAATTTTAAGTTACCAGAATTACTTCTGTAAGTTACGTGTTGCATTTTTTAAATGTGTCAATCCCTTCTGCACTGATGTGTTCCTTCAGCACATTTTCACTTAAAACATCTGCATCAGATCAGACCCTTGCTCTATGGCTGCTCTCAGCAATCCAGCCAGTCACACACACACACGCGCGCACACACACACACACACACACACACACACACACACACACGAACACTACCACCCAGTCACAACCACTAAAGTGCCAAAGACGCAAATGGGAGCCTATGCCAGCCCAGTCACCACAGAAAAGGAGGCTTTCAAGTCTTTCCACAGACATCTGCACGCCCTACAGTTTACCCTTGCTTTCCGGTCCCATGCATAATTCAGCAGCTCCATAAATAACGTGTGTATGCGCGTGTGTGCGCGAGCATGTGTGTGTCCAGGTCCATGCACGTTGGACAAATGTGGGACTAGAACATGGAAGGCATATACAGCCTATGTGTGTGTGTGTGTATGTGTGTGTGTGTGTGTGTGTGTGTGTGTGAGTGTGTGTTTGTGTATTCGTGTGTGTGTGTGTGTGTGTGTATGTGTGTCACAAGTGTAGAGGGGTTGATTATGTATTTATCAACAGCCAACAGACACAATTAAAATTCAACGCAGCGAGATGGACTGGTCACCCCTCCTCTCCTCCCCTGCCTTTCTTTCTTAATGGCATGCAGTGCAATTACTTTTATCACTCTTCAGTGTGCATCATATGTGTGTGTGTGTGTGTGTGTGTGTGTGTGTGTGTGTGTGTGAGTGTGTGTGTGTGTATGGGGGGGTGTGTGCGCATGTGACAGGAAACCTCAGCAGGATGGATAGAGGAAGAGCGAGAGTAGTTATCTCTGCCCGTTTTTGAGATTCAGTACCACTGCTGTGGGCTGTACCACGGTATCTACCTCATGCCATGCTAAACACACACACACACACACACACACACAAACACACACACACACACACACACACACATTTCTCTATTCCTGTCTTTGTGGGGTATTTCCTCTGATACAGCTCAATAATACTATGCCTACGCCTAAACTAGAAAACTAGGAATACTTCATCATTTTTTAACCTAATCTCTGTTCGCAGCATATAAAGCATAGGGTTGTTTAACCCAGACAATACTTTCTCTACACTCAGAACTGTAAACATGAAACTTATAAAAGAATTCAATAAGAAATTGCTGTGCACTATTATAGCTTTATGAGATATACATGTTTATACATATACATATACATGTGTGAATATCAGAAAAGCCTAGCTACAAATGTGAGGGAAACTTTGCAGCTCTAACCTTCATAAGAGCAGCTTTATTAAGACATTCTGTCGTGACTGTCTCATCCGAAGATCTGTATTGCTAGAGGGTAATAGAGCATTACATAACGCTAGTAATTCACAGAATTCAGCAACTAAACAATGATTTTGATTATCAGTGGTTTGAAGTTCATTTTTAAGCTAAGGAGAACTGAAATTATTTTCTGTGTTAAAAGATGAGACAACACAGATAATGCAGTTTCAAATAAACTGCATTTTATTTTTTGTATATAAGCCCTTTGGGGAATGGAAAAAATGTGATTATATTGTCAATGAGGATATCTGGGCCCTCCACAAAGCTAAATACATTACCACACACACACACACACACACACACACACACACACACACATAAAGAGCGGAAATCAGCAGCTTCTCAATAACACTGAGATTAGTTCTCATATCGCCAGCATAAATACTTGAATGTGTTCAGGTTAGCCATAGGCTATAACTGATCTTAAAATGAATTTGTGTTTATTAAAACTCTCAGAGATGCTGATGTGGTCAAATTCTTGGTCTTGTACAACACAGTACATACAATTATGTGCATAAATCAGAAGTCACCACTAGTAAATATGAAATCTGATCAGCACATTTCTTAAGAACTCATGGACATGTCACAAACCTGTCCACTCAAACATACAGCCCATTAGAAATTGCTCTATGAGAAAAACAGGCTTTTCTCTTACTCCAGATTGGGAGAGACAGTATTATCGTCCAAATAATCCATTTATCACATCTCAGATACTATAAAACCCACCACAAGTGTCTGTGTTAAGTGGATGTGTGCTGTTTTTTTCCTCTTGTTAAAGCCAAATGTTCTCTATGGCTCTGTTTGTGCTATCCATTCATTCTGCTTAGCCTGTTGGGGTACTTGTGAGGGTCGAAACAGGCTAATGAAACCCTCATATCACCTTAACACTGGCTTTTATATCCTCAAAGCCTGTCCCTAGACAGCTATAAGTTACCTCAGTACAGCTATGTGTATGTGCAGGTATAATATGGCTGACATAACTGCTAGTACACTGAGTTAGTGACCAGCATGGTTCAGCTGGGGCTAATTAAATGTTCATGGAGTTTTTTCACAGCCTTACTCAGGCTGTCCCTGGACACATATATATTTAGGCTGCTGCAGTTAAAGCCTTGGCAGTCCTCACATGTATTGAGTGCATTTACTGGGTCAAGATACATAAGGATTCTTTCAGTGCCTCATGATGCTATAAGGATAGCGGTGTGGGCCGAAGCAAAATCAATATGGTTTCTTAAAGGAGACGATGTGAAAACTTCACTGGAATGCTTAACACACTGCACTACATTGTAAGGTATACAAGAAAGAAAAAGGAAAGAATTTGAGAGAATTTAACACTATGTAAGTGTTGCCTGAGATAGAAAGGCTAAAAAAGGCACCATTATACTAGCTAACAGTCGGCTCAAATAAGAACATACACTTCACTGCAAGCTCCAGCACACACACACCTAGTACACACACTCCATTATACACACACACTCCATTATTCTGCTCCTGTCGGCAGGAATCAAATACCAGCCCGACCTTTCGCCATCCGGGTGGAACAAATGCTATTGAGTGCGTGAGCCAAACGGCTAATTCCTGCTGAGGCTGGACCACTTCTCAGGGGACACAGTACTTCTCAACCCACTCAAAACCCCCAGTGCCTATTTACATTGGTCTAAGACCTGCGTCCTTTGCCCAAAAATGGACTGTTAAACTGAACATCAGTCAGTGAAAAAACAAGACTTGGTACTACTGAGAATAGATGAGCTTTCTGGACATCATGTCTATGAAGTAATGGCACCACAATGTCTGTAGTGTTTATGAGTGATTCTCACTGGATAACTGATAAACATGTACCCGATTTCCATCTTGTCATAGCAAAAAGTTCGCTTGTAGGCCTTCCAGTAACAACCTCTAGTGACAACAAAAAGAAATCCCATTTAAAAACATGTCATTCATTTATTCATTTATTTCTTGAAACCATGGAAAGATACTAATATTCTCACAAATGAACAGTTGATGTGATCTTAATACAGTTGAGTTCACGGTCTGTCGTTCGCAGATTTTTTCTTAGAACCTAACTAATAAAGTAATTAAATTATTACTGTATTTACCCTGTTTATACCAAAGAAAACGACAGTGCATACCAAAGAAAATGTGCTTGCATGAATGAAAGTACAGTATATATAGGGGTAATATCAGTATTTTACATTCTAGCACTGCAGGAGACAGCAGTTCAGTGTACGCTGTACAGTACATATACGGGTATATCTTTACTTTTTTTTTAAGGGTAATGTATTAAGCTGAGTTTAAAATGAAATTAAAGTGTTTGGGGAGCATATTTGGGGGCATATGTAGGGTTTAGACTATACAAATAGGCATTTATAGGTATTTTTTTTTACCACATCACAAATTTGCGTTTTTTCACAATTCGCGGGTGCTCTTGGAATGTAAACCCTGCGAATTTCGGGGGTTGACTGTAACGCATTAATAACACATTTATTGTACCTACAATAGGTGAGAGAGTTAGGTGAGGAACACAGCTGTTGAGCTGCACTGGTTCAAAATTTGGTGGGGTGGTGGCGGTTTGTACTTGTGGTGTGTGGGCTGCACAGAAAGCCACCTTAGTTATGGTGTATGTTTTAGGACATCTTCAGAGCAGCGTGTCAGGTGTCAGACCAAAACGACTTCATCTCTCGCATTTCTCGGGATAAACACTGTTACGTCTCAGCTCTTGTACAATTCAGCATCAGGCCTCAAGCAATACTGCATCATAGCATCAGGCTGAGCAGAGCAGCTACTGACACCATAGCCACAAATGGTAGCTTATATGCCAGTTGCAATTCTG
>JBBPCZ010000023.1:600691-621128 GCA_037974445.1 Brycinus macrolepidotus | reverse complement strand
AACCTAATTTACTTGGGGCAACAGGGATTTGAAAGTGCGTGGCAGAAACCTTACAGCTGACCAAAGAGATGGAGTGTGTGAGCAGAATGGAGAAGATGTGTAGTTCATAAAACATGAGGAGCAGCAGTCAGAAGAAGGATAGGTCAGAGACGCCTGTCTCTATTTCCACGAATGAACGTGGCAGACAATTGTACTGGTATTACTGCTTACAAGGGTGAACAGAGAGACTGGAGGAGAGAGAGATTGAGAGTGAGAGAAAGAGAATGACCAAGATGCAACTGAACTGAACTAAAAAATAATATAAAAAACATGATAGCAAGATAGAGGCCCTGTCCACTTATAACTTACAGCCCAAGATAAATAGAAAGCTTCCCATTGGTCATTTCTCATTAAAATGGTTGCCACAACAACAGCTCGCATAATAAACAAGAAGCCATATGAGCCTTTGGCGGTTTGGGCAGAAGAGAAATCCCCCTCGAATTAGTTTAACAGTCCAAGACCGACATTAAATATTAACAAGAGGCGAAACCATTGAATTTGACATATAGCATGTAATAATTCATCTCAACTGGTCAGGTAATCTGTAGGCTGTTTCCTTTTTTGTGTTTCTGGACTCTGTGGCTCTATGATGATCTCGTTGTATTCTTTGTGCAGCTTAAGACTCATCAAAACTCATCCTGCAGAGTGGGCCATCTATGGAGAGCATTTTGGTGAATTAACTGAACACTTCAACCAGAAATGTTAACACTAATGCCATTAAACCCAGTAGGGACAAGACTGCATTATGCAAATGAGGACAAGCTAACTGGTTCCTATTAGCATTCATAAATTGTTGCCATGCTAGCATTTTTGTGTCAAATCAAGAGCAGAGCTCTTTACCTTGGCAGGTGAAGCACTTGATGTGGAAATGGACGTTCTGCACTCGCACCACCTCCCCTTTGCACATCTCTCGGCAGCGAAAACAGGCAATAGATGCTTGGCCATGGCTGCCACTTTCTCCCTGGTAGCCAGGGTGCTGGTAGGGCCCTGTGGATCAGAAGAAAAGATCTGTAATTAAAAGCACCTCTACCAAAACACGCCTCCTATTCAAGTGTGAGACCTTCTCATGTAGTGCAATAGGCTATATCTGATACATGGATAAAGAGGCACAGTATGGGAACTCAAATGAAGATTACAGGTCACCAATCATCCTTCTTGACATCTGCCAACCCACATCTAACATGCTCCACCACCCTTTTCAACAAAAGCAAATACACGTGAAGCCATTCAACAACATGCTATTATGGCTGCCAGGGCTGTCTTTATTAGAGCTCTTCTCTAAATATTGATGTCCTCATTATCATCATGATAGATGCACACTGCTGCAACATCTGTGGCAACTACCAACCACAAGAGCCACAAAGTACGGATAAGGTCAGATAGATTTGCAGGGAAACTCTGTTCCAAGAAGCAAAAGCTTGAAATATCAAGAAAGTTCAACTTCTGAGGACACACACACTAAAACAGTGATACTGTGAAGTTTTTATGTATCACTTCTGTCATAAGAAATCTTTGTATCTCTGAAATGTTAACTTGATAAAGCAAGAGTGTCCAGTCTTCTCTGCAGAGTTGGATGCAGTCAGTTTGTCTGAAGACTGAGACCAAGTGGAATCAGGTGTGCTCCAGCTTATGTGGAACAAAAACATGAAGCCACACTGGCCCTTTGTGGATAACATTTGACACTCCTGTCATATGGGAAAGACATAAATGTTCTGAACTTTAATGTATGAAATGTTAAAAGCTTCTATTCCAAGCAATGTTGGTCCATCATCACAAACTTACAAGTGCAATTGTTTTTAAATGGTGTACAAAAACAAAGAGCAACAAAAAGGGCTTTTTACGACTGTGACAATATATACACAAACCAGTCACTTTATTAGGTATACCTACCTTATTGTCTATTTCATCAGCTCCACTTACCATACAGGTGGATCATTCTCCACAGAGCAATGGTAGTGCCATGTAAGTAAGTGTGTGTGTGTGTGTGTGTGTGTGTGTATGCACACTACTACTGAAGTCTATGAACACAGTCCATCTGTCTGATTATTTTCTATCAGATGATACTGATATTAATTCAATATTAATGTGGATCTCTTGTATTTTAACAGAAATATATTGGTTAGAGATATTAGACTGATATTAGATATTAGATTGTTGCTCTTCTAAATAAGCTTTTACTGAAAAAGAAGTTACGTAATGAGCTATGATGTAATGTCAAACGGGATCATGATGAAATGCACACTCTCTGTCTCTCTCGCTGACGATATGCTTTGCCGCAGATCGACACTTCTGGATTTGCCTTTTGTGCTCATCTGCTTTGGCAGGAAGCCATTCCCCTGTATCAGTCGTTCTATTGTTACTCCGACAATGCTGGCAGACCAGCACGCTCCAGTCCATTGTGCCATAATTCCCTCTGATTAACCACACTATGACAGAAAGAATTAAACTGTGGTACCAGGACAAAAGATTAACCAGCCATATAAAACTAATGGAAAAGAGTTGACAAATGCTTTGTTTTAGCTGCAGTGGTTTGCAACAACTGTCAGTTTTATAAGGCTATCACTGTCAATTATATTAATAATCTAACTATTTTTATGAGTAATCCATTTTTAAAAAAAGGCCAAACCAAAAATAGTGTTAACTGAACAATGACAAACTATCAATAACCTTTCAAACATCCAAAAACCTTTAACAGTGTCATGTCTCCTCCAGTGGCATGCCTCAGACCAGCATGGACACACTGTCCAGGTCACCAGAGTACTGAGCCGTCTTTACATACCATTCACACTACTGTCACATTGCTATATTGTCTATTACTGTACTGTTTCTGTCATCCCCTGCACTTTGTTCAATGCTGCTAACTACCACCTGTGCAATTATCACACTTATGTTTTAATACTAATCATTCTGGAAGGTTTTACATAGCACTCACACTGTACTGTTTACACAGATAACCGTTACAAGTGTTGTATATTTATTGTGTCTATTGTCTCTGTCATAACTTGCACTATGTTGAATGCACTATGTTGCACCGTGGTCCATAGAGAAATGTCTCATCACACTATGTACATGTACATAGCTGCTGATGACAATAAAGTAACATTGAAACTTCAGCCTTGAGCCTTTTTCGTTGTCTTCTGTTTACATTCAGTTCTAACACCTGCAACACTCCCTACTTTAGCACGTTGTTCTGACCTGGAAGTGTCCATTCTCCATTTTATTTGTTAGTATCATGCCGGTCATGTCACATGCTAGTAGTCATGTACTAGCTTTTGCTTAATTCCTGTGGACTTTTGCCTGTTTTATGTTCTCCTGCTAGCCCTATGTTTTTCTGACACAACTTAACTGGTTGTTGCTGTTTTGTGAGGAACTCTGTCATGTACTTGCATAACAGAAGAACATATCACTGGATGTTCCTTTACCCAGTGAGGAAAATTTGGAGATCCGCCAGTTACATCACAGAAACATGGATTCGTGCGGCTTTACGAGGCCGTCATGGGCTGGCTAGCCACCTGCGTGCCACCTCTTTGTGCCACCTCCCCCTGCGGATCCTCTATCGATGACATTACTTACTCCACCCATTTCCGTCCCGGAATGCTACGTTGGTGACCCAAATGCCTATAAGAGGGTTGTGCTCACTCTGCCCCGAGGACCCTATTCTTATGGAAGTCCCAGCAGTGGATAAGTGGTTCTGTAGGGCGGAACATGTGTGGGAGAATGCCCACTCTAACGTCAAGAGGGCAGTTTAGCAGTTCAGATCTCAGGCCAATAGGCACAAGAGACAGGCTCCAGAATTCCATCCTGGGGACAGGGTCTGGCTCTCGACACGTGACCTCAGACTCCACCTGCCCTACTAAAAACTTTCTCCTCACTTTATAGGTCCCTTTCTTGTCTTGTCCTGTTTTAATCCTGTCTTGTACAAACTACATCTTCCCCCATATCTATCCTTGTCTTTCTTGAGTGTCTCCTCAGGTCAGTGATTCTGGGACCCCTGGACGAGATGCCTGACCCTACCTACTCCCTTTTGGCTTCTTTGGTAGGGGGTGACCCTGTTTTTGCTGTCTTTAACCTGAACTGGTTGTTGTTGTTTTGTGAGGAATAAAAGCACACTTTTTGCTTTCAAAAAGCTATCTGAACCTAAACATTTCTGACAAAAGCAGTTTAAATAGGTGGGACTAAACTGATATAGGCAGAAGAAACTTTACGTAACTAACATATGTAAATGTGCTGTTTTTTTGTGATATTACAAAAACAGTGAATTCAAAATGTGTTGTTTTTGCAGCTCAATTTCCATACATGAACTGGACTGGTTAGTGAAAAGTGCTTTTAGAAACTTGTTCATATGATTCATTTACAGAATTTGCAGACACTTTTTTCCAAAGCAACTTACACTTTGTGCACATCACAAACATAGCCGAATGCACTGTTAAGAGTCTTGCCCAAGGACTCTTGTTGGTGTAGTGTGGTGAGCTGCCCAGGTTAGCAATTGAACCCCACTCTCCTGCTTGGAAGGCAGAAATGTTATCCATTACACTAACCAACCACCCCTCTACACTAACCAACCATCATTAAACACTTTAATTTACAAAAATCCATGACATGGTCTCTTAAAGGAAAAAGATAAACAAGGGAGCTATTAAAAAAAATTATATATATATATATATATATATATATATAAAACAGTATGTGGCACTAAATGTGTAAATTGGTGGTGCATAGCTCCGGTCCTGGAGGGCTGAGGGCCAGTGTCCAGCACAGACTGGTAGTTCTTCACCTCAAACACACTCACTAAACCTGACATATTCCAGGTGAGTTTAGCCAGGTGTTTCTGTGTAGTGAAATTACCAAACTGAACATGGACCCTCCAGGATTAGAGCTGAGGACATCTGGTACAAGTAAATGGATGTGTCTATTAGACTGCCTCATACTGTAAAAGAGACCAGAAGAAGAATTTAAAATCTGCAGTATCATTCAAACTGCCATTCAAAATGTCTCTAGGGCAATCTAACACTAAAAATTCTGAATCAAGTTCAGAATCAGATGTTCTTTTCTGCATATTGAAATGATGATATCCTGAAACACTCTTAACAGAAAACACTGGGGTTATTTTCTGAGAAGTCACATGCTAAGTGAAAATGCACAAGGATGCCCAGGAAGATACACTATTCAGGCAGAGAAGATTAGTAGAATAGAGTCTAAACTTAAAAGACTGAATTCTGCATGAGGCCTTGGGTGGGTAAAACATTCCAGGCATCAGTATTATTATACAGGACAGTCTGTTGGAGAGCTATGTGGCTCAAGTGTTATTCAGGATGTCATGTAAACACACACATACACACATATGCCTACAAGGGGACTGCAATGAAATTGGAAAGTCTTCACATAATAGGGGCAAATTGCCAATCACAGCTAATGGCTCTTGAGTGAACCCCACTTTGGAGAGATCAAGTGGGATTTCAGACCACTTCATCATTGAGAGTGTTTTCGGAGATGGCTCTTTAAGTGGTTGTCCTGATGTGAACCTGGCTGCTGTGTATCGACTGAGCACAACTAGAAGTGGGAGCAGCAATGCACTGCATATCTCGACTGTATTCACACCCACAATCTCGCAAAAGAGAGCAAGAGTCAAACAAGAGTGGGCAGCATCCAAAAGATCTTTGTCACTGCTTGCCAAAAAGCAACCAACAATAAAACATCGTTCAAAAACTCAAAGACCACACTTTCCACAACTGCTCCAGAAAGACAAGATAATTACTTCACTGCCACAATAGAAGATATTATTACAAAGGTCTGAAGGTTTGCAAGAGGTCCTCCCACATTTAACACGCACTGATATGCTGAAGGTTCTAAAAGATTTTCCAACAAAAGAAGCAAAAAAAAGGGAAATCACCAGAGATCGGCAATTTTTTTACATAACTTTATCCATCAAATCAATCATGACAAACTCACACACACATGGACACACACATATATATAATGTGTGCATGTATGTGTGTGCGTGTATTTGTGTGTACATGCATATACAGTGCCCTCCACAATTATTGGCACCCCTGATAAAGCCTTAAAATGTAACACTACAATGAAAAAGGAGAAAAATACATCCTTTAATTTCAGTAAATTTATTCAGTGGGGGAAGTGAAATCCCACATCATGAAATATATTTTTTACATGAAAACATGTGTGCCACAAATATTGACAACCCTGCTGTTAATACTTTGTACAACCTCCTTTGCCAATAAGACAGAGCTTCATCTTCTCCTACAACATCCTACAAGGTTGGAGAATTCAGAGAGAGGGATCTTTGACCATTCCTCTTTGAACTCTTTGCAATCTCTCTAGATCCTCCCGAGTCCTGGGTCCTCTCTTATGCAATCTCCTCTTCAGCTCACCCCACAGGTTTTCTGTGAGATTTAGGTCTGGGGACTGAGAAGTCCATGGAAGAATGTTGATATTGTGTCTGGTGAAACATTTCTGTGTTGATTTGGCCATATGTTTTGGATCATTATCCTGCTGAAAGATCCAATGATGACCCATTTTCAGTATTCTGGCAGAGGACACCAGATTTTTACTGAAAATGTCCTGGTATTTCAAAAAGTTCATGATGCCATGCACTCTAACATGGTTCCCAGGGCCATTGGAAGAGAAACAGGCCCACAGCATCACAGATCCTCCACCACACTTAACAGTGGGTATGAGGGGTTTTTCCCCATATTCATCCTTTGTTTTACACCAGACCCACCTAGAGTGTTTGTTGCCAAAAGCTCAATATTAGTCTCATCTGACCAAAGCACACAGTTCCAGTTAAAGTCCCAGTAGCATTTAGCAAACTTTACGTTTGTGACGGTCGGACAGAAAGGGCTTTTCCTGACATGCCTCCAAACAACCTGTTGGCATGTAGATAGCATCTAATGGTTGTAATGGAGACTTGGTGACCCCAACATGCCACTCTTTGCTGCAGTTCTCTAACAGTGAGCTTTGGATCATTTTTTACCTTCTTTACCCTCCTCCTCACTGTGCATGGTGGCAAGATAAACTTGGGTACTCGTCCAGCCTTGTTTGTCTCAGTTCCAGTTGTTTTAAACTTTTTAATTTTTGCTCTGACTGTGGATGTGGGCAAGTTTAGGTGAGTGGCTATTTTCTTAGGTTTAGCCATTTCCTGACTTATGAAGATCAACACACAACTGCCACACATGAATGGCATGTTCTCTTGTCTTTCCCATTTTGAACCACGGCTAAGAGAAATTGGCCTCTGTGGCACATCATATTTATACCTCAGAAACACAAGAAGTAATGGATTACTAATTAAAAGTTCCTAGACACTCTGATCAACTTAAAAAGTAAAGTATAAATTACAAAAAGTCTTCAGTTACATTTATTTCATAGGAATTGTTAGGAGTGCCAACTACTGTGACACCAGTAGTTTATAAAATAATTATTTCTTAATGATGGATTTAAAAAAAAAATTACTTCAGTTATAGGTTAGATTTTTTTCAGTGTGAGAATATGCTAGTGCAATAAAAAGAATTTATTTTAAGGCTTTATACACATCTCTATCAAGGGTATCAATAATTGTGGTGGGCACTATATATATATAAATATATGCATGCATATTTATATATAGAAGGAGTGAGAGCAAGAAAGAGAGAGAATGCAGTAATGGAAGCATATGCACCCTAACTTGCAATGAAAGCCTAAAAATTCACACACTTGTAAGAGAGTGATGGACTGCAGGAATAAAGCACGGAGCACAGTCACACATTTTTGTCTGGGGGGAGGAGTGCCTTTTTAATCAGAGCACTGATGTTCTCTCTTGCTCCACGACTACTCTAATACCACACCATCTCACAAGCATAACTTGTACTAATAGCCAATAATTCAAAAGTACAGTGTACTTGTTAAACACTCTATTAATGTCAGTAAGGTAAAATCATGGCATTTGCAAAACAGACTGGCTGGAAAAATAAATTAAATTGTAAGAGTGAATAATATGCTGTGGTGGGCTGGCGCCCCGCCCAGGGTGAGTCCCTGCCTCGCGCCTTTTGGCCCTGGGATAGGCTCCGGGTACCCACGACCCTAGTGAGGATTAAGCGGTTACAGAAAATGAATGAATGAATGAATGAATGAATGAATGAATGAGTGGATAATATGGAGCAGACACTAAATTGACATTCTACAGTGGAATGGGAATGGAGTGAATGCTGCTGTACCACTGTGGTTAATGTTGGAGTTGGCAGTTGGAGTTCCTTTATTCAGCCACGCTATTGGTGGTTGGAGGCACAACAAGGCACGTGTATCTACCAGTGACTGTCCACTCTGTTTGCTTCCATTTGTCTCTGCAGGTGTGAGGTGTGCAGCCGTCCTCACTACAGGAATATAGTGGGACCACTCGACTGGCCAAGAAGGCCACTAAACAAGTAGCTCGGTAAAGAGACCAAGTCTTCTCTCCCTCGGGCTTGGGTTCCTCCTTTGGAGTGAAGGTCCTCCTGGAAAACACCTTGTACTAGCATTGACTCTAGTGTTCTTGTTTGGAGCTCAGAGAATGTTGTGTTCATTAAAACATTATTGAGAAACTAAAGCTGATTCCTGCAGTTGTGTCCTTCCAGTGTACCCAACATGACAGAACCTTGACCAGTAAATGGGGTAAGTTTCTTAAACCATGTTGTTACTGCAAAAATTCATGACTTTAGTTGAGATTTTTGACATATGGACTGTTTTAGATGCTTGATGAATGCTGGGTAGTACTCAAAAAATGGAAAAAGCCAAAAAAAAAAGCAAAACAAAACACTTGTTTGAAGCAGATGTGCCTTTAAAGGCTCAAAAGTGATTTTGAGAGTAATACCCATTTAAAATCTAATAAAGAAACTGCTGTTACAGTTCACAGCCTCCCAAGAGATACAACGCTGGACCAGGACAGAACAAACAGCTGTGTAGCTGTGTTTCTTTCCTTGAATTTACCTGATCCGATAGCCTGGTAGATCCTTATTCTTGTCAGCTCCCCTAATATATTTCAGTGAGGCCGAGATTTACAGACCAGGGGAAATAAAGGAAAGCAGACAGCAGAGGAATATAAGTAGTGTGAACAGCAAGTCCGATCTGCTCTATAATCAGGGCAAGATATAAACAAACTAGGCAGTTGCTTAGGAAGGCATTTTAAGAAGAGCGGCAAAGCTTTCATCCTGGAACGTGACTGCGTCCCATGTTGCCCCCAACATATCTGAGCTGCAGTACTGTCATTCTGACAATGGCTGACAAACTGTCAATGCCTCCTGGATTTGATATCATAGTTGCCAACATATGTCTTTGTTGAAATTCAGCCATATTTCAGACATCTTAGACACTTTTTTTTTTCCCAAAAAGTGCGTAATGACAAATCTAGTGATTTTTTTGGACAAACCATGGCTCCTTTCTATAGAAGAGAGTCGCCAAAACTGTGCCGCAAGCGAGAATCACACCTCTCTCTGCGTCTAGACTGTTATGAATTAATTCTAGACTAGAATGAATAGTATAGATCCGGATGATCAAATTGGCTGGGTTCCAAACTGCTTACTCTCACACTAAATACTGTGTAAATAATAGTATACCGTTAGCAGAGCATTTAGTACTGTAATGTAAAGTATGAAAGTGTGTTTTTTTAGGATGCAGTCTGTGTCTGTTCACTCCAATGAATGGTTGACAAACGAAAATATCCCTCCCACTCCCCAATCTTGTTGCTGCCGGCGATAATATCAAATATTGTTTGCGATAATTTCAAACAGGAGGAGTGATGCCTCACAGGGGTCAACAGAATCTTATATTGTCACCCCACCACCACACTATCAACAAAGAATTTGTGACTGGGCCAAAGCTGGTGAGGCATAGGACAGCCAAAAGATATGCCCCAACACTGCCTGTAATTAGTCTTAATTTAGTGACTATCTGCCCGTCAGTGCTCCTGTTTTCTTACACTCAAAATGTACATCTAATGCCTTAATCACTATTAGATTCTGTCTAATGTAAATGAAGTTTGTGTAGATTTGAGCACTAACATGTTTACTGTTTAAAAGAAACTACATCATTTGTGGGTAAGCAACTATGACTGTTGCTGCTGGAATATATTCCCCGTGCTGTTTTAATTACGGGTCTATATATTGCACTATACAGCAGGTAGTATTTCTTGAAACCTGCAGTAAGCAGCAAAAATAAACTCAAAGTTTCAAGCTTCACTTTGTGTGAGATACTGCCACACTGCGTGGTCCATGCAGCCAGTATAATTGATAATGGAATGTTTTGTGGATGGTGAGGTGCAGCATAAAGATGCGAGATCGAATAATGGTGCATGTTTAAAAGGAGTTTCCTCAGCTAACAATAAGTGTAGCCCACAAAATATCTTGAAAAGTTGCCGGAATAACGATAGTGAAGCTCTTTACATGTATTCTCTTTTTCTGCTGGCATAGGCAAACAGTTCAATAAAAACATCTTTTATTTTGCCACACATACTCCATCTGGTTCATAATTCATTTGTCTTAACCTATTTGCCAAAAGCTGAT
Organism: Brycinus macrolepidotus; assembly: GCA_037974445.1. Classification (NCBI taxonomy): domain Eukaryota; kingdom Metazoa; phylum Chordata; class Actinopteri; order Characiformes; family Alestidae; genus Brycinus; species Brycinus macrolepidotus. The sequence goes on along the minus strand of JBBPCZ010000023.1, from coordinate 610,563 downwards.
ATTGCTGGTGAGCCACTACCATGGTGCATGGTGAACCACTACCAGTATTTAACAGTGAATATTGGATGCCAGTATAACCAGTGTTATGACCCAGAGCATAACAAAAATGGCAACTTATGTTTACCAGAATTTTGGTTTATAATGAATAAAACAGCTTGTGTTTTATCAACATACTGGAATAGTTTAAGGTATTTACACTATTTTAAAGTGAAAATATCCTAGCAGTCGGGTTTCCCTTTAACACACGTAAAATTTGCCTGGAGGTTAAATGTGAATGTGATGCAAACTTAGACAGACTAACTGTTACTGTAATGAATGGCACTTAACTAAGAAAACAAAGAGAACAAAAGTTGCTTTTTGTTCAAACTTCTTGAGTTTCAGACTTTGAGGCTAACAACTACAAGCAGCCCACCATCTAACTGTATTTGTAATACTCATATGATTGATGCCACAGCTTAATTCCTCCAATAGGATATTATAATCACAAACATTATCATCATCACTGGCCATCACTAGCACCTAACACAATGAAATCAAGTGTAAAATTACAGCATTAATTTGAGAAAATAGTCTGTTGGGCATTGCCAATCTCATAACAACAAGATGTGATCTCAGAAATTGATGTTTTGTCTTTGCAGAATATTGAATATGCTAACGCTAATCATCACCATCCCCTCAAGCCATTACAGGCAGACAGGCAGCATTTTATAAAGGGCTCTGCATGTGGAGGCATGATAAACTCCAAAGGGAGACCACACTGCAGTGTGTAAGTACAAAGTAGTCTTGGAGGCTTGCCTGAGTACAAGTACAGGCATTTATCAGCCCTGACATACTGACTGGCTATATGACAGGTGTAAATGACTGCCTGACATGTGGGACAGTGCTTGATCATGTAGTACTGGCAGAAGCATTATGGTCATAGGGGGACACCACTTCCATTAATAAAACATTAGACTGGTTTTGTTTTACGAGACATATTCCCACTAGCATCATTACATGACCAGTGAAGACCAATGGCCTGCCATTTACCTCATGCCATACCTGAAATATACTGTACATTCTATATATACTTATATATATTTACTGATCAGTGTACAAAACTTCTTACATAACGTATCATCACTGATGCATTCAGAGATGTTACACCTTTTAACTCATTATAATTTGCCAGCAGGAGACGATGCACTTACAATGCATACGTCTCAATGTTGGCAATGGGAAACTGTAAGCTTCCTGTGTGCTAGAGTGCTTTCCATTATTATATAAAAGTAGAACCATGCTGTCTTTATTATTGGATGCACTGTGACAGATCTGAGTGAGAGAACATGTTGTTTACACGTTGCCTCAAAGGCATCTCCATTGACCACTCACAACCCGACCAGGTTTTTTGATAGTACCATGCACATGTGCCATGAGACCTTGTTTGTATACATACTGTTGCAAATTTGTAGGCCACATGGATTGCTGATGTTAACTGTAAAAAAAAAAAAGAATACATCAGGAGCCAAAGAAACAAACTATGCAGCTGCTTTTGTTGCCATGATGATGCAGTTGATTAAAGCGATACTTGGTTTCTTTTGGGGACGCATCGAGACACTTCAGCATTCACACTGTAAATGTTATGTGATCATATGTGTCCCTGATGATCTCCTAAGGGGGCTGAGTGACTGGATCACAATTCATCTCTGAGAATAACTGGGTCATTTTCAGATTTGTTCTTAGTGCATCCACTTATATGTTAATGCAAGGTGTGAACAGGACCTCAAAAAAAGCACTTGGAATCTGGTAAAAGTGTCCCTCGAAATCTGAGAAAATGAACAAGAGACCTTTGATTCCAAAAAAAGTAATTAATAAATGAGCAAGAACAGACAAAAGAATGCACACATACACACACACACACACACACACACACACACACACACACACACACACACACACACACACGACCCTGAGTCGTGTCGTCTTTGTCGTCTCTCTCTGATGGCTTAATCAAAAGGGATTCCAGTGTGTCAAGGGTGGTCTGCCAAGAATTATGGGAATTTTCTTGCCTTAGTGATAGGGTTCGAAATCAGATGATGGGGTCAGGCTTAATCTCCTATCTCAATGATTGGCTCAATCATGCAATTTCAAGGTCAACTGGAATAAATCAAGAACCTTGGTAGGAATACATGTGTCATGACCACCAACAAAACATTTTTCAGAAAATTCACCATTCCCTAGAGAGCTGACACAAGGTGGAAAGACCAAATCAGTCTGCATAAAATTTATTGGTCCTTTACTTGCTTAATTTGAATTGTATTTCACACTGAAAAACACTGTTGGGATAAAAAGAGAATGAAGAAAATAAAAGAAATAGCACTGATTAGTGTTAGATGAAATATATGTTTTTTTCAAGGCATTAAGGGGTTTCATTAAGTACAGTTTTAAGATTTATATCATAAGGTTTTAGACAATCTTGTAGGTGTCATTGGGCATATTATGTTGTGTAATTAATTGTGATTAATTATAATTACTTCATTTGCTCAAAATTGACCCTAAAGAAATGTTTTTAGATGTGAAGAACTCTCAGACCTTACTTATAATTTACTCACTCATGTTTAGCAGGCAAAAGATCCTCCATAAGAGGGCAATATGTAGTGGCATGTTTAGAGGGGACAGGAGGGGGCAGCACAGGCAGTTGATAGATTATTAGTTTTACAATTCTTGATAAAAGTAGGTTCTATCACTGCAACATACAGTACGTGAGCAGCTGGGCTTTTTCAACAATAAAAAAAATGGTGAATAGTGTGTTAATATAGTAAATAGTACATAACTGGAGACACAGGGTATAAGGAGTATAGTCTACAAGAGTCTATTAGGTCAAATTATGGCTTAAATCTTTTAAGTGACGGCCTTTAGACAAATCTGAAATTCTGTAGATGAAGACCCGTAAAGTAAGCCCTCACTAAGTGAATGGGACAAGAACATGTATGTGAAATTTAGAAAAATTAGAAAGCCCATTAAAATTTTGAAATTAGTATACTGATCCCTTTTAGTTGCAAGTATTCTTAAAATCCACTCTAATTCTTCGCTATCCTATTTTGCATTGTAATGAATCACACTCACACACACTACACACTCATCCCAGGTGGCTCTTAGTCCAGTTTGGCTGCTCTGCCTCTGCCTCTGTCACTCTTCTGCCATCTGGGTGCAGAACAGGCGCCAGGCTCCAGGGTGCCCCCTCCGGAACTGGCACCACCTCCTCCTGCACCCACTTCTGTCTTTACTTTGGCTGCTGCCCGCATCCTGAGCAGTGTTGCTAGGTAAGCCATCAACTCCCCCAAAAATACCATGGCAACGTCATCAGGTCTGAGCCAATGACAAGCCTGTAAGGCTGACAATGCTGCAAAACTTCAGAACTTTTGCCAGCTCTTTAGCGACGGGTCCAGGCTACTATGAAGAGCTGCTCAGCATTCCACCCCAATTCGTCAGAGATATACTACCACATGACAGGGATTCGAAGGGCCAAGTAATTTTCTCTTCCCAAAGCACACTGTTAATCAAACAAGTCCAGATAGTATTGGGACACGGTAGGTTACAGACTTACTAAGTGACTGTCCCAAGTTATGATTTAGCTTCCAGAAGCTCCGCCAGTAAACTTTTCCTCTGCCCCTGCAAGCAGTGATATACTGGCCTACATAAAGAACACACGCTGGGACTAAAAAATAAAGCAATGCAATTAACTGGACTTAAATGCTTTCATTCTTACCACATGAATAAAATATATTGTCAGTACAGTTTTGTATTTCCAAGCAAATTCAATACATCACTGTTTTCAGCATGAGTGGGAGTTTGTGGCTTGATGACACTCATTTTCTGAACAATGCGATCCAATGACAATCCTTTTTTGGCATGTCTCTGGTGATCATTTGAAAAACACACCATTTGTGAGACAGCTGGGGGAGTGATATTCAATTTCTCACATAAAGACTACTATGTGAAATTTCAGGCAAGTGAAGAATCTGAAAACAAGGATATTTCACTGTCTAGTCCAAGTCAACAACAAGAAGAAAAAATGATAAAGCATCCAACCCAAAGCATTCTGAATCACCATTCAATCCGCAAAAAGTCTCTTTAAAACCAAACAGACAGCCAACAATTCAAGCATGCTTCCAAAAATCCCATCCACATTTTTAAACTAATAGTCCAGTGAAAAGTCAAATTGCCACACTTTTCCTTTGCCCCAAATGTAGTTCATCAGCCAAAGCATTTGTTGTTAGAATTGTCCTTCTTTTTTTTCCCCAGAGCTACAAGGCTAATATAACCAACAAGAACCAGAACATTTTACTTCCAATAAGCACTCTGCAAACTGCACACCTACATCATCACACACTTGCCTCAAATACAGTTATGTGTTTTCTGACATTGTATGACACTTACCTACACTGTTATCTATAAAAAAAGTACATAACTTAGCTCAAATCTGTAGCAGTAGACATCCTGAAGCATGAATGTTGTTTGTTTATTCCTTTGGGAGCCTAGTGGTTAGGGCATTCGCCCTATGATCAGGAAGTCGTGGGTTTGATTCCCAAGACCGCTAGGCACCTCTGAGGTACCCTTGAGCAAGGTACCATCCCCACACACTGCTCCCCGGGCGCCGTGTTCCTGGCTGCCCGCTGCTTCACTTGGTGAATGGGTTAAATACAGAGAAGAATTTTGTGCTGCATGACCGAATGATCACTATCACTCACTTTAGGACTTTGTGTTCCATTGTATATTATTATAAGCATGCTAAATTTGAACTCCATCCACCCAAAAGTCTGAGGAACTGCATCCTTACTGGGATCTTTTCCAAAACTGCCTTAGGAAAGCAAAATGCAGCGAGGCATGGCATCAGCAGATGACCAACCAAAGTTTCCCTACATCCACTGTCATTGAATTTTGGGATATCAACTCTGGTTCAGTGTTAAAAACAGTGCAGTTCTGTCCATTGTTAAAGATAACAGTATGCCATACAGCGTCAAAACCAGCATATACCTTTCCAAACATACTCCTTAAGAACTGCGAGTGAGGTGAAAGGCCTTGACCTTCAAGTGGATTGACCTTGTACTGCACTTCCATATGGCTGGCTGTAATTACTGTAGCATAAAGTAACTCTGCTAAAACAGGCTGCAGCAAACGTAATGAAGTCTCGTAAACCCTGGCCGTATGGTGTGCTTTATGAGACTGGTAAATGTGCTGAGCAGATGAGATGATGCCATAGCTGGTGCCTTCACCATGCATGCACAATGAATTAAATTACTTACTTACAGCCCAGTGACAGACCCAGTTGGGTATAGATTCTAATGCATGAAGTTAAAATCTGGTCTTAGGTTTTGAAAATAAGGTTAAAACGGAAAATGTTCATGGACAGTTCTTATTAAATAATTATTATTTTTTTTGTAGTTTAACACTTACAAACCTAAAGTTATGCCTAAGGTTGAATTATTAGAATTAGCCAAGTGTGAAATCAGCAGATTTTTGCTCCAATATTTATTCATATTTATTTTAGTCTTTTACTTCAGATGTTTGTTTGATTTCATGTTATTTAAATGTGTGATAGAATTTTATTTAAGGATTTAAAATGCTAGCTTGAGCCATTAAATAGGGAATAATGTTATTTATATTGCTGTAGCTAATAGAACACAGAACAGGAACTGTATTAGAGTGTTTCATGAGTTCATTTTGGTCACAATGGTGAGCTTCAGCATTAAAACTCTAATAATTAAAACAAAGGCCATTGGCCAGTTTGGTTGTAAATCTGAATTTGAATTTGCAAAAAAACAGATGATTGGTTCTAGTTATTACTGTCATTTTGCTACTGATTCAGTTTACACCAAATGATTACTTATATGTAATTACACAATGTATCATGCATAAATGCATAATTCATTACATAAATAATAAATTATCATGGTCACAAAACACATTAAATTTACATCCAATCTACATTCTAAATCAACAGGTTTGAGCCATCACTTCATACATTCTTCTCAAAAAATGACAAAAACATCAAAAAATTAAAGGCAATACTAGAGAGTGGTCACAAAAATAACTTCTCATAAAATATCTCCTTCTTCAAATACAAACACAATGTGGACTGAATGAACGTTTATAATCTAAGATAAGATAAGACAAAATGAGATAAACCTTTATGAGTCCTACAAGTGGAAAATTTGCATTGTTATGGCAAAAAGTGGACAGTACAAGATAAGAGCAGCAAAAACAAAAGAATAAAAACTATTCCACACAATAGTAGAGTATAAAAAAGTACACTATACAAAAAAATCTAGAAATATAAATATGGACATGTGTGTATTGAAAAATATATATGTGTATATATATATATATATATATATATATATTTATATGTAAACCTAGATAAGTATGTGTATGTATGTACATTGAGTATATGTATGTATATATGTACAGAGTGGATACATAAAAAATATGTAACAACACTGTCACTCCAACGCCTGTCACTCCATTGCGTATACAGGTACGCAATGGAGTGACAGACGTTGACAAAAACAGGCATTGGCAACAACATCTACTCTTACTACAGGATTTTTCAGTTTAGAGCAATTACCTCTGCAGTTGTTTTAATGAGCCAATAAAACAGAATATAAACAGAGCTTTTTAAGGTACCCACCCAGAACTTGAACAATATTCGTTTGCTCTGTAAGTTTTTTTGCTTCCTCAATGGAGATGTGACACAAGTAAGTTGCTTTCTTTTATAGCAGGTGTGTGGTAAGTCTGGCACTTTGATGCAACCCATGAGACTGGAAGGCTCCGCAGGCTGAGCTGCAGTGCTGCAGGTGCTTTCTTCCGGGGTGCTGTGCCCTGAGCAGCAAGGGCAGGCCTTGAAATAAACAATGCTGATGCAGCTTTTTCTTTAATAAAAGCTGTGGAAGGCCCACAGTGGACACACCATGTGTGGTAATCACAGATGCTGTGAGTGGACCATAGTTGGAAAGCTATGGGACATGCAGAAAGCTGTCTGCACACCTGCTGTTAAAAAACACAACTTGTGTCTGTTGTTAGCTCAGAGTTGACGGTTTCTTACTATGAGGAGGAAAATATGTTTGTAACTGTGATGTACATTAATGTAATTGGATTTTAGACTATTTCTGCTGGCCCATTCATCTTGAAATCTTCACACAATACAAAGTGCAGCAATAATTTTTAAATACTGTAAAAAATGGAAAAATGTAGGTATGAGCAGTTTAATGTGCCAAAAAACCTTTTAATCATTTTTACATTGACTTTTTCCAATTTACACTGAATTTTCTACTTATCCCTTTGAACTGTGTTACTGTGCGATTAAGATTTCTTTTTTAAAAAGTCTGGGATAAAACTTCATTGTGAATGGGTGGGGCTAAACTACTGTTGACAGAAGAGGTGGAGGTTTTGGTTTTTGTTACAATACAAAAACAGTGAATTCAAAATTAGCTGTTTTAACAGCCTCATTTCCACATATCAAATGTATGGGCTGGGGAGTGAACAATATTTATTTGAAATTTTAACAATTTTTACCTACTATATAAAGCTCTGTTATTACCCTCCCCAAAAAAACAATGGAAAATACATTTTTTTGTGATATGGAGTCTTTAAACCATAGTGTGATAAGTTCCTACATCCACTATAAAACAGGTCTGTGGTTTACCCTAAAATATCAGTAACCTGACTGCTCTAATTTTTAAATCGGTTAAACATCTGAGGTAACAGAAAAAAATCTTACATTCTGTTAACTTATTTTTAAATGTTAAGACAGTCCAGTTACTTACATTTAAGATAAAAAACACCAACTCTTTTTTTTCCAGTGTGGATGTGTGGAAATATCTCAGGGTGTTTTCACACCCATCTTGATTCTAGACCAGTGGCACTTTTCCTTCAGTTCAGTCTGTTTTGATGGGCATAAATGCTCCACTTGTACTCGGGTGTGCTATATACACACACTGGTCCTCCAGACATTCCACTTCCATGTGGTTCAGTTCATAGCTAGCGCGAATGTATTTTTACAAAAGTCCACACCAAACAAGGGAAGGCAACATAACAGCATGCTTTCCCTTCTTCTGGCAGAATATCAGAGCTGTACTGTCTGTTTTATCCACCTGTTTGAATATTTGACTCTTGATAAATACTCAGATTGTTCTTATAGAATGAGCTGCTGCCACATAATTCTATCACATTCATAATTCTGCCAGTTTGTGGAATGTAATTCGACCAAACGTCAATGACTTAATGGTTAAATTCAATTTGAGAAACCATTCAGGATAAAACAGACAGGAAGTAAGGTGTATTTTTTACTGATTTTATTTTGGAATTGCATGTGAAGCATCCCTAATATAAAACAAAGTTGGGGCATTATTAGTAATAATACATTTATATCAATATTACAAGAGGGATGGGTCTGGATTTTATACAGTGATAGATTTATTTATTTTTTTGGCTCCAGTGTGAAAGTAACAAAGTGATTGTATTCTGCTGCATTAGCCTCGTGGACCTCACTGCCAACACGAGCATTTCAAGCACACCAGATTAAAACGATTAAGAACAAAAGAATATAATATGTAGAAAAACTAAAGCAGTGCATACAGAACTACAGAGAGAGAGAGAGAGAGAGAGAGAGAGAGAGAGAGAGAGACAGAGAGTGAGATGCTTTTCTCTCTTTCCGAAGTCTGACACCATCTCAAGTGGATGTCACTCTTCACCAGTTGAGGGTAAAATCACGTAACACACTCTCAGGCTTCCGAGATGCGGAGGAGAGATAGGACAATTTGTCCGTCAACGCGGCTTACTCGGCTTGCCATTCTGGATGGCTGGATGCCATTCTCATTCAGCCACAGAGAGAGAGAGAGGGTGCATGTGAGTGGGTAGGGGAGCGAAACAGGTGAACAATGGCTTGTTCTCCAAGGCGCAGGGTGTAATTAGGTTTGCAAGTTGGGCTGCCATGCCCATCCACAGGGCTCAAGAGCTTGAAGCCGGTGCCCACTGAGTGCCTTTCAACGCATCCACTAACAGACAACAGAGCTACCATAGGCCAAAAGAGCCAATACTTCTGTACAATCTAAATGTAATTACATTTAAATTCAGTATCAGCAGGTTACAGTCAGCAAGTCTGTGCTTCTTTTAAAATCAAAACATGAGAAAAACATGCAAAAATGCAAAGATGTTCAAAAAAAATGATTCAATTTAAATCATCTCCTCCCCTACAGTTCTGATTCATGCTTTCAAAAGAATTTCTTTCAATGGGCTACCACTAAGGGATAATCAATGAACACACTGCGACCACAGTGTGAGAATGGCAGATGTGAACCCTCAGATGGTCTTTGAGTCGAAGGCCAAAACCTTTTGCCCTGAAGGGGACAACTGTAGGTTCGGAGAGCTGATCAAATGACTTCCTCCTGCCCTTCTGGACAAGAATATGCTTGAAGGGGAACAGAGGGACTGAAAGCCCTGCTTCTCCCAGTACCAAACAAGTAGATGCCTAATAAACATTGCTAATGCTGAGTGAGTGTTTCCAATAAAATCAACTCATATAGGATTAGTTTGGCAAAAAAAAAAAAATCAGATTTACAAAATTTTCTAATGGAGTCAATCAGCCAACCTAGGTCTGGTGTCCAAGTTTTGCTATTTAGTTTAGTGAGACCCCTGAGACTTACATTACTAACAAACACTAGAAGGTTTTAGGAAGTGGTTTAGGAAGTGGTTTAGTTATGATTGTTTCACAGCTGAAAGTAGGTCATACTCTCTCCTAAACCACAGTGACGAGTTTGCCCAATCAGAAGCTACGCTACAGGACGCGCTCGATGACGTAGACTGGGACATGCTCCGGTCATGCGCGGACGACA
>JBBPCZ010000023.1:545690-569292 GCA_037974445.1 Brycinus macrolepidotus | reverse complement strand
AGGAAGAATTTCGTGCTGTTCACACTGTGTGCTGTGGTGTGTTCACGTATGACCGAATGATCACTATCACTTAATACATTTACATCTGCAAGATGAACCAGTAGGTCTAAAGATGAACCACTGTCTAGACAGTGGACCTCTCTGTTATGCACTCTGTGAGCGCAATACACAAAACATATATACAAAATGCAAGCAAACTGCTTAGCACCAGGAATACTTCTATTGTGTGGATATTACATTGCTTAAAATATTGCTGGCACTGAAGAGTATTATTAGCATCAGTGTCAGTATCAAGGTATACTCTTAATATAACTAACGAGCTAGTCTTACACCAAAATATGCAAAAATGTTTTCTTCTTGTTTTATTAATGGAACAGTTACACACTTTTCCCCTTGTCCTAAATGTACTACATACTTGATGTCTGAAGCTTGCTCCTTTAGGTTTACATTGAAGCAAACAAATAATGAAAGCTTATATCCTACCAATTAGTAACGTGTTAATTGCACACCTAAATCAACACCTCATATCATGATCTCAAATTTACTTGCTTAAATGTTTTCTCCCTGGATGCTGTCAACTATAAAAATCATATATACTAAAACCAGAACTAATACTCACTATGCATTTGAATTAATTTTGTCTGTATTTTTGTCTATTTTTATAAATAATATTATGTAGAGCTAAAGTGCAAGTTTAAAGAAGAAAACAGTTCATGAAGCAGCAGAATTTCATTAAGCTGGACACTTCCTATAAGGCTGCAAATGGCAGGTTGCACTGATCGTGCACAATCAACTCTCTGGTTTGTACTTTCAGCATTGTAACAACGTCGCTTAAGGAAAAGTACCCTTCTGTGTTTGGTTCCACTGGGGACCCCACACTCAGGGTGACTTCAAGCAGCACCTTGAAGGTAAATTAGATTAACGTTTGCACTCATCCATCTTGTTGCCTGGCTTGTGCATTCTCCTCTACACAGGAAAGGGGCTTATGATGCTAATCGAGCCATGGATTTTCTGTCTGCTGCTCGGAAATGCATACGCTCCTCGAGAGGGCTGTTCACAACATGCTTGTCGGTCTTCAAGAGAGAACAAGTGGTTTTTCATGACTGTGAGGAGCAGAGGATGAGGGCTGTTATTGTTAAGAGTGTTTGCTCTGTTACTGTGTAGTATTAAGAAACATGGAGTTTCCTCTGCTGTATCTTAAACAATTTTGGTCTGTTGTAGAGAACAAAGGACAGTTAGTCATGCAGTAGGACAGTGTCAGGTTTTATTTAATAATCAAAGTCGTTGATGTATTGTGGCATGCATTTGGTCAATATAGTGGTATGCTCCAGTGTTAGTTTTGCTGTATTTAGCCACTACATGGCTGGAATTAACACTAACTGTGCTAATTCCATATGTGCCAGTTGTTCGGTAATGAGCTAGGCCTGCATCATATTTATTCCAGTAATTAGGGCTGGGCAATTGATAAGACTGGACAAAATTGGTGATAATCATTGATAAATATATTGATTGTTATTGTCATTAGCACATTTATATCATGGTAGTTTGTTTTTAGCATTTAACATATTACCTGTTCATGTTTTACTGAAAGTTCTGTACATATTCCATCATGGGGCATAAGAGTAATACATATATAAGAATAGGACATATATAAAATACTTTATACATTTTCTTTTTTAAATGAGCTCAACATTTGACTACCTTATGTTGTGATGATGAGGTGGAACAATTGTGTGTTATGAGTAGAGACTCTGAGTGCATGTTGTTCTTTTGCTGGTTGTGTTGAAAGATATGATGCTTCAGAGGCTCTTGAGCAGCTTAAAGTTAAGTGAAGTACATTGCTCGAGGCCACAATTGCAGTGGTTTAAGAAAAGGAGACTTGAATGTTGCTTCTCCCTAGTGCCACTCACGGATCAAACCTGCTTTCCATGTCCCGGTGAAAGACCAGGGAGTCACATTCAGATCTGGGCTGGTATTGAAAAAACAGTCTTGAGTTAGAAGACTGTAAAAACAGATTCCTCCATATTTATAACCATCTATTGTGAATACAGAGCCAATTTCCTTGTACCAAGGTTTGGATAAGCAGAAGGCTGTTACACTTGTGGAAGATGTTCAGCAAGGGCCAGGCACTTGTGATTGGTTTTGATACGAAAAGATCAACATTGTTTCATTATATTTGAGCAGGGAGATTAACAACAGCCTGTCTTTGATCTAGAGGTAAATCAGTTTTGACTCTCCAAAGGCCAGTCCTGGTATTGATAGAGGGAACTTTTAGAATATTAAAATTGTATTTATTTAAATAATTAATTACACAGATATTTTGAGTATAGCCAGCACACTAAGCAAGTAAATGTGTACATTTCTGCACCATTGATGGGCACTCACTCAGTTGGAGGATCTTAAAATATAAGTGACCTGAAGACCTTCTGAATACCTGTTAGATGTCACACTAACACAAGGGGGCACAATAAGACAAGGGCACGGCAAACAACAGGCACGTACTGGTCATCGTCATCCTAGCGTGATGACCTTTAAAAGTCAAATATTGACCCAGTACATTGCCCATTTTGACATATAAACTAAGAACTGCTTTGAGCTCTGCTTTAGGTACCAGTTTAACATGTATTGTATATTGATGAAATGTAACTGTTGAATTGGGATTTGAGAACAAGATGACATAAAAAGTTAACTCTTTTTAAACTTTTTGATTTAATTCTGAGTTAATAGTCTGTGTGGGGATTAGTTCCATTGTGTTAGTCTTGTGATTGCCCTTTGCTCTTCTTTAACATGTTGGGGTCATCATCAAACTTTGCATGACAGTGTTCTCCAACAGGAAATGAGCATTTCAGAAGGTGACATAAATGAGGGAAGTTGACCGTTTTGACCTCAGCTGGTCAAGGATGGGACTTTTTTAAAGCAGTGTTGATTATAGTCTGTGGGGTCTACAGGATCATTGTCTATCTCTGCCTCTATCTCTCTGTGCACGTCTGTCTTTTTCTGGGTCATAGAGAAAAAGCACTGTTCTGATTCATTGGTAGTGACTGAATTATTGATGGCCAGTGGCTGCGATTAAGCTCTGTCCGCTGGTAGAGAATGACTCTTCTGAAAAACAGGTAGCGCTATTTCTGGTTACACTGTTGGGGAGCAACTATTGCTGTCAATTCTTAAGAGGTTTCTTTTGAACTTTGACAGAGAACATATCTCCAGACTGAAACTTTAACACTAATGAAGAACCTAAAAGCCTTGTTTTCTTTTCGTCTTTGGGAAACAAATACTTTCTGTTCACTCCAACTTGTCTCAAATGGTGCTAGACATGCAGACGTCTTTCATTCACATCTTCTAAGGAAGCATTCATTACTAGAATTGTCCACAATTTACAAACAATACTTTTCTGGAGGAGAAAATAATAGTCATTTTTTATGTTTTCAGACATGATATGTGATGCAAGTTTTGCATAGTTTTTCATGAAATGCAGTTATTTTACATACATGCAATTCTCATACCTCTTTTAAGCCTCCCGTTATTTTCAAAATGAGGAAAATACAACTATTGTTCTTAGTAGCGTTACTAAACACTGGACTTTTTGCTTCTCTTGATTGTTACATTGTGTTCTGGACTGTAAGGTTGCGTATAATAGCACCCAGACGTTTTCCCAAATAAATGTCTCTCTTACAGAGGAAGCTCTGGTGGCCTGCTGATGTAATTGCCTGGACTCCAGACTCTGTGTAGTTCATCAAGTGCTCTTGGAGCTTTAAAGTTTGCAGTCAGCGAGCAGGTCCTGTACATATTTGGGATAGTGGCATCATGCTATGATGAATGCTTTGAATAGGTGTGTATTATTGTCTAGTGAAGCAAGTTAATTAGCTGAAGGAAATGCCCCTTTTTTGAAACATCCCAAAAGACCTTTGCTTGCAATAGTTTGGGCAGACAGGTCTGGGGAATAGGGAAGCTACAGAAAGTGAATGAGTAAGCATAGGTCCTCCCAGCAATGCTAAAGCATCATACTAAAGGTTCTTATCATGTTACTGTTTGATTTTTTTTCCTTCTTTTGTGTATGACTGATTGTCCCCGGGGTCCAGGTTCTGTGAATTTCACAAATCAACTATAAAGTGTCTATTTGTATGTCAGAGTATTCCTATTGGCTTTACCAGTTGTGTCACTGAACTATATCGTACCAAGTATCTAGGGATGTTACTTTTGATTATATTGGTGCTCAAGTAATCTACCAGTTATTTTGACTATCAGTCGAGTAATTGTTTTGCTGAATCAGAATCAGAAAACTTTATTTATCCCTGAGGGAATTGCTTATGCTACGACTGAACAGATGCACAGAGACAGAAAGACAAGAACAAAATTAATTATATAAGTCAAAATAAAAGTAAATTTAAAACTCTCCAGAAAAATTTAGAAAATGTTTAGTTCTATGTGCTATGTGCATATTTTGAAACTCTTAGAGTGGTAGTAGCCTAGTGGGTAAGACACTTGTCTGTGAACCTGATGACCCCAAAGTTGCAGGTTCAAACCCCCCCACCTTCTACCATTGTGTCCTTGAGCAAGACACTTAACCCTCAGTTGCTCCAGGGGGACTGTCCCTGTAACTAATGATTGTAAGTTGCTCTGGATAAGGGCGTCTGGCAAATGCCCCCTTTACCTTTAGGCTTAGTCACTGATACTGAACGAGATGTTATTTTATTACAAGATAATGGCAGTTTCTGCAAAACACCAGCTACAATAATGTTGAAAATGCTTCCATGTTGTTATCTAGGTAAGCAGAAATCCTGTCTTAATATCTGATAATGATCATAGTTGAAAAGTGACTTGGTGGTCCCTGGTGGGTAACTGCTGAGCATGCCTTTAAACATTTACATGTACTGTCTGTCATTTAATTGGGAATCTCTAAGCTGATTTATAATGATTTTTTGAAAGATTGATTTTAATCTAGCAATCATACTGAGTAGGATGCACAGAGTGGTGTAAAAAGAAAATGTTCTGTTTTTGCAGATTTCATGTTCTGACAAAAAAATGGTTGACCTTGTTAAGTGAGGGGAGTTTTTTTTTAGATGTCCTAATGTGAATGTAACACTCATATTATGTGGAAAGAGTAGAATGTTCCACTGGTTCATGACCAGTTTTTACTTGGAATATTACATCAGGAATGGACTGTTACTCCCTGTTCACTGAGAATTTCACATAATCTTGGAGTATTTTATCTATAGCCGTACCTGTTTACAATAATTGTTGGTTCCCTGAGTCACTGCATTCGCTGTATCTTTTTTATTAAACACAGAACTGGAGGTTAGGATCAACCTGTTTTAACAGATTTATTGCAGTTCATTTTCTAATATCAGCACCATTCTGTCTTGTCCTTCTCTAGTGGCACTGGGGCGTAACCAGCCCCTGAAGAGAGAGAAGCCCAAATGGAAGAGTGACTACCCAATGACGGATGGACAGCTGCGGAGCAAACGTGATGAATTCTGGGATACGGCACCTGCCTTTGAGGGCCGCAAGGAAATCTGGGACGCGCTCAAGGCTGCTGCCCAGGCTTTCGAAAGCAATGATCATGAACTTGCTCAAGCCATTATCGACGGGGCCAGCATAACTCTTCCACATGGTAATGGAATATTGACCTCTGAGCTATAATAATATTTTAATTACTGTTTTTTCCTTCTTATTTGTTACATTTCTGTATGCCCTATGTTCTTTCTATTATTTCTCATGTTAAATAATACAAATTGAAAATTACAAATCAAGTCACATTTGATCCACCACTTTTCAAACTGCTCAAACTGCTCAAAACACATCTCTGACACTGTTTTTGAAAAGGTTTGTTGATGTTACATTATAGTTGGCCCATGCTTTACATCAGTGTTTGCTTGATGTATAGCTCTGCAGGTTTGTATGACCTGTAGCTGAGGCTTTGAAAGTGTGCACTCTTTGAGCCTCTGAGAGTTATGCTTGCACTAGTTACACTGGTCTGCCACAGCAACTCACTGCAACAGATCTCATTTGTTTTCTGCGGGTAGCATAGTGTCTGTCAGAGTGCACGCAGTGCATGATTGGCCCCTGTGTGAATTTGGGAAATGAAAAAAATTGAGAAGAGCAAGACTTAAACAAATGAATCCGACCAGTGTGATGCATCTGAAACCAGATGGTGTTAGCATGATTTGTGTGTGCAACTCAGTGTGGTTTTCGAACTTTTTTTAAAAATGTTTGAACGTTTACGTGTGCCAAGGATGAACAGTGGCAAAACTTTCTGACTTCAAGTGATAATCAGCAAACCCTGCTCCCCCACCCAAATGTGTCTAAATTTGAACTTTATCGATGTTTTGTAAAATATTGATTTAATGACATATTACATTGGCTTTCTTATTATTCAAAAAACAAAAACCTTTATTGCTTTATAATTTCAGCAAAATTTCATTGCTGAGATGTTTCTTTGTAACATCTCTTATGTGACCAACTGAAAAAGGGAGGGCGTTTTTTTAATGAATCCAATTTCTGTGTCTTAATATAGATACATTTATAAGGCTCTTCCTCAAACTACAAACTGTTGTTCTTGATGGATCAGGCAGAAATGTTTCTACTGGGGGACAACAAGGGTGCATTATCATGAGGGGCTGTGTATGAGGATGCTACAAGACTGAAACACTGGATGCAAATTGAGCTGTTTTTACAAGCTTTTACAGAATGCCATGTTAGGTAATTTCCAAGAAAATGATGAAAACTAATGAATACAAAAATGGCATTTTTTAAAGAAACAGTGCATAGTGCATTTTGACATGCTTTATTTAATCATTTGATCTTTGAAACAAGTATAGGAATAAAATAAATCATCAAGGTGCATAAAATAGTTGGATCGAATGTAATGCTGTAATGCATGTTTTTGGAAATGACTGTCAAATTGCTTACATTATTCATCATCCTGATTTTTTTTAACAAAAAAACTCGATAATAAAATAAAAACGGGGGAATGTATTACTTGAAAGAAAGGTTAACAAAAACCATATCCTTAGGGAATTTGTCTTATCTTTCGAGCACATAGAATTTTAGAGTTATCCTGTGTATCCCTTTTTTTGTTTTTATGTAGAAAACACCTGCCAGCGCCATTGCTCAACTTGTATGGGATTACTCTTAATTTTAGTTTTATGTTAAGTTCTAGTCTTGGAGTTTGACTGTACATTCATGCTTCGATTAAACACTCTAGGGCTTAGTGACAGCAATGGCTCAATCCTGGCTGGTGTTTGTCTTGCAGCATGCTGACTTCATTAATGTGTGAATGCTTTGCTATAGCAATGAGATGCCTTCTCTCCTGCATTAGATCAACCGAGCTCCAGAGTTGTAGGCCTAAACGGCAGTCACATCATTCTATGAATAAGTTCAGGGCAGGGATGACTCACATCAAAAACGCTTCACAGAAGAACAGAAGACACTCATTCACTTGGTATAAGAAGGTTGTTTAAGACAGCTTTTTTATATACATCATTTTAAAGGATGGACACATTGTTTAATAATAGAGGTTAATTCAAACTGATGACAGGTTTTTGTCATCTGTTCTGGTGCCTGCTCATGAACATTGCTATTAAGTCTCACTTCAAAGATTGCTTGCTAATTAAAATAGCTGTAATCAGACCAAGGTGTACTTATTCTTTTTTACAATTCAATCTGCCTGTCCCCACTGCCGCTTTTCGTTTCCCCTCACCTACATAATTTTGTTACATTTTGTACTCATTGCAAACTCTGAGATGAAGCTTGAATGGAGCTAATTCCTTGATTTGATTTGGTTTCTGAAGAGAGCAAATTTGATTTCATACAAGTGTAATCTGGAAAGGTCTCCACTGATTGATTGCTCACACAATCACCAACTCCTGTAAGCTGTGTTTCTAACTAGCAATATTTTTTTTTCCATATCCTAGAGATTAACTATAGTGACAAAACAGTAAATTTAGTTTTTCTGAAAGTCGATAAATGATCTTATAGGGGCCATATGATCTTGTAGGGGCCATAAAGGGCCCATTTTTCTTAAATTCTATTTTTTTCCCTGAGGTCCACTTATGACATACCCACTTATGATACAAGGCTTTGTTCCCACAGTGAAAATATGTAAGTTATCTCCACTATGGCTGGTTGGCCTGTACACTCCTTAAAATTTCAGTGTGAATGCTGTAAACAATGGGCAGGTATATGTACAGGCATTGTTTTTAATTACATCACAGAAAAAAGTCAATTCAATACTTTAAATATATTTTCTGTGTGCATGTAATGTGCTGTGAAGTTAATGGTACACTTTGAAACTTTATTTACATACTACATCCAATTCTTTTATTATTATAAAATGAAACAATCCATAACGCAGGCCCCTTTAAATTCAGTTCATATTCTTTAGCGACAGCTATGTTCTTTGGGGGACATTTTGACAGCTAGCTATGTTAATAGCACTAACTTGAAAGTTGTTTGATAGAAAAATTAAATGATTCTACATAAGTATTGGGATGGTGAAGTCAGAATTCATCTTACTTGTATATAAGCCCTGTGTATTGAAGATAATTTTGCATGATGCCTCTAGTTGGGTTAAATGAGTTCACACAATAGATCTGTGAATGCGTATTCTTGGCTTATGCTCTTGTCTTTGGGGTCTTTCTTTGAAGTCAGTGGGCATAAACAAACAGAGACTCAGTGAGTGTCTAACAAAAGAAGAGCAAAAGCAATTAAAGAAAAGAAAGACTCAGTATCTTAAAAGCAAGACGCAACTGTGTTCTGTAATTACCTGGTTGACTAAGAAAAACAGCTGTATTTGATAAGTAAAATATATACAGAAATACGCAGGGGTGAAAACTCCCAGTTCTAAAAAAGTTCTATAATGCTATGGGTTGTAAATTGTCTGTTTGTATCTATTATGTTATCTATTATGTTGCTGAAATGGAGCTAATATAAGGTGAGAACTCATATATGTCTCCCACAACTTAAACATACAGTTAGCCATATACAGAAATGTAGCAACAGCTGATGAGGATGGCTTTGACAGATGCTTTCAAAGATTTCAAAAATAGCACTGAATCGGGAACTAGACATCATATAGCTGCACAGGAAAATGCACTGAATTCCATTGAGTCTTAGTTTGCAGGTTATAGACAAATTTTTATTGAGTAACCTTGATTTGTAGGCAACAATATTACATATATGTTTACATGTTAAACATTAAGGCATCAAAAAAGAATCGCTATTACTAGCCCCAGGCAGTTTCAAATTCAAAATCACTTATTACTTTATTGACATGAAAAACAGTATAGAAGTGTGTTGAGGTGGGATACTCCCCCAACTGTATTCATGCTGAAAGCCAATGAACAAATTTGCTCTACTTAATACCACAATAACATTGTACCACATCCTTCTGAAACTTGAGATTAAGATGATATATTCATCCTGTGGATGGATGTGGTGAACAGTATGTGCTGATGATAATTGAGTTGATTAATTTGATGATACACACTAAAGGGCCCATTTCATGGATTTCTTTCAGTAAAAGAGCAGAGTGTAGCATTTGTAAATTTTCAAAATGTACCATTCACTTCCCAGTTCATAGAGGCAAATATAGAAATTAAGCAGCAAAAACAGCCAATTCTGAATTCACTTTTCTCATGATATTACAAAAACCCAAACACATTTACATGTATCTACTTACAGCAGTTTATTTCATCCAGTAGTTTATCCCAACCCATTTATGAAGTTGTGCAAAGTTATATGAAATATTTAGGGATTGTTTCAGTCTGGACTGCTTTTTGAATGAGGTAAAATGCACAACTGCCAGTCAGAACAGAATCCATTTACTTAAACCAGTCTTAAAGGCACAGTAACAATAGAATAAAGAGAGACTGGTAAATGGTCATGTAAAAAAAAGGCTTTTTTAGGTATATAAAACCACAAACATCAGAAGTGGGCATTAGAAGAAATACAAAAAATATGAAGGTTTCTAAATGGTTCTTATGTGCAGGTTCTTTAACTCTACAAAGATACTTCACACCTGACATCTCATGTATAAAATCAAATTCTTTAAAGAACCATCCTGAAGAAAACCAAAAGCATTTCTTTTGTGGTATCACTCTAAAGAACCTCTTTTGGCACCTTTAGTTTTAAGTGTGTAAGTAAACAAAACATGAACATGCTTACAATACTTTGAATATGTCATACATAATACAATTGACAAACTAATTGGCAGATTATTAGTAACCAAATTAATGGAATGTTTTTTTATTGGAATATTAAATGTCAGTCACTCACAGCACTCCTTTTTTATACTATTGTTCATGAATAAGAATAGTTGGCTTGATTTCAATGCAGGAGGGGATGCAAGTGAATGTGTTTAGAAAAAGTAGGTCTGTGGTCAGCGGGTTGTTTCAGCAGGCCTCCTCTTCGTGGCCCATTTTAAACTTTATCCCACTGTCACGCTCAAGCCCCCCACCAAGGGAAGCGAAACCCCAGCAAAGTGGAGTCATAGCGAATATCAGTGGTCTTGTCAGCAATGAGACAATTTCTCTCACACAGTTTAAGTTAAAGGAAAGGGATTGCGGGCTGGGGGGTGGGGGACTGCCCTCCGCCTCACTGCTGGGGCTGTTGCCTTTCAACCTTGGACCTCGGGGTTAATAACGTGGCTCATGTCGGCTTCAGAAGAGCAGAGCAGCCTTATTTATAGCAATGTGAGACCACGCTCCGAGATTCACCCAGCTAAAAGGTCAAACCGTAGGGTTTGTCCCCCAACCCCCCAACTCCTTCTTTACCGCCAAGTTTCAGTGAAGGTGTGGTCATGCAGCTCTCCAGCTGTCTGTTAGTATTTCTGGCTGCTGAGGAACATGAGATGAAGAAAGCACTCTAAGATAAATAGGATACAATGTGTCATCTGTGACCTCAAAGTTTTTTAGGTACAGTATTTCAAATGCTTTCACTGTGTGGCACAGGCAGTGTTTAAATGCATTGAATAGACTTGATTTGGGCAGTTAGTACTTCCAATAAAGACACTTTCAGTGTCCTCAGAGCTACACCAAATATGGCTCTTCAAATGTGAGATGCTCACTGAAAATGCCATGCGACTGTCACTTTCCTTCTGACCTTAATTGCCTCCTTTTATATTGTAAGACATTGTGCTTTGTAAACCCATTTTTTGTGGTAGGTTTGTTGGCCTCTTGAGCAGTTCAAATTGGAGAATATATAAAAGACACCTCAAAGAGGCTCTCAGTACCCACATGTGATGTATTGGCAGTAACATAGCCAGCTTGTCTGCAGGCCTTCCCAGGCTTTTGATGTGGTGATTGTTCATAGCCATCTGGTCTTATTCATTCTGCTCAGTGCTGGGAACTGAACAGGAGCCAGAGTAGAATCTCTGGCTAAGTGAGGGAAGCTGGTATGGCGCTGCGTCAGAGTTTGTTGTTGTTCTGACCCCTTTGGAAGATCATCATGTGGGAGCATATTATTGGTAATATCTTGTAATATTTTGGCTGTTTTTAATCTATATATACACCTCAGAGGATGAGAGTTAGCAGCCAACAAACTCTTACAGACCATAGATATAAGTGGACCTTTACAAAATATAAAAGTAAAGAATATATAATTTTCTTCCAAATACAGAAGACAATAATGGAGAAACATTCTGTGATACATGTGTGTCTGTGTGTATTGGTGATGCACTGAAATGAAAATCCTTGGGCAAAACTGAGACCAAAATTCAGGACACATTTGGATGAAAGAAACAAAGGCTGAAAATAAAACACTAACAAAATGATTGCAGTATGTTGGCTAGAGCATATCCCAAGAAATCAAGTGTCCTTAACAAAACATGTCTTTGTAACGTATTGTTATTGTCCTTAACAACACCACTGAGATGTTATAGGTTTTGACACTGTAAGCCTATTTGATCTTCAGCGTTATCAGTCATTTCTCTGTTGGACAAACATTTTTGGTTCTCAGAATTTCATTGCATCCCTAATACGTGTATATAGTCCTAGAAACATTGATGTGAATATAGACGGGTGGGGTGGATGTGTGTGGGTGGAGTGCTTGGCATCATGCTGCTGTTTAGAAGATTGTGGATAACCTGTAGACTGAATAGACCCAATGATTCAATAGCTGCACACTTGCAGTGAGGACTTGAGGACTTTCATGGCATTTCACAGCAGGAAAAAAAACTAATCCAGATCTAGAACATTTACAGACCTTTTCACTATTCATCTCTGGTCTTAGGTGAAAAGGATGTGGTCATTACACCTGTGTTAGCTTTGGTTCAAAGTCATTTCTAAATGGCACCCCTAACACAAATATTATATGCATACTGACATTCTTATTATCTATGGTATTAGTTGAGACTGGGACAGAAGATTTAAATTGAGTTTTGCTAGCATTTAAAGTTCTTTTTTCCAGTGTTTTTTCCTGCTTATCTTTGTCTATGTGCTTCAGCTTTAAAACACTTCTTTTCACCTTCCTAAGGCAAATTTTATTATTATTTTTAAATAGTTTGCCTATGCTGTGTGCTTTTGATTATTTAGGAGTAGGTCTGTTAAAATATGTAGGCCCAGAATGAGTAGGACATTGGACCCAATTTTTCCTCACTTACACAGTCTCAAGTTCACTTGAGGTAATGAAAAAGATAAATCCCATTATAAGCTTCCTCCATGGTGTCCTGGGTAAATCGTAACAAAGGAATGCTTTTGTAAATAAATGGACTAAATAATTTAGGCTAAAAAGCGTGGTAGAGGGAAAGAAACTTTTTCAACTTTGGTTTGTTCATTCTTTGTGAATTTTTTTCCTCATCTATAACTCTGATACATCAATAAGCAATGTTATTGTGCATGCCTGACAAAATTTGTTGAGGACCTGTCTTATGAAAATGGCAAAAGATAACATGCTACTGTGCTCTGAAGAGACAAACACCAACTTCAAATCTGGAAGCAAAGCTCTTTTTGCGATGCTCAGGTTTTAGTTCCTATTCAACCTCTGCATAAATGTTCTTTAAAATAAATATTCTAAGATTTGAGAATGGTTTTGATCTTGTTATCAGAAGATAGTTTCATTTTTTTTTCCTTCACTTTTGAGAAAAAACTGACCTCCATGTAAACATCTGCAGAGAAAGATATAGTATGGTCATTTTATCTAAATTATCTAAAATCTAGTCACTATCTGATGGACACTATGAATCTGTGCTCTTTAATAACTCGAGTGAGGTCTATTTACTAGTTCTAGTGCCATAACAATAAACAATATTATCTCTGTATTTAAGCATTTTTCTGAAATGGTTTTAAAGAGACTTTTTTCATCATAATTTGGACTAAACAGTCTTTATTAAATACAGTGATATTTGAAAGCAAATAAATTTTGCCAAGTAATGAAATACATTAAAAAGCCTGTGTGTCTTTTAATATATTGCTGCGTAATAACATTTATTTTAGACTCACCTCCTAGTCTTTCTCATTACACCTGAGTTTTTGGCAAACACGTATTTTTTCAGGGTTCTGGATTAACTTTTTTCCTAATGTGTCCGATTGGGTAAGTGGACTAAGTTTACCAGCACAAACCAAATTTTGTTTTTGAAAACTTGAAAATTTCACCTCTAAACCCAAATACACAAATTATTATAATAACACTATTAATATAATATTTTATAATATATAATATTATATAAATGTAATATTATTAATATTATGTATTCTGTATTCTTACTCTCCAGTTCAAAAATGAGATCATGTTACATAGCAGAAGTTATTTGTACACGTGCATGAGAAAGAGAGAGAGACTGCATACCTTTATCTGAATATACCTATAACTGTATACTTATAAAGTGCACCTACTGTAAATGGTAGGTGTATCTGGTAAAATGGCCACAGACTGTGTAGGCCCACTGGTGCTGCAGTAGCTTTTGCATCTACTGTTGGCGTCAGACTGACTGACATTAGCTCTGCATATGTCTGACAGAGTTTGTCAGGGACCTGTCCATAAGATGAAAAGACATCTTCTTTGGAGTCATGTGTCAGTCACCGTCACTGTCTTGTTCCTATTTTCTGTCTTTCTGAGGTCACTGTCAGAACTGGTACTAGAAACTACAGAGGCAGATTATGGAGGCCACCTGGCTTGGAAATTACATGTCTCTTTTATGTTGCCCTTTGTCACTTTTCAGGCAGATGGAAATTTAGTATGACCTTATGCATTTTCTTAAATGCATTTTTCATCAGACATTCATTTGGAGAACGGAAAGAAGAACTTTTACTGAGAAGATGGCAATGACAAGTCAGGATTGCGTGGGCTCATGTGTTGGTCGTTTTGATGTACTTTCTCTGTGCTTTCATTTAAGTGTCCCCTGCATAATAAATGCATGTTTTGTCCCCACTGGTGAATCAACACCATTCCCTAATTGATAATTTGCAGCTTCAGGGTAAACACTATTTTTGTTGGTCAACTGTAGATTTACATTTGCAATATGACCTGTCTCATATGTAAATGAATAGAATGTCACTGCTGAAACTATTCATTTAATGGGCCAGTTTTAATATTATGTCAGACTTCCAAAGAGAGAAAAAAAAGAAACTTAGTGATGTCAGGGGGCTTCTTGATTCCTTTTTGCGGTAGTTCACTGCTGTAAAGAGTTTTCACACTTCTGAATTGTTGGTTCCCAGCTTTTACTTCCTATTGCAGATGTGCAATAACAGTTGAACTAGACTGGAAAATGTATTTTGTATTTTAGTCTTTATTCTTATTTTATTTTTTATTTGTAGTGTTTTGGGATAAACAATAAATGAATTCATGATAAATCCGGAGGAAATTGATTAATCTTGGAGGAAACTGCTTAAATAATACACAAGCAAGGTGGCTGCCTCAAGATGTGATCACGAAGGAATTCTGGATATTATGAATAAGTTGTCATTCAGGACATACCTAAAATCCTAAATCTAAATTTCTTGTCTTTGTAAAGTTTCCTACAAATTGCTTGAAATCTTTGAGTTTGTACCCGACCAACATATTTTTATATTTTTACAATTGTGTAAATTTGTATGAATTTTTATTACAACCAATGAGTTTATATGAGAGAGTAGCTCTGGTTCTAAAATCTGGTTGGGGGAATTATGTTATAAAAATAATTGTTTTATGCATATGACCACATTTTGCTTTACAGTACTACTTACTCATTTTAAAACCACTGGGCTCTCATGTCTTATTGCTTAATTAGAAAAAGCTGTCAATAGTTTCATCATTTCTTTATAGGGAATTTTGAATGGAATCTATTAATCCTCAGAATTGACAGAACAGTTTATTCTGATAAATGACCAATAGTTTGTTCTCCAAGACATTACTGTGCTGCCCTAATTCCGTCCGTCTCCCTGTCTCTGTTTTTTCCAATATAGGTGCTCTGACAGAGTGCTACGATGAGTTGGGCAACCGATACCAGCTGCCCGTTTACTGCCTGTCTCCTCCAGTCAACATGATTGAGGAGAAAAGCGAGCTGGAGATGCTGGAGGTGCCTGAAGCACCGACCAGCGAAGGCCAGGAGTGCCAGCTGCGGCTGCGTCTCTCCACAGGCCGTGACCTGCGGCTGGCTGTGCGCACCAGCGACAGCGTTCAGCATATGAAGAGGCGTCTGCAAGCCCAGGAGGGTGTGGCAGCTGGCAGCCAGCGATGGTTCTTCTCGGGCCGTCCACTCACTGATAAGATGAAGCTAGAGGAGCTGAAGATCTCTAGAGACTACGTGGTGCAGGTGATTGTCAGTCAGCCTCCTGGAACTCCGCCTCCACAGCAGAACCCAACACCTGTGGAGAACTAACACCTATACTAGGGGACATCTTTTGTGGAACACACTCAAGGGTGGGTGTGGACGCAAGGTCCAATGTGAAGGATATATATTGGACGTGGAGAACAAGATCTTGGAGCAGGGTCAGGGAAGCTGATATTCAGGGGGTTTTACTCTCAGTCTTTCTCTGCATTGACCCCCACCACCTCCAATGTCTGCTTATGTGGAGATTTGGAAATTTGCTGGGGAAAATCTTGGGTAACCTTTTCTAGAACCTGGAGATCTCAAGCCTGGAGAGAAGCTGTGCTCTTGTGAGCATGTCTTTGGCAAGAAAGATCACAAAAGATTTCATGATGCCTTTAACTGAAACTTGAGTCATTTTGGAAGGCCATGGAGTGGTCCATTCTTCCACTTTTTTTCTTGTGGTAAGAGTATA
This sequence comes from Brycinus macrolepidotus, assembly GCA_037974445.1. Taxonomy (NCBI): domain Eukaryota; kingdom Metazoa; phylum Chordata; class Actinopteri; order Characiformes; family Alestidae; genus Brycinus; species Brycinus macrolepidotus. The sequence continues at coordinate 553,096 of JBBPCZ010000023.1, read as the reverse complement.
TGTCTGCAAGGCAGATCTGAACTATGGACATCTCTTCTAAAGCTGAATGAGCATCAGGAGCAATCTATTGGGACGTACAGCCACACCTTAGCTTTTAACAAATGAAGAATCACTTTTTGACTATGTTTTTTATTTGGTTTTTAAAGGAAAACTGTACTACCAAAAAAAAGTTTAGGGAATTTGCAGCTGATGGGAAAATTGATGCAGCTAAAATGTATCGGCTTTAGTTTTATCCTCATGTTTGTTGGTCCAATCATGTTTCTTTCAGTGATATTCTCTTGCACTCTAAACAATCCTACAGCTAGTAGGCTTTTTTAGCGGTTATGCAGAGGGGAAGTTTTGTTTTTTTATTTCTGTAATAAATCAGCTGTATGGCCTTTTGCCTAGATCTTGGCTCACGTGTTTTAACCCAAGGAAACCATCACGAAGCGTGGCCAACAACCGCCCTTTCTGAACAACCTTTTATGTTTCTGCTGATGACTCTAGTTGTTGCCCTGTGCCTGAGACGAGAAGCAAGACTGAGGCCCTGCGCATTTCAGCTCGCTGTGAATTTAGTCAGTACCACAAGGTTGCCATGGCACCATGCAGACGTGTAGCATGAGATCGGTGTGGTATTTACAAAGGGGTGCAATCATGCACAGGGAAAGCGCTGAACAGAGGGATTTTTACAGAGATGGAGGGGCAGAGAGGAGGAGTGGCCGACTGTCTCTGTGTCACCATAGGTACTGTGAAGATGAATATGGACAGAGAAACGGAGGCACAGCCTGAGGGACAACCCAACCACATGTGGCCATTGCAGGTCCCCTCTGAATGTAGCTTCATATGAGAGGAGGACGGTCTTGCAATTTCTTTCTATGTGTTTTTAAATGGCATCAAGACGTCTGTTCCATCAAAAGAGAATTGCAAAATTGATGGCATATTTTAATGATACAGAATGCGTTTTTAATTAAAGTATGATGAACATTTGTACTCCACCATTCCAAGTTTTCTCATTTTTGCAGGTCACGTTGTTCCAAGTGTTATCTGCATACTCTCACGTGAGAAAATCACTGTCGATTGACCATATGACCTTACCTTGTCATTTGCTTGTCACCAACCACAAGCTTTCTCTGATCCTTATGTGGGAATACCTGCTAAGCTTTCACTTCATTTATTTATAACATGCAGTGAAACCTTTGGTCACTGTTGTTAGAACCGATACACTACACAGTAGTCAGAATATTTGATGTGCACAACATGGGTAAAATACAAATGGGAATGGGAATTCATCTGAAACCAAGCCATAGTCACGTGTTAACACGGAGCTCAGCGTGCAGTTGGGACGCTTGAACAGCGGCATTCCATCTTTAATTCCACCTCTTTTAAAAGGCATTTGAAGGCAGCAAAAGCTTTTGTCAACCAGCTCAATATTCTCTTCATCTTTTGATTGACATCTCATTACGAGCAATAGCCTTTGTTTAGTGGCAAGGCATGACATACATTTTTCCTTTTTGTCTACAGTCAGACAACACATGGCTAACACCAGCTTCTCTTTATTTGACAGGAAACATAATCAGTTGTTCCGAAAGTTCTTTACATTTCTGTTAATAATTCATCTGTATGAGGAAGTATGGGGTGGCAGATAAGGACCGATGTGGCAGATACTGAATTAGATGTTAAATCCTGTTAAGAAACATTGTAAATCCACATGGATAATGAATGACAGTTTCATAAATTGGCACTGATGATGAATAATCATGGTCATCAGTGTCGAGTAATGTGTGTGGTTTAAGTTCAGAAGTGTCTCTGTATCATTGGTTTCTGCTGTCACCCAGTTCTTATTTCTTATACATACAGCCCTGGATACTTTAATCTTTTCCTTAGTCTAACACACACCCACCAAAGAGCTGAGTTGAAAATGTAAATCACATATGAAATCATTAAACCCTGTTTATTATTTTGTTTAAACCTTGAAATTATTAATCATTAAACAGCATGTTTTTAAGGTTTTTTAAAATCTTTGAAATTAACCAGCAGTGAGTAAGAGGCGCATCCTTGTATCATTTTTAGCTATAGTTGAATACCTTCTGTCTGAGCCATGACCACAGAAAATTAATGAAGTAACATAGATTTCCGGGTGCAGTAACCTAAATTATCTGTAAAAATTTGAGTACTTTGCGTACTGTAAATCCTCTCTTGCTGTTTTAATACTTTTTTATAAGTGTGTTTCATCTCTTCCTGGGTAATTTTTTGTTTGTTTTGCCATAAATGATTTCAGTTTTGATAGAATATAAGACACAATGTATATGAAAGTCCTTGTTAGTTTGGACCACACCGAAGCCTCATAACTTTATTTCTGTACTGTTTGAAAACCCTGGCTACCCTTAACATTACATGAACATTCTGGCCATTCTATAAATGTGCAAACATCAGAGCTATAAAGTCGGGTCTAAAAGTCTGAGACCACTGGCAAAAATCCTCCATTCTTTTTATGTAGCATTCTTTTCACAGATGATATTATAAACAAAGCAATTTGAGTGAAGAGATGTATTTCTGAAATATTTACAAGAGTTTTAGAAGATATTAGTATGTGCTGTGTCCCTCTTGTACAGAAGGACCGTTTACAGCATCTAACTGGGATTGAATTTTGAGCTAGAAATAGTGCAGTATCCTGAACATTTTTCATTTTGCTTGTCAACTTTTTAAACATTTTAAAAATGATAAAATTCCACATTCTCAATGTGGTCTCGAACTTTCAGACCCCTCTGTATATATGAAAAAATGTTGTGGCCTTACTCTAGTCTCTCATAAATTGTATATTGTACATCAAAGCAAAGTTGCCCCCCTAGGGGCTAAGGAAACGTTTGACACTACAGTTCAAAAATTCTATCCAATGTTTTTGTGAACAGACCAGTCGAAATGACTAAAAATGATCTATATGAGATACAAGGTTTACGACAATGATTATGTATTTTTCTCTATGTAGGTGAAGTCAATTTCTTGATCAGCTTCTTGTATTACATCAGTTTAGGGAATAGATCATTTCTGTGGGGTGATCAGATTTATGTTGTATTGTTCTCAAAACAGCTGTGATGATCTATCCTGAATTTGTTCAGCCTTACCTCGTTTGTGAATGACCATCATTTCTGCAAAATCAACATTTTAAGTGATGGTTAAGTGGCAGGGATAATCCTTGTACAATAAATCAGAATAGTGATTAATTGACATGCTAAACAGGGTAATCATGACACCCGACTTTTGACATATTGATGCTAAGTGTAGTATCAAAGAGTTTGATACCAACTAAATTATGGAGAAAAAACATTGTACTTGAATGAATAAATCAGCATAGCAATAAATAGAAAAAAATAAATAACTAAAGAATTTAAACATGATCTTTTTCACTGCGTTCTAAAAAGAGCAGTTTCAGAGAGGCAGGGCTTCACCTCATCATACTATGTTCAAAACAAATGCCACATTAGTTATACCCTAGGGTGATCGTTTCTATTAACATAAATTCACATCACTAATTAAAACTTTTCACCTGAGTGTTTTATACCTGTCTACCTAACTCTAATAGAAATTGGGAGCTGGGTGATGAATGAACATCTGTAGAAGAATCTCTGCAGAACAGATTCTAATCAGCATTTAATGACAAAACACCCACAATATTCGTGTTTCCAACAGGTTTTTCTTTTGTGTATGTGGGCTGTTTAGCTGCTCCTTGATTTTGCTGTTTAGCTGCTACTTGACTTTCACTTTGGTAGTCTAAGTGTTGACACAGAAAATCAACACACTGGGTTTTAGTTGCAGGGTGGTATTGGTCAGAAAAACTAGGAGTTATAATCTAAATTAACAGCAGAACTCAGTCACTGGGAGTGACAGCCTGTCTTTATTTTAAAGATATCACTTCAGAGATAATCTTATGCACCTGGCTATACATCTCATTACCCACTTTGAGAACCATGACCTTTAAATGGATGCTTCTGTTAAGGACAACTTTTGTAAATGAGATGTGAGAGTAAAGAACCTTTTTAAAGTTGAAAGAACCTTCACATAACATAAAGGCTCTAAGAAGAACTCTTAAATTAGTAAGGAACCAGACTATTATGTGATGATTCTTCACTCTCACATATCTCCTATCTCAAATATGGTTCCTTAGGACACCAAAAGTGGTTAGTTAGGAAATTTGGAAAGTTAGAAGACTGAGGTGTTTGCCATGCTGTAGCATTAAAATTGCTCTGAATATTCGATACATCATAACTACCATCCAAAGAGCTTGGTAGCACCATGCCTAAACCTGCCCTATAGCAGGTTCTTCAAAGCCAGATTGGCTCATGGTATGAATGTTTTGGGTCATTACTCGGAAAAGACACAAAGAAACTGAGAAAACTCCTTTCTTACATTGGTCATATCAATAAAAACCATTGTGGAATTCCCTGAGGTAAGAAATTGTTTGCGTGTGAAAAGCTCTTTAACATGTGGTTGACCAAGTGTGAAGACCCCATAGCAGGTGTAACACTCATTCTGACACCACTACGCATATTGGGCAAATAAAACCAAGCGCTTCTCGCTATTTCCACTCAACACTTTCGCTGCTTCCCCTAAACGCAGACCAAGCTCTTCTTGAGCAGAACTACCACACTTCTTTACTCTTCCCTGCTCCATTGATGGCCTCCGACATATTTCCCTGTGGTGTCATGTGGAGAATTGTGTATGTTTTTTGTTAAATCACTGACTTCTCATGTAATTAGTATATCACTTCCCTATTCCGTTAGTATCATGCCCATGCCACGGGGTCGAGTCATTCTTTTGAAATTTACGGCTTTAAAGATCAATGAAACAAAAATTCCGCATGGAAATGTGACACACGCTGATGCAACGGGACACTGTTGCGTTTAACCAAGCCTTTTCCTCTTTCACCTCCCACTTTCACAAATACAGTAGCAGAAGCACTTTTTCTGAGGATACTGCATGTTGTACCACAGAAAAGTGGCAGCAATGTACATGATACACCACCCCACGCCCACACGTTTATCCCCGCGTTGCTCTGTCAAATGTCCAGTTTAAGGTACCTTTTAAAAGAGATCATATAGCATGTGACTGAATACCTGTCAGGTTGCCAGAACTGAGTAATTGAGCATAAAGTGTAGAAATTCCAAAGTGAGATGAGCGTGGACAGTTTAAATATGGCTTTTGTTGTTGCTGTAACAGTTCCTCTATCAGTGTTTATTTTCCTGTGTTGGGAATTTTTTGCTTCTCTCTCACCTACATATAAATGTGAGTGAATCGCAGTGTTCAGTCAATTGTTTAGTGTGGTCACAGTTGAGAAGTCACACTGATATCAGACAACAAGGTAGGACAGAGATTTGTTTTTATTTGTTCATTATATGTAATGCATACACACACTTGTGTCTGTGTGTCTCTGTATGTATGTGTGCTAGTCATTTTTGTGATGCATTGTTTTTGTCACTTCGTCTTTCAGATGAACCTGATATTCATCTTTGCTTTGCATCTCACCCTTCTTCACATGGGAGTCAGCAAATCACTCCATGTTATTAAGCCAAATGGTGAATTATCTTTTTAAGCTCGTCTTTCCTATATTTATGTAAAAATCAGTTTATAGGTATTATATACAGCTTGAGAATATAATACAATAGTCATACAATAGTTATAAGGCATTTCTCAGAGAAACGGGGGTAAATGGGAGGAATGACCTACAGTAGGTCTAGTCGGGGCTATTTAGCAAATCCATTCAGCAGAGATAGATTCAAGATTAATCTAAGAGGGTTTCTTCTGCAAATAACATTATTCGGAATTCCAAAGTTTAGAATCAGTGCTTCAATCAGGTAATTTGTTGCAGTTAAATGTATTACATGGGTTTAATATGATGCTAGGACTCGACAGCCACACAGGTTTCAGTTAGTTAGTAGGAAACTGAAAAAAAAGCGCAGTGTGTCCAGAATGAGGAACAGTGCTGAAGATCATTGTATAATAACTGAGAAGTCTCAACCACTGAGAATGAAGTTCTACTAAGGTAATAAAATTAATATCCACAATACCATTATAAAAGCAGTGATCAAATCTTGTGCTAGGTACTTTGACAATGACTATATGCAGATCATTATAGTGTATTATTTATCACTTTTTTCAATGTTGAACAAATTGAATAAATTAAAAGCAGTTATTAAAATGGTTAGTTAATTAGTTACTTAATATTCTAAACATATGAATGCTAGTTTTAGAAAAAACCTTGTCTTTCAATGCAACTTTTCCACAAAAATCCAAAGCTTGCTATAGCAAAGTATGACATAAATGGTATTCATTGTATTAGATTGAAGTACTATAAGGCAGACAAGGTATTTTAAGATGTTTTATTGTTTTATTGTTCAAGTTTTTTGGTAACAGCAAGATGATGTTAAATTATGAGATTTGACTACTTTTCAAATATGAGGCATTCTGCACACTGATTTTATTTGAACATTCTCAGTGGTCTATGACTTTCTCAGTCATTAGAGAGTCATCTTCAGCTGTTTATCATTCTGGACACATCTCGCCATTCAATTTTTACAGCTATGTTACAGCTAGTATCATCATTTTATACAGGTAGATGCAACAAATTTCTTTTACATTACTGAAAACAAACTTCAGTTTTATGATTCCCAACTTCTAAAAGACCATGCTATAATCACAGTATTGCTGCTGGACTTAGGACTAACCTCTACTGTAATTGCAGTTATTGCTTTGGAGGTGAGTGGAGACCCTATGATACAAAAGACTGATGTCTCATTACAATGTGGAGATCATCTTGAGGGAACTGAGATTCACTGGCGGAAGAATGGACAGAACATTCATGTGAAGGGTAACCGCATAGATGTTACTATCCACGCCATGCTCGGGGGCAACTTCACCTGCCACGGTCCGTCTGGAGAAGTTCTGAACCACACACTGGTGCTGGTCAAACCGGTGGACTTTGAGAAGGCTATTCTGACACGGACTGACAAAGGTAACCGAAAGGACAGTTAATGCTTGATGTTAGGCGAGATATACTGGCAGAGCACAGAGCTGTATAGAAAGACCTGTTTGGACAAAATACAATTAAACAGATCTGTCTTTTTACCTAGAATTCATAACCTGTGTGGCAAGGAACTACAATGGCCCATTTCACTGTTCTTGGAAATGGGATTCAATAAGGAATGGAGTTGTGGTGTTCTTCAGTGCTTTCCGGTAAGGAATGGAATCATTAGTATGAGAATATAAAAACTTTTTGATATACATTTGATCCTATGTGTGTGTATGTATTCTTCATATATATATATGTGTGTGTGTGTGTGTGTGTGTGTGTATGTATATATGTATATATGTACGCGCACACACACACACACACACACACACACACACACATATATATATATATATATATATAT
>JBBPCZ010000023.1:518447-538361 GCA_037974445.1 Brycinus macrolepidotus | reverse complement strand
GATACACCCCTGAACACACAGACACCAAAAACACATCAAAACAGGAAAAAATGACACTAGTGGGGAGAAACGACACAGCATGATGCTTTGTCTTCTTCTGAGACACATCTGACCGCATTCAGCCATTTTTTTAATGTAAAACTCGATTTTCACGTGCGACGTGCGGTTCCTTGTGTGAAACCCGTTCGTTCTGCGAGTCACGCGCGCGGTCTCGGCGGAGTTCGTTATGCGGAACGTTCGTTCTGTAGGGTGTTCGTTAAGGGGGGGAGGGGGAGTATATTATTTCATGCTGTTGAATGGATAGCATGTTGGAACACAGTTTTGGACGCAGCCAGAATCATTGTGAGAAGAAAATCCTATCACATTTGTACAGTTTTAGGGGTAGAGTTTTCACTTGATAATATTTGATAATATTTGGGGGTTGTAGGAAAGAGAAGTGAAGTGTGACTTCATTGGTTGATATTACTGTTGCTGCCCACTGGTGCATGGTGATGTAGTCAAACATCAGGACATCTTAAAGGGTCCACATCCTATGATGCTTATATTTTAGTTATTTTTCCCTGAGCTGCCCCTATTACATGTTTTATGCACTATTAACAGGCATGTTCATTTTTTTTACCTGATGATTTTCCAAACTTTCTCAATGCTCTTGATCCTTTAAAATCAAACAGTCCGTTTTTACTGTTGTGCCTTTAAGACTAATTGGAGGTTTTGTGACCTAATTCCCTTGTAAGGACAGTATGGACTAAGTAGTGTAAAGTGTGTAATGCAAAAATTTATTTAAAAAAAGTGAGAATTTTTTTCTATGATACAGGGCCTTTAAAAGCTGTCAAATGATTTTATATGAACTGTAGCTTTTAATTTTTTTAGATCAAAAGCCATTTGATGAGGGATTGACTGAAGAAAATAAGGCAGTGATAAGTTTAAAAAGGGCAAAATAAAAAGCCAGTTTGAATGAATGATTGGGGACAATTTAAGGGCATGGCATGAAGTCTTTCTCTGACCTCAGGGTGATTCAGTTTGATTAGTTATTTAAGACACCCCTCAGCACATCACAAAAGTTCATTCTTAAGGTATGATTAGGAATTACGTTTTAAAATGGACCAAATACATAAATGTAACTGGTGGAACTATTTATGCAGTAGAGGAATATAGACAATGCATCATGGCTGAGCACACTGTTAAATGATGTGATAAGCGATTAGTGTCGGTTTTAACTTTCTGAAATCAGTGCTATTGAATCACCACCTTCAGATCAGTGCATTAAAGCTATACACACCTAAGCTACTTCAACTACTTTGGAGAGCAGTGGATTATTTATTGTGAATACTATTTAGCATTTTATTTTTCATTGTGTTTACCTGTAGCCCCACTACACCAATAAGACACACTATAAGGTCTCCTCCAAGAAGAGCTACACTTTCTGTGTGCGGGCTCAGGATTCTTTCACCAATCAAGTCTGGAGTGAGTGGAGCCAAACAAGGTGAGTGGTGTTCTGTACTTCTCATATTTTCTACCCCTTTCCCTGCACACTCCCTGTGTCACCCCACATTTCCCATCCCACCATCCCATGTTAGGCCCTGCTATTGCCATACAGGTTTTAGAACACACTACACTACCTTCTGTATTTACACCTCATATCGTCACTCTTAGAACAAACCTTGTATCCCCATTTATGACATTTTACATAATTCAATAACACGAGCTGCTTTTCATGGTGAAGAGACCAAAAGAAATTGTCTAAAGCAAAATAGAAAACCTTCTTATACTAAATTTTTAGAATATTTTTCCTTCTCTTGTAAAGATACATTTTGTTCACGATATGAAATCACACAGGAATGTTTATTAACCAAAATATATTCTGCTACCTTTTTATAATATTCATTGTCCTTTACATTATAGAGTCACCAAGAGCAAATAAGACAAATAAAAGGTAAAAGTGGATATATTTACTTTCTATATTTGTAATAATATAGTTGTGTCTGATGCTGCTTCAGATTAAGGGGTTAACCCAACTTATCCTTTGCATCTCCAACAGATCAAGAAGAAAACTTTCAACTTCAGCCTGACAATCTGAATCCTGTCTTTTTACTGGCAACATTTTCTCATTTGGCCACTATTTTATTAAAGAGCTTAATGTTCCAAATAATTACTTTCCTATGCTGTACTATTTATCTTAGTGTTGACATGTGGATATATTTAACATTAAAGTATAATATTTAATACTCATTATAAAAGCACTTCTTTTTATTTACACTCAAGTTGCACCCAGAATTCCAGTGATCACATATGTATTCTTGTTCAAATGAAATGAAATGACAAAATACATGACTAGGGCCATGAAAGGACAACTAGCAACTTGAGGTAACTAAACACAGACGTCAATATTCAAAATCCCATTCAAAACAAAAACAAACTAGCAAAAATCTAAAAATACAAGTTTCAGTATCACACATAAGTGTAAAAATGTCAGTCATCGAAACAGCTTATCCTTTATTGGCAGACTGAACATCAACAACTCTGACACAAACAGAATGTAACACTATGAATTAAGTTTGTTTGAACTAAATCAATAATAAATATTCCATACTTCTTAACTAGCAAAAATGTAAACCTTTAAACGTCATGTGTTTGTCTCCACTGACTCTTCAACACTTTCTCTTTCTCGGCTGCATCATTATGGAGAAGCGACTCCAATTGTGCCTTCAGATTAACAATCACAAAGAAAATACCTAAAGCCAAAAAGACATTTTGAAAAAAGAACCTAACAGAGTAGATGGCTTTGTGAGAAGAAACTTTGAGAAAGCACATCTGATTTGCAACACTGCAGCTTTTTAGACATTAAGCCTTTTCTTTTTCTTTTTTAAACCAAAAGTCCCAGGCTGTGTTCTGATGATCGAATCGCCGTTGAGATAAAGCTTAATAAGCCTTTTTGTGCATCACTGCTGTTACAAAATCAGCTCTAACACGGTGACTTCACAGGATGAAAACAAATGTTACCTTTAATGTACAACTTTTTTTTTTTTTTTTACTTCTACTGCTGTTTATATGACATACAGGAGAACTAAAGTTTTCAAACAGTGTGGGGAAAAAAAGGCTGATACAACAGAAATTATAGTTATAATAACAGCAGATATGCTTCCAAAATACTGCCCGCTACATGCTACCTACACTAAAGGGTTCTGCTTATGTACTGTAGTTGCCCAAACAAAACTATTTCCTTTTTTTTTTTTTTTTCACATATTTTTTAGAATTGGATGCCAGCTGCCATTTACCGATGAAATTTCATAACAAGTGGACGACTAGAAATGGCCCAGAATGACACATTAACTCCCGTAGAAGCTTTTTAACTTCTTCCTTCTCTAACAAGCTTACTTGTACATCGCTACAGTCAGAATAACTCCTCATCTTCTTACAAGTTTGCCATGAAGGGAAACTAATGGCTAAAACAGAAATGCACAATTATATCAGATTGATGTCAGCATTAGCAGAAATTCCTTAAGAAAATTTACTGGCATCAGCTTAGATTTGACTGATATTTTAGGCTGTTATATAATGATGTCATTGTTCTCCAGAAGAGCAGAATAAAACTGCCACTTTAATGCATTTGAAAAAAGGCCTATTTGTCCAAGTAAATATAGGCCCATTTTCCACCTTCAGGGAACATTTATGTACCTGTATGTATGTTTTGTACATGAAAACTACCAGCTATCAGAGTTTTCCCATACTAGTGCATCCCTATTCAAAATAGACCACATAAGTAAAAGAAGTGCTTGAGTTGCACATATGGTGGCCACCGAAATAATACAGATATGTGACTCAAAACTTGAAACTGTGAAATAAAGATAAGGAAGAATAAACTCTCAAACAATATTCACAGACATAACTGCATTTGCACTAAGCAAGACATTATTGTTGGCCAGTATGGACAATGAGAAAACTGTACAGAGAGGCCACATGCTGTACAGAGTGGGACAAAAAGTATTAGTGAATGAGGCACCACTTCCTTCACCTTCTCCGCTGATCAGGCAGGCTCAGTACCTCTATAGGGCATTCAGCCCGAACAAACAGATCAGCAAGCCAGGAGAAAAGATTGAGGGAGGGAAGACAGTCATGCTTGTGCTAGCTACAATTGATGCAGTTATTTGCTTAAAAATAAGTGTGTACATGTAAATATAAAAGGTGAATTTTTTTTAAATAATTTTCCCCAGGAACAAGAGAGCATGGAAAGATGAAAGAGAAAGCCAGCCTGTAGGTAGGGAGTTGTTTGCTGAGAGCTTGTGGGTGTCCAGCACCACTTGTTCTTGAGGAATGTTCAGCTCTTCTAGCTGATGTTGAAAGCTTCATTGACTCTGTTTCTTTGAGAGGTACCTGCAGGTGAAGACAGACCCATCATTCCAAGAGAATTACAACAGTTTATATTATTCATGTCACAATGTAAGCTAGTAACCAATCAAAGTAAGACTTTTCACATATATATCACATTTATACAATCCTCTTCTTATGCCAAATGAAGTTGATGAGCCAAAAAAAGAGGGAAAGGCGGGCAGTAGGGAGCGGATTAAGACATTTCCAGAGGCCCAGCACTGACAGGAGGCCGTAAGAGAACACTGACTAAAAAAGGATTATTATATGACACTGGTGACCCAGTGTTATATTCCTTAATAGGCTTTAATATTTCTAGCAGCACCCCTGGTTTACACAGAACATACTTCTGTATATTTTGATGCACACTTAACTCAGCATTTGCTTAGTTTAACATTTTGGGGAAAAATTATTTTAAAATGGAATCTGTACTAAGATTTGCAAAAAATGCTCTATTTAAGTGGATTTGTAGAGGATGTATTCATTTTTACTCATTTATATTCAGCATCTGATGAGGGATGTTATACAACTGCATATGTATAAATGTATACACACCTATTTCTTTGCACAAGTATAAGCAATGCTTTAACTGCATTCAGTGATAAGCTTGTTCTCTCCCCGCTCTACCATGCAACATGAGACTTTTTTCAGTCTCAGATTCAGTTTCAGTCTCAGTCTCAGTCTCAGTTTCACAGGCGCACAAGATATTGTTCACACAGTAGGGCAAATTCGATTTTTTTCCTAAATCTGATTTTTAGACTTCACTAGTTGGATTTCAAGTTGCCAGGGAATAAATAAGTAGTAGTTGGACTGTAGTTGCATTTGTTCATATTTTCCATTGGCTGCCACGTTAACAGCCTGTCTGAACAAGGCCTTAACAGCTTTAATAAGAAAAAAAAAAAGGTGGGGTTGCCCATTTTTATATGTACCAGTGGGTCACACAGTGCAAGAAACCCCATATGTGAGTCTATTTCTGTTACATCTGCACAATTCAGATCCTGTTTACACTTATTTGAATATATCTTTCTTCATATTTTTATTACTTAAATCTAGCCTTTAACTTTCTCTTTCATTTATTGTAACTATCTTTCACAGTCTCAGACACTTCAGAATCGATAAATCATGAATCATGAATTTGAGATTCCTTAACTACTTGACATGGTGTGATGATTTAGGCATGTAGTTTGCATCATAATTGGTGTGGGATAAGCTTCCATTACTTGTTAGCAAAATAGCTCCAGTGCAAAACTAAAGTAGAAAAGAATACATCTTGGCTGACTGACTTCATTTGAAGTAAAAAAATAAATAAATAAAATAATAATTAAAAAATAACAGTAGAACGTAGTCAAGTTCTCATATTCACCCACCTTTCCCAGTGTTTGTGATTGAGTCCTGAGAAGTCATCTAGCTTGGCGATCTCTTTTAAGTAGTGAGAGAGCTTGAGGAGCTCTGTGTCTTTCTCTCGGTTTAAGTGTGCCTTCATAAATGGCCTAATCTACAAAAAAAGAGAGCAGAACCTAAAGTTTAACTGCAAGTACATTAAGGTTTTCTTGTAAGACTGAAATCTTCTCGGATTATGCCATACCTTCAGTCCATTTTGGGGGTTCATGAGGAAGTTCCTTCCAATGTCATCAAACATGATGGTATTCTTTCTGTTGTAAAACTCACTGTACTTTCCCCAGATTACTCCAAGTGGCTTCACCTGAGAAAAGCACAGGTGCACGGCTCATATACACACACATCTACAAAGGCCATGTTATATAGCAAGTACATGAATCCAGTTCATAAATGTTATTGTACTCTCTTTTCATACAGCCTCAGGAACATACATCAACAGGACATAAGGATGCACTAGCAACAACAGGTGCTGTGGCTTCAGCCAGCTCACCTAATCATAACTAAGATTGAGTGATAAGCAGGAGGACAGTGGTCTCTTCATAGCAGAAAATGATTTATTGCTTCAGTACTGAAAGTAGTAATTCATTAATCTGCCATTAATTAAGAAATCAAGAGTTTTAACAAAGGCCAAACAATACAATTGGATTTAAGTGAGCAATAACAAACCAGGCAAAGAATCCACAGTAGGTTTTTGGAAAAAAAAGAGAGGTCACATAAAAAACATAAAACATAAAACACAATATGTTTATGTCTATAACACTGTCTCTTAGAGTAAGTTAGACCAATTTAAAATATGCACTATAATCATGCAAACTGCCAACTAATCACTGCTGGTTGGCAGAGGAGGTACATTTTTGTCAGTCTTTTTAAACCAAGTAAAGGTGACATCCCTAGCTGAAATATTAGTCCTAACTTCGGTAGTTTTCGTGTTTCAAAAAGGGAGATCAGTAAAAAAGTGCAAATACACCAATAAGTCAACTGACCTGTGAAAAGTGACCATGTTTGAGAACTATCATTTGCTTTATTTTATTGCGTTTCTGGCTAAAGAGGAAACTGCAGTATATGTCACCTCCACAATCCCTCTCTTTGGTGTGTGCACTGTGATCATGGCTCCACTGTCTAGCATGAAGGTAATCTTGTAGTTGGGGTTGTCTGTCACACCCAGCTCCTAAAACACACACACGCGCGCGCACACACACATACACGCGCACGGACGCACGCACGCACGGACGCACGCACGCACACACGCACGCGCGCACACACACACACACACACACACACACACACACACACAACTGAGAGATATTTCAAGCACAAGGTTCAAAATTACCCTCAATGTTTTTATATGCAAGACATTGTGAATAAAATAGTGTACTGTTAAAACAATGTACTGATGCCCTGGAACAAACATTTAAGTGGACGTACTTTCATTTTGGCATCAATCCACTTCATGCTTGTTGCAGCTGAAAACGAACCACAGAGAATGAGGTGAAAGGCTTAAGTTCAAGTTCCACAACAAATGACACAAACCCTGAATGTGAGCACAACAGATCACTGTTAAAATGGCAGAGCAAGTACTGTAATTGTCTCCACCTTATGATAAATAAAACACTGTGATAGACTAAGCAAACTGGGGTCCGGTTGGTCACTCACACCAGATGACGATATCGTAGTCCTCATAAGCTGAGGTTAGGAACTCATGGAGGAAGGGCCTCATGAGCTCCAGCCCCGTTTCTGCACATGACTTGTGATCTATGAGAGAATCCAAAATTCCAGCATAATCATACAAACAATCTCCAACAAACACATTTTTAGCATTGCTTAAAGGAACACTTTACTGGCTGGCATGCAGTTTGCACAATGCTATCTGGTGGAAAACACAACAAATCTGGAAGTGTACTCAACTGTCACCTTTACCCAAATATCCATGACCAGCCAATACATGTCTGGTGTCCAGTGTTTGCTTTTTTAGTTTTGCACTAGAGGCTAAAGTAACTAAAAAGTATTGCCAAAAAATGGTAATCAAAACATTCATTTACACTCCAAGAAGAAAAATAAATCCGATATAATGCTGTTGCATATAAAGGACATCTCCACTGGAAACCTCAGATCTGTTTATTTTTCTAATGGATTAGTTTCTCATCCATTTTTTAACCTGTTTAACTGTGTTTTGACAAAAGGTGTCTGGCTTAACTGTAATTTTTAAGGTGGAACATGTGATGTGATGTGTCAAAAGTGGAGCGCTGCCACTGGTGGAGCATTTTGGTTGTTGCTGTCGCTCACTTGTGTCTCTAGCAGTTAAAGACAATACGTAATTTGTTATAGTTCAAAAACTCCATTACTTGCTAGCTGCAAGAGTCTTAGCACACCAGTGAAAAACAGAGAAAGTAAGTTTTGGATGGAGGCATGTATAGAGCTTGGCATTTAAAAGAATAAGAACCATTCAATGAGCTCAGCATGCCTTTTCTATTCAATGTCTTATGCAGTCTTACCAAAGAGTGTGTAGTCCACATCCAGGACAAGTAATCTCTTCCCTTCCCTTGGTGGGTTTAACTCTTCCACTTTGTATTCTTTGACGCGACGTGCTATCTTAGCCAGGTTCTCCTCTCTGAATGAAAAATGGCAGACAGTTAATAAAGGTCAAGAATGAGTCAAGATGATTAGGATGCATTTGCTGTAACTGACCTGTTTTCAACTTCAATGACTTCTTCCTCGATGTCAAAGTCATTGACTACATCATCATTTTCAGGAGGAGGGGCCAAGACATCTTCCTTTAGAAGAACATATAAATGAGGGACTGAAGCCAAATCAGGGCCAAGAACTGCTACTCAGTTCATTTTATGTCAGTTTTATTCACAATAAGATCTATAAGCAGTTCAATATTATACATGTTGTTTCAATAGTGAACAAATCAAAATATTAGACACACTGCTCTGACTAATATCGGAACTATATTACAGTGACTCCTCACGACTGAAATATGAAATGAGAACTAAACATGAATATGTGTAACCGCTTTCAGAAAATTATTTAAAACTGTTTATCTTGGCAGCAGGTGTGTTTCCCAGAAAAAGCACTAAATAACATTAGAATAAAAACAAATAAACAAAATTGCAGTAAAACCTAATACGAATTTCTGTTTTTAAAACAGTTTTTTCTTGGTTAGACAGAACACAGTTTGGTTCCTGCCTATTTGGTGCACTCCAGTCATCGAATGGACTTTTAAATTCCATCAGCAGCTAATGGAAGTAGGTACTGGACAGCAACTGTAAATAGTGGAATAGTGTAAACAGTCAGTGACATCAAATCACAATATCTGGTTTAGGTAAGGTTAGTATTAACAAACAAATGCTTACTGTCCAGATAAACAGCTTTATATATCCCTTTCTTACATGCCCAAATCATTTGGATAGTTCTGAACATACAAATGATTAAATTAGAGTAGTGGGCATACATACATATACAATGACCACTGACAATCTGGTGAGTGGAGAAATTAGAAATTGACCATATTATTAAGCACTGATAAGTCAAAACATTATGAGCACTCACAGATAAAGCAAATAATAAGTTACATCATGTGGATGGGCGGAGAAGTGTGTACC
Organism: Brycinus macrolepidotus; assembly: GCA_037974445.1. Classification (NCBI taxonomy): domain Eukaryota; kingdom Metazoa; phylum Chordata; class Actinopteri; order Characiformes; family Alestidae; genus Brycinus; species Brycinus macrolepidotus. Next base: position 528,993 of record JBBPCZ010000023.1, on the reverse strand, counting down.
TTTTACCTAAAGAATGTTCGCACCAGGATGTATGATAAGTAGAAGCCAAATCCGTGAAGGGAGAGTGTCTCCTTTGTAATGCTCTGCTGGAGAACCCTGAGTCCTGGTATTCGTCTGGATGTTGATTTGACATGGACCATCTACCTAAATACCATTGCAGACCAAGTACACCCCTTCATGCCAACGGTATTTCGTAGTGACAGTTGCCTCTTTCACCCTCCCACACTCCACACATTTGGGGAACATCAAGAGTACATGGTGTTGATTTGACCTCCAAATTCCCCAGATTTCAATCCGATTGACTGTCTGTGGGATGTGATGGACAGACTAGTCCAATCCAAGGAGACCCCATCTCATAACGTACATGACTTAAAGAATCTGCTGCTAACGATTTGGCTCCAGATACCACAGGGCACCCTCAAGGGTCTTGTGTAGCCTATTTTTAGTGGTACTTGCCTCATGTTGTCTTGCCTCATCTGTGAACAATGTCTTAAAACCTACCAACCTACCAGGCTTTCCTCTCTGCTGCCCATCATCATGATCTTAGTGTTTGGCTTAAGCTTCAAGGTGCCCAGTTTTGTGTCATCATCTGCTGGTTTCCCTGCAGCATACAATCATCAGCATTCCATCAGTGAAATAAATATACATCATGTGCTAAAGAACAACAGTGTTATTGCACACTGACTACACTAAAGTCTTTCAGTTCTTCAAATGCGAGATAAAACAAAAGGTTACACTTATATTTCCCAGTTGTTGTCTGGAAACTGTAGAATGTGCCTTCACCTTTCACCTTCAAGCCAAGCAGCTTCTGGCGTTCAGGAAGAACTCCTGTGAGAGATTTGATGGACTGCTTCAGGTCCAGCACGGTGTCCTCCTCAGACAGGGAACTGATGGAGTACTCCTGCCCGCCCCACTTAATGATAACTGAGACAGACATGCTAGTGCAAAAAAACCTGTGGAGGTCAGATGTGCATTACTCCAAACACTGTAGGATGCTGTGGGCTTTTTTTTACGGATGTCATTCATTAGTGCCCATGTGTCTGAATGAAGAAACCTTGCTTTAGGTTGGAGTATGAAGTAGTATGCTTGCAGAAGATTACAAAACTAACCTTTTTTTGCAGGATGATGGATCACTTCAGGTCAGAATTGCAGAAACTTCCAGCTGGTTAAACTCCCACAGTGAGAGCTGGCTTTGTGTGTGACAAGTCAAGCAACCACTGGGTTACATGGATATTAGAGGCATATCTGAAATACATCCACACAAAAAGAAATCAGTACAATGGACACTCTTTTAAAAATGGGAATAAAACCTGAAAAGAAAAATGCATGGGGTGTGAGGGCTAACTGCCTAATCTGGCGTTGCATCTTATTACTTTGGGGCATCTATGATGATGGTGAAGATCTGTGCAAAAGGAGAAGACTGAACTGAAACAGATTCTAGGCAACATGCTGTGAACATTATTTACTAACTTCAGCTATAAGAGTCATCATTTTCATAACACGTTGCTATCAGCGTTGTGTGATGCCCTTACAGCAGGAGAGGCCCATCATGCACCGTGAAGGGACTGTGAAGATTTATACTTCACACTGAAATTATATTTTCTACTCACATCTATCCCAGTTCATTCTGTGTCCTGCAGATTTTCATGTCTCATTCTCCCTCCGTTTTCTCCTTTACTGCAAGAAGAAGCCCTTTGTACTGCCCCCTGTCGGAACGGAGAGTGGGGACTCATTCACACATACAAACGTGTATCTATCTATCCATCCATCCATCTCTCTCTCTCTCTCTCTGATCTATCTATCTACAAATAAATCATCCGATATACCATATGTTTTTTTTATATTTTATTTTTTCACCTTTTTCACTTATTTTGAAATAAGTAAAAAAAAAAAGGAAAAAAATGACTACAAATGACTCTATTCTCGAAAAAAGTTTTAAAAAATAGCTGAAAAAATAAAACTGTTTGTTCCAAAACGCAGTCTTGATACTAAAATACAGTACATTCAAGAAAAAATGTACTGAAAAAATGTATATAAATCTATATATATATATTTTTTACTATTTTGCGAGGAAATACAATGTCAATTATTATTAATATTATTATTGTTGTTGTTGTAGCTCTTCTTCTTCTTATCATTATCATTATCATTCTTGTTATTATTATCATTATTATTATTATTATCACTATCATCATTATTATTATTCTTATTAGTTGTAGTGGTAGTATTACTGTTATTATTATTACTATTATTATTACCATTATTGTATTAACAGTCCTGGAGTGTTGGGACTTTAGGTTTGTAGAGTGTTCTCTTGAGGTGCCGCTGGGTCACGTGACAGAGAGGCGAGTTCTGCCGTGGAGCGTGTTGGAGCAGTGAGACGGTTCAGACAGCGGGACAGATTTAACTGTTTTTCGAGAATGGGTGACCCTGTGGCCGAGTACACAGCTCGACTTCAACAACAGGTCAGCTTTAACACGACCCCCGAGCTGACAGATGACCCGGGTTATACGGTTATTCTCCTGGCTGTGCTGGTGCTTTAGCGTTAGCTTAGCCTGTTCTGCCGGGCTGATGAAACTCAGAGCAGAGAAGTGGCAGCAGGTCTAACTTCACTGGATGGGTCTGTTTAAAATCAGCTAAAGCCTCATGGCCATTCAGACTATTTTACATACTGTATCAAACCATTTTATGTTTTTTCCATCTTTTGTGCTTTTAAATTCATGGTACATTTTTTTCCTGTGTATACTTTCACTTGTTTTCTGAGTACAGACAAATTCTGAATGTACTTTTATTTGTTATAGAATTAAAAATAGACTCTGCACCAACTGTAGCTTTAAAAAGCTGCTAAACTGCAATATTCTCCTCTGCCTTCTTTTAAATATCAGCACATCTATTGCACTTTTAATTTTCTTATATTGATTTTCTATGTATTCTTTTATTTCTTCCGTTCTTTTATTCGTTTTCAATCTGTTTTATTTTATTTTGTATTCTATTCCTGTAAAGCACATTGAATGGCATTTTGTGTATGATGAATAAATAATTAAATATATTAAATATATCTATTTCTATATAAATAAACTATTACAAACTACACATTAGCAGTCAGTTCCACCTTTAAATGGTGTTTCCACAACATAGTAACCCCTTAATATTAATTTCAGATATTGAATCTTTTGCCCCACCTGACAGGAAAGGGAGATTAAGTCCCTCTCAGCTGAGTTAGAAAGACTGAAGAACCCACAGATCCTGGACTTCTCCTCTACAGGCCTGGATGAACTCAGGGAAGAGAACGCCAGGCTGAAGTATCGTCTCAATATCCTGAAGAAGGTGAGGGCTTGACAATCGAGTCAGCGTGTAACTCATGTTCATCAAGGAATTTTTCTTGTCTATAATCATAGTAAACTTCAGTGTGGTTTTAGTGAGAATAGGGGTAAGAACATACGTTAGAACCTGCTTACTTAAAGTTAATCACTCGCCATGAGTTCTTTTATGTCCATGAAGTTACAGCACAAGCTAGAAAAACAGTTCATTTTTCATGGCTGATATTTAAAGGTGTGGCAGTTTTAATTCAGCGTTGAAAAGATGAGCATTCAGAATAGCCTTTGGCAATGTAAGACTGAACTGATAACACATTCCTCAGTCTCTTTGAAGTGTCTGTTATGTACTTTTGTGAAAGTCACTGTCTATAATACATTATTAGGTAGTTCGAACATGAATCAATAACTGTTAATGCTTTGTGGGAGACTCAGAGTACATATTGCATATATGGTGTGCTTTGCAATATATTAATATCTATTTCAAATTTGGAAATATTTCATTGTTGGAAATACAGACATGCAATGACAGTTTAGGTTTGTGTTTTTAACTTTTTTCCACTATTTTATAAGGTCACTGTTGCTTTGCAGACTTTTGTTAAAAAAAAAAAATGCTGAAACCAATGATACATATGAAAATTTTAACCAGCTCTGTAAGTCTATGTAGTATAAAGTTAGTGTTATAGAATACATGTTAGATGATAAATTGAATCAAATATTGGCCACAGAATAAAAAGGATATTAAGGCTGATGTTGCCAGATGATTTTGGTGTCTTATGGGAGTTGTGATGTCAACAACACACCTTCATTTTATTCACTATTTAAATTTAATGTTGGTAGTAATTAAGTAGTGCTAAAACTGAAAAAAGTGAAGTTTCTGTGGGTACTGTTTTGCCATAGATCTCCCAGCGTGTATATCTCTGCTGTGTATTTCACAAATCTGTTTTAAAATGTGCAAGGTACATTGTAATTGCAGTATTAACAGGCAGTGTAATCACAGTATGGAGTCTTGTTAATATGTGTGGGTAAGTAAGTAAAGTTTATTCATGCAGTGCCTTAATAGAGAGTGCCACAAAGTGCTGCAAAAAACAGTAAGAAAATAAAAATAATGAAAACAGGAAATAGCAGAAAGTAAAACAATAAACCAGCAAAAAACAAATCAGCTAAAAGTAAATAAAATAAAATAAGAAGAAGAACAGGAAGTAAAGAAGAACAGGAAATAAAAGGCTTGGAATAAAACAGCAACAGTAGATCCTTTTACAAAAGCTTGCTTTAGAAAATGTCATACACATTTTTACACTTTCATAAATTTCTTATTATTTTGGTTGGTAAATTTCTGGTTAATTGTAGAATCTTTGTGTTTTTGTAGAACTTGGAATATCCATTTTAGGACAGTGATACATTGTCTTGTTGCCCTCTAGAGCCTTCAAGAGGAGCGGAGCTACAGCTGTAAGAGCATGACCAACATCAACCAGCAACTCCAGGACATCTTTGGGGACGCCATCAGTGTCGCTTACCCTGATCTGGAGAACCCACCGCTTGTTGTCACTCCCAGTCAGCAGGCCAAGTTTGGGGATTACCAGTGCAACAGTCCCATGGCAATGGCTCAGGTCGGCCACATGTGTCAGCTTTATAGAGATGGGATGTTCCACTGAAAATGTAGTTAGTTATAGAAGATAAGATGGAACTTTATTTATCCAGAGGGAAATTCTTTTGTCATGAGCATGCTCATTGCACAAGAAGAAAATAGATAAGACAATAGAGAATTTAATCACTCCTTCAAGTGATTGCCATTTGTACTGCTAAGCTCATTTTGGGTGAAATTTAGCTTGAGGTTGTTACAGCCCCCTGCTACTGAAAAAAATGAGATTTTTTCCTTGCATGTTTCCATGCTTCATTCTTTATCGATTTAGCCAACCAGAAATCAAAACAGACCTTTTTCACCCTTGTTGGTTCATGATCCTGGTAATATTAATCACTGAAAGAAATGCTCAGCTGAGTCCATTATACCTTGTTTCATAATTCATCATGGTATGGAAGGCAAATGCATTGTTTTTTATTCATGTATGCCTTTTGTTTTTCCAGATGATGAAGTCTAAGGGACAGAAAGTCAGCCCGAGGGAGATAGCTGAGAAGATTGTCCAAAACATTCCTGACAACGAGTTAATTGAGAAAACAGAAATTGCTGGACCAGGTTAGTAACGCACTGGAAAATATGCAGTTTTTAGAATTAAAATAAGGATTCTCATTTCTTCTGCAGCAGTGCTCTACTAAAAAAGTGTTTTTTGATTGCAGGATTTATTAATATTCATCTCAAGAAGACGTTTGTTTCAAAGCTTCTTTCAAACCTGATTCTAAATGGAGTGCAGCCGCCACCTTTGCATATGAAAAAAAAGGTTTGAAAAATGTTTTGTCTTAATGGAAGATACAAACTAGATCTCTTATAAAAGCTGTTAAAGAAAGTTAAAGTGAACCGTTTTCTCTTCACTCCTTATTTAGGTAGTTGTGGACTTTTCCTCTCCCAACATTGCAAAGGAGATGCATGTAGGTCACCTGAGATCTACCATCATAGGGGAGAGCTTGTCTCGCCTCTATGAGTTCCTCGGCCATGAAGTCTTAAGGTCAGTGAGTGGCAAGATTGTTGCGTTCTCCGTTAGTTTTGCATAGATGAAACATTGCTTAATTGCTTAATATCTTTTATTTATAGAGAACTTTGCCGAGTGCATGGAAAAGAATCAGTCTGTAGGAGTCAGTAGAACAACATGTATTATTATTATTATTATTATTATTATTATTCACATCATTTCAGTTTAAATTCTGGATAATTTGGTTGCGGACAAGTATATGAAATTATTATAAAATGCTTATCCTGTGTAACTTCGCAAACTTCAAATAGGATTCTAGGAAGCTATAAATGAAAACGTGTGCAAAGATGTGTACAGAATGATGAATGGTGTGGAAGAATCTACAGTAATACACTTTAAAACATCAATAATGAACTGCATTAATATGAATATCCAGATTATATTTCAAAAGCAGACATAAAAGCTCAATTTGACACAAAGATTAATAATGGAAATTAATGTATATCAGTTAACTTTGTCTTCATAGAATTGTTGAAATATTGGCAATATTTTGGTTATTAGTTTTTTATAAATCTAATTGTATAATAATAATAATAATAATAATCTTTATTTATATAGCACTTTTCAAAAACAAAGTTACAAAGTGCTGTACAAAATCAAAGTAAATGAACAAAATTAAGATGTAAAGATCATTAAGTAATACACCAGGTTTTATAAGGTAATTAAAGAGAGAATATTAATATAACAATCAAAATATAATGAAATACACTTATTCAAAACTTATAAAATGAAAAATTAACTTAACTCTGAAATAAAACTTAACACTGAAATAAAACTAAACTCTGAAATAAAACTTATCAAAAAATAAAACGTATAACTTAAACAAAACTAGGAAAAGCTTTCTTATAAAGATGATTTTTAAGGAGGGACTTAAAAGAGGATAGTGTCTCGGCTGACCTGATTTCACCAGGCATTCCAGAGCCTAGGAGCCCTGACACTAAAAGCCTTATCTCCTTTAATTTTCAGATTGACCTTGGGAATTGTTAAAAAAAAAAAAAAAAACACTATCCGATGTTCTTAAATTACATACAGGTGTATAAGGTACTAAGAGATTAGATAAGTAGCTTGGAGAGAGGCCATGTAGAGCTTTAAGTTATAAGTATAAGTTACTAATGTACATAGAATTACAAACAGTTGTTAGCATGGCAGTTGATTAATTTGCAGGCATATGCTTTGTCACCTTTAACTAATAATAGTTGGGGTTAGGTTTACATTGGCAATAGTAAAATGTATCAACATGTGGAATTGGAGTATTTTGTGTGCTAGCATGTTTTCTATGCTAGTACAAAGGAAGCTCCATGGTACCTTTATCAATGGATGTGTTGTGATAGTTTCAGAGTGAGAGTGTGCTCACATTCAGGGCTGAATTCAGATCACAGGTGTATTATTGATTTGTTTTATCAGAGCAATGAAACGCCCCCATTGTGTGAAGTATATTCCTGTTCATGTGTTTGCTTGGCCAACCGGGTTCTTTGTGGAAAAATAAAGATCTGTGAATTTGACACTCTTTTTGGTAGATTAAGTTCTTGACATGTCCAATTAAAGAAGAAATTAAGTTATTAAATTAAAGGAGTAGACTAAAAGGCAGAAATATCCTTATTTTGCTTCTGCATTAAAGAGTTTTTGTAATAATTGGCTCGCCCTGAATACTGACAGTGCTACTTTGTTACTAAGATGTGCTCTTGTCCGCTGATTCAAGTGAATTTTCTTTTTTCTGTAAAGTGAGCAAATACGTTAAAAAAGTAGTTTCATTTTCAAAGCCTTGAAGAAGTGGCTCAATTGTTTTGAATTCTTTACTTTCCACTGAAGCATTTCTCAATGATCTTCAGATTGAACCATGTTGGAGATTGGGGGACGCAGTTTGGAATGCTGATCGCTCACTTGCAAGACAAGTTCCCAGATTATCTGAGCATTTCTCCACCAATCAGTGACCTCCAGGCTTTTTACAAGGTACGTCCTCTTTGCTTCAGATGCTTTTCCAGCTATTTTAAAGAGGATTCCGATTATACTTTACATCGTGTCCTCTCTATTCCAGTGTATTTGATACAGAACATGCATACATTTATGAATACACTATTCAGAATATGGAAATTCCCAGGCTTGTTTATTTTGAATAAAAAAAACTAAGGGTGTTTTCACACTTGGTCCGTTTCATCCTTTAAAGCAAACTCAGATCGATAAGTCAGCATTTTTTGCATATACATGTGAATACGCTGAACTTAGACCTCTTTGAAGCGAATCGAACTGAGACCATATCGGGAGGTGGTCTCAGTCCGGTTCGCTTTAAGTTCACGGCACGGTTCGTTTAACTCGCACGTTATGAACACAGAGCGCTCCGGGTTCGCTTCCACAATTTTCGTCCTCTGGCCTTGCCGTAGGTAGATCATGTGGTACAGCCCTGGGAAACCTCCCGATGTGGTCTCAGTTCGGTTCGCTTCAAAGGGTTCTGAGTTCATTTGCCGTGTTCACATATACGCAAAAAATGCTGACTTATCGATCTGAGTTTGCTTTAAAGGATGAAACGGACCAAGTGTGAAAACACCCTTAGTATTGTCAGACTTTTCTACAGTCAGTATTCATCTTTCAGTATCAGTCTGGTTCAGCATCTGGACAAGATTATTTTTTTAAATCATAAGAACTCAGCTGCCACGTCAATATATACTGATCATATTCAGGGCGGAACAAACTTTTTAAGAGGCCTCTCCTTCTCAGCCCACCCTCTTTCACTTTTTCCACTTCAGTCAAAAAGACCCTTGATTGTCCAGGTTCAGAAATAGCACATATGTAATTACTGCATGGATTCTAAACCAGTGACAGCATTTTAATTAGCTCTAGTCTCTTACATTAATTTGGAGCTTTTTATTAGGTTACAGTTTGTTGTGTTTTATTGTACATAAGTACTGTAATTACCGGCACCTTTGCTGGCGATGAGTAAAAAAAAAAGAAAAAAGAAAAGGTTTGTGGTTCATTAGTTCAATCATAAATCATGTACTGAAGTCCTTGATTGAAGTTATCAAATTTTTATGAACAAACTGTATTGGAAGCATGTCCCCATTTATATTTCAGTCTAAATGAGGTTCGAGTAGGACTCTGTCAAGTCTTCCTGTTTCTCTTGAGTATAAATATAAAGTGACAACTCAGGGAAGATCAGAGAATATTATGACCTTCATAAATCGGCCAATGTCTATAAAAAAAGCTTCATGACTGAATGCCCGTATCCACTGTTTGGATAATTAAGTTGTTCAAGGAAACTGGACCTATATTAAACCTGCATGGAAGAAGACATTTATTTTTCTCACAAAGAGTGAGGAAGACAGATAGAAAGGCAAAAAATTCTACATGAATCACAGTTAATGGTTTGTAGATGGTAGCATTCTGCCATCACAAAATCTTGCCCACTGGTCACCAACCTTGCACATGGAGATGTACCTACTTGAGATATCTGGTTCCAGCCACAATCTGCAATGCCTGCTCTTGCTAATGAACCCTCATCACCACTGGTATATATAGATCTGTGACATGTTAGGGGCTGTTTTTCTTCCAAATGACCTTTTTAAGGATGCATGTCATCATGGGCTCAATGTAGGAGATTTCAAATGAAAATCTTACAGATATTTTAGCCTACAAGATGATGCATGTTGCAGTTGTTCTCTAAACAAACTACCATTAATAAGTAAAATATTAAACTTAATATAAGGATAATATTAAACTAAAATTAAAGTTTAACAAAGAGAAATATTTTCTAGCATGCAATTTGAAATTTTTGTAGAGATTTACTTTTAAATGTGAACTCTTCCCTCTTGTCTTCACTCTCAGGAGTCTAAGAAGCGTTTTGATGAAGATGAAGAGTTTAAGAAGAGGGCCTATCAGTGTGTGGTCAGGCTGCAGAGCAAAGAGCCAGACTTCATCAAGGCCTGGAACCTCATCTGTGACGTGTCCAGAAAAGGTATGTGTAGACCAAACAATAAAAACTGGGGTTTAACCCTAAACCTCAAAATATCTTGGATCCCTTGGATGCAAAGACTCTGAATTTGAAATAGTTTGAGCTCAAAAAGATGATCTTACCTTGTAGAACCACTAGGGGTCAGAGTTGATTTGATATAAGCTTGCTTCCAATTGCAATTCTCTGTTCTGATTAAAACCTTGAGCCCTGTTTTACTTGATGGTAGCCTACAGTGCCTTGCAAAAGTGTTCACCCCATTGGCATTCTCTCTATTTTGTTGCCTTACAACCTGGAATTTAAATGAATTTTCAATTTGATTTTAAATGATGGACCTACAAAAAACCTACAGATTAATGAAGTTAAAAGGGGAAAAAAACTTGTTTTAAATAATTCTAAAAAATCTAAAACTGAAAAGTGGTGCGTGCATGTTTTCACCCCCCTTTGCTTTGAAGCCCAAACCACAACCTTCAAAAGCCACTTAAGTAGTTAAATAAGATCCACCTGTGGGCAATCTAATGATTTCAGTATATATACACCTGTTCTGATAGCCCCCAGAGTCAACACCAATGCAACACCACTAAGGACTACCACCAAGCAAGTGACAGCATGAAGACCAAGGAACTCTCCACACAGGTCAGAGACAA